>JAESUZ010000468.1:577500-1057500 GCA_017311185.1 Proteles cristata cristata | reverse complement strand
TCTCAATAGCAAGTTGTCCTGAGCAGAAAGGTGACGAGGCAAGATCTGTGCGACATTCATTTTCTGTCAGAAATCTGTCCATTCTGAGGGGCACCTGGGTGGATCAGTTAGTTAAGCGTCCTACTTCAGCTCAGGTCACGATCTCACGGTTTGTGGGTTCGAGCCCCACGTCGGGCTCTGTGCCGACAGCTCAGAGCCTGGAACCTGCTTCAGATTCTGTGTCTCCCTCTCTCTCTAAATTGATAAACATTAAACAAATAGAGAAAACTGTCCATTCTGAAAAATTCTTTAAATGTCACAATAAACACCATATCCAACACAGAGAGGCAGTTTCAGTCTTTGAAACGACACTGTATTGTAGTGAGATGTCCCTGCCCTGCCTCTGTCTAATTGCCAGCTTGACTTGCAATGAGAGACCCTGTCCTCATGCGCATAAGGTCTGGCCTTCCTCAGGTATTTCCGACGCGCACACCGGGGAGAGGGAGAGAACTATCTTTCTCTGAGCACATCCTTGTCCAGTGATGCCTTTTTATTTTTATAGAGGCCAACCTCATATAACAAAATCAGTTATGTTATTTATTATTTTTAAATATTTATTCATTTATTTTGGGTGAGAGACAGAGAGAGAGTGAGAGCATGGAGGAGTAGAGAGAGAATCTCAAGTGGGCTCCGTGCACTCAGTGCAGGGCCTGATGGAGGGCTCCGTCTCAGGAACACAGATCAAGACCTGAACCAAGATCAAGAGTCTGCCACTTACCCGGCTGAGCCACCCAGGTGCCACTAAAATTAATTATTTTAAAGTTAACAATTCTGTAGCATTTAGTATGTTCATAATGTTGTGCTCTCACTACTTCTCACTTATCTAAAAAAAAGTTATCACCTCAAAAGGATTCCTGATGCCCATTAAGCAGTCTCTCTCTTTTTGCCTAACCCAAACCAGGAACCAATAATCAATTTTTTTTAATCTCCACGGATTTACTTATTCTGGATGTTTTGTATAAAACGGAATCATGCAGTTTGTGGTATTTTGTCTCTGACATTTTTAATTTAGCATAATGTTTTCAAGGATCATTCTTATTTTAGCAAAAGTAAGTGTTTCACCCTTTGTTAAGGTGGAATGCAATCCCACTGTACGGATATACGACAGTTTGTCTATCCACTCAACCATCGATGTACGTTTGTGCTATTTGCACCTTTGTGCTATTTGCACGTTTGTGCTATAGCAACTTTTGCTATTTGCTATTTGTTGTGGGTTGTGATGCTATGTGTGTGCATGGACTTGTTTGAGTACCAGCTTTCGGTTCTTTGGGATGTATAACCTAGGATCAAGTGGTACGTCTTGAATAATTCCTTGGGTGAGAATAATTTGGCCTGATGCTTTCTGTGTCTGTGATGGAAGGAGACCCTTCCACCCACCATGATAGGCTTCGGACGTGTTATTTAACCTTGGCTAAGTGAGGACAGATGGGAGGCATCAGCTGGCATTGGGTAGGGTACACTCCCCTTGCCCTTTGACAATGGAACGCTAAGGTAGGTCTGCTGTGAAAGGGTTTTGCCGATGTGATTGACGTCCCTCATCGGTTAAATTTAAATAAAGGAGATTATCCTGGTGGGCTTGGCTGAGGCAGTGGAAGTCATTTAAAGAAGGCTCGGGCATTTCTTAAGCCAGACTCCAAAAAGCAGCTAGGTTTACACCCGCCGTTCCTTTGTTGGAGGAGCCCTTCCTAACTGCTGGCCCTCCAGATTTTGGACCCGTTTGTCCAGCTCCACAATCCACAATCGTGTCCGGGAATTCTTATCATCTTCTCATAAATTTCTTACAACTCTCTCTCTCTCTCATCTATCTATCTATCTATCTATCTATCTATCTATCTATCTATCTATCTATCTATCTATCTGTCTGTCTGTCTGTCTATCCATCCATCCATCCATCCATCCATCCATCCATCCATCTATTATCTACCTACCTACCTATCTATCCATTCATTGATCTCTTCTCCTGATTCTGTTTTTCTGGGTGAATCCTGAGTGATACTGAGCAACTCAGACTCTTCCTTAACGTTTGGCTGAACATCTTCCCATAGACCAGGCAGGTGATGTCAATGGGTGAATGTTTCAGGTGGTGACTGAAGTCAGTGTAACAACCTGGACCAAAATACAGGTCTTACTAACTGCTGCTTGCAGGGAATGGAGATTATGATTTTTCAGGAAAATACAGAGACAGACCTGTGGATAATTTTTGAATGTGGACAACTAATTGGAGCTCTTTGAAAACAGGGCTGAGACTTCGATGTCTAGGAGGATGAGGGAAGCCTACTTTTCTCTGTTGAATACAACTCAAAACCATGGAAATCACCCATGAGAAGACATGGAAAGAAGACAAGAGAAGGTGCACTAGCTCGGGACTGCGGGCCCAAGGAAGGGTACAAACGTACATTCTCTGGCTTTCCTTTTCCCTCAGACTTGGAGCTGAAGAAGACACCAGGCCAAAGACAAACTAGGCTCCAAGAGAAGTGCTGTCTGTAGTCAAAGGGGCAGGAAAGAGGCAGCAGGTACAACAGATAACTCTAGACAATGTTGCTGTACTCCAGCCAAACACAGCAGCAAATGGTCCTGCACCTATTTCCCTCCACCGAGAGACACCTAGGCAGGTGTCCGAAGGTCCACGTTGGCCAGGCTCTGAGGAAGGCCCCGCAAGCCCTGCCCAGCTGGGTGACACATCAGTGGAGACCATGCCCAGCTGGGTGACACATCAGTGGAGACCACATTAGAGCCTGGACTTCCAGCCCCAGTATGGCCTGAATTGTGTCCCCCAAATTCATATGTTGGAGCCTTTCAAGGGCCTTTAGGGAAGTGATTAAGATCAAACCAGCCATAAGATGAGTCCTGATCTGATAGGACTATGGCCTTATGAGAAGAGGAAAAAGGACATGTCTCTTTCTCTCTCTCTCTCTCCCCTGCAAGTACAGGCACCAAGGAAAGGCCATGCGGGGATACAGTGAGAAGACCTCCATCTGCAACACATGGAGAGGCTTCTCACTGGGCAATGACCCTGCTGGCCCACAATCTTGACTTTTGGCATCCGGAACCATGAAAAAGTCATATCCGGTGATTAAGTTACTCAGGGTGTGGTTCCTTGGCGTGGCAGCCTCAGCCAGGACAGCCCCTGTCACCTACCAGGTGGTAAAAAGGCACCCCCACATTCTCCACTGGTTTGGTGTCAGAGCTGCCTGGTGGAGAGACAAGACATTCCCACTGCCCCTTGGTCACAGGGCCACCCCTCGAATGGTGTCGGCTGAGGCCATGTAGGAAAGCAGTCACCTGGCATGGGAGACATGGGTGAATGTCTCCTCCCTACCAGGGACGCACTGGCCCAGGGTCCCATAACTAGCCCTCCACCACCCAGCAGTAATGGTGGCCAACCCTTGGGTGCCCATTGAGTGCAGTTAAGCGATCTGCACTGCTGCCCCCTTCTGGAGTCATGAGGTGGTGTCAAAGCAGTGTCAAAGGAACCCACTAAAACCCCAAGTGGAAGTGAGCTCCTGGCCCTTCTAATGTATTACCCAAGATGTCCAGGCTTCAGTTGAATATCACTTGGCACACCAAGAATCACGGAGGTCTCAAAGGGAATGAAGAAGGACAGTCAGTAGGTGCCAACACCAAATGACAGAGATGTTAGAATTGCCGAAAAAGATTTCCAAGAAGCCTCCACAAAATTATGTCAAGAAGCTACTAGGAACACACTTGAAACAAAGGAAAAAAATCAGAAGTCTGAGGAAAAAAATAGAGAATCTCAGCCATGAAATAGAAAGTCTTAGCAAAATATACTAGAAGATATAAAGGAGCAGATGGGAGTTTTCAAACTGAAGAATACCATCAGCGAAATAAACAACTGGATGGATGGGCGTGATGGCATGAAGGTGGTGGTGGGGGGGAGGGTTTGCGACCTCGAAGTAAACTCAACAGCAAGGAAACAGACAATCTATTTAGAAAATGGGCAAAAGTCATGAAAAGACATTTCACCCGAGAGGATATACAGATGGCAGAGAAATACCTGAAAAGATGTTTAGCATCATGAGCCATTAGGGAAGGACAAGTTAAAATCAAATGAAATATTCACATTTATCATAATGATCAAAATAAGAAAAATAGCATTGACATCAAATTCTGGTGCAGATGTAAAGAAACTAGGTTTTTCATACACTGCCGATCAGAGCGTAAAAGGGTGCAACCGGTCTGAAAGAGAATTTGGCAGTTTCTTAAAAAAACTAAAGCACACGTACCCTACAATCCAAAAAAATCACACTTCTCACATTTATCTCAGAGAAGTGAAACTTATTTTCACGTGAACACTGTACGTGGATGTTCAAAGTACCTTTATTATTCATAGTGACCCCAAACTGGGGACATACTAGATGTCTATTGGTGGGGTGGGCGGTGAAGCAAGCTTTGGTCCATCCATGCTGAGAAACACTCTTCTGCAACAAAATGGAATTTTGCTGATAGAACACCCTGGAGGGATCTCCAGAGAATTATGTTGAGTCAAAAAACCAATCCCAAGAGTGACATGTAGTTTGCTTTTCTTTACATAACCTTATTGTTCTGCTGAAACCATGTAAATGGCGAACAGATGAATGGTTATAGGAAATGGAGCCAAAGGGTGAGGGGCTGGCTATGCCAGGGCGACCCGCGGGACCCGGGTGGGGTGGACATGTGAAATGCTTGATGAATCAGTCACTGTCCTGATTGCGCCGTTGCGCTATCATCTGATGAGATGTCGCCGTTGGGAAAACAGGGTAAATGGTACCTGGGATCTGTCATATTTCTTGCAACTGCCTGCAATCTTACAGTTACCTCCAAATAAGAAGTTTAATTGGAAACAATAACAACAAAGATATTCGTATGTGAGTTTGCAGGATTCGTCATAGGAGGTCTGAGGCCACCTCTCCTAACACAGAGTGTCCAGCACAGGGACAGAAGTCTCTGGGCAGCAGAGTCCCAGGCTCATTGGGACAGTCCTTTCTTGTTGCTGATGGACATCTCGAAAGCCCTTCATCACCGCAGGTGATTAACTTTCCTCATCAGTAGGAAGTGGGAAACAGCGGCTGTGAAGACTTATCTGTGTTTCTTTTTTTTAATGTTTATTTATTTTTGAGAGAAAGAGAGAGAGAGAAAGAGAGTGAGAAGGGGAGAGGCAGAGAGAGAGGGAGACACTGAATCCGAAGCGGGCTCCAGGCTCTGAGCTGTCAGCAGAGAGCCCGACGCATGGCTTGGACTCATAAACTAAGATTGTGACCTGAGCCAAAGCCAGCAGCTTAACCAACTTGAGCCACCCAGGTGCCCCGACTTCTCTGTGTTTCTCTAAACTGTCGAATCCATTCATGGAATTCTCTTTCCTTTGCAAAACCTGATCTGGCCCTCGCAGTGGATGCACAAGGTAGGGAGATGCATAGCATCGCGGAGCGATTCTAAGACGCATCTGGTCACCCCAGGTGCACCTCCACGAGGCTGTGTATAAAAGGCAGCAGGGGACATTCTAAGCTGTCTTTGACAGATGGACCCCATTGTCATCCACACACCCACACAACAAAGTGCGTGAGCAGGGAGATTGAGCTCTTCGGGCTCTGATATGATTGCTTTACCAGATCGAGAACCTTTCAGAGACTTTTGCTTGGTTGCTGTTCCAATGAGCTAATTATAGGACGTTGAGTCAACTGGCAATATCTTCATGACTTACAGACTCTGTGTGATTTAGCAGGTGACAGGTTTGGAAATACAGTATTAACCGTGAATCATATCTCAGCTTTTAAAAACAATGTTTCTCACATTATGGAACAATATAGATTTCTTTTGCCCATTGATCATCTGTTTATTTAATCCACTTTTTAAAAGATGCTTACAACATGCTCTTCTGACTCAAGGCCTTGTATTTATGCATTTACATTCTTATGTAACATTTTAATTTTTGGGAAATAGTCATCCCTTATTGAAACAAGAGAAAAAAAGGAACGTAAATCACAAAAACATATCCTTTATCTTGTGTTCATGCTCTTGTGATATTTGACATTAAGAGAAATGCCCTCTAGGTTGAGGGCCCTTTATAGAATAAAGGAAAAATTTCCTAAAGTCAGAGCTGTGTTCCCTGCACGGAGAAATGAGATATTTTTGCCTTTTTATTTTGATAACTTTCCTATGGTGATACTATATTTGTTGTGCCTATAGCTCCATTTTCAAATAAGTTCTCCTGCACATGGTAGATCTCAGAAAGGTCTTGTTTGCCCGGTTATTCTCACCACTTTGATTATTGCCTTTCCATGGATGGTAATCAGTCAAATTGTCCTCAAATTTAGCCTAGACTTAGACGTTCATGCTGAAAAACATATGCACTGAATAAGTAACGCTTACTATGAACTATTTCCGATATGATTAGATCTTCTTTCTTTTTTTAATACAAAAGTTTAGGTTCTGTGTAATAGTTTTCTTATTTTCAGATTTTGGTGTTTAATAAATTTAATCCACTATCCAAAAATTTTCATCTGCAAATTTTGCTCCTTCTTGGACCAAACTTCCTGGAGCTGAAGTGCCATTTTTTCTCCCTTCCCACAGAACACATCATGTCGAGAGATGCTAACAAGATATGACTGAGGAAGGGCGCACAGGTGTACTATGCGGGCTCAGATTGGCAACTCTCTGATACACAGGACACAGGCGCTCACACTCGTGCACACACATACACACAGAGCCAGGCCTGATCAAAGACTTCCATTTGGTTGAACTTGGCAATGATTTTGAAATGTTGACAACTGTCAAATTAAGATCACCCAAGCCATTTCACAGGCTCAAATTTGGATGCAGGTCTCAGAACAGAAGGAGATAGCTACTGGCTACCGCCCAAGTGACTTCACCATCTATCATTCGGTTAGCCGTGCTTTATGAAACGAAGCAACGGAGAGAGGGGGGAGGTCAGCATCCAACTTAGAAATCATTTCTTTCCACATTTGCCTTGATTTACAGGAAGAAAATACATTAGTCCTTTGTTGAAATGTGCAAATAAGGAGCTTGGTGATATTTGTTTAATGTTTCCTTTCATTTCTCCCCCGGCTTCCCGCATGCACCACGGGAGAAGCATCGGTGTCTTCCAATGAGGTAGGGGTGGGGGGAGGGGACGGGGTGAGGCGGGCTTGTCGGTCCTCAATTCTCTCAAGAGCTGCATGCTCCGTATTTGGTCCTGGCGATGTGTTCTGTTGCTTTGCTTCATGGCGATGCCTGCCTTCACTGTCAGCCCCGGTTAAAACGTCCATGCTTTCATTGCCTTCCCTTGGTTTTGAGCTTTTTTAGGAACAATGACTGCATTGCCTCAATTTTTGGTCAGTACTTTGGCATCCAGGACACCACGACAGCATTCTGCATCAGGCAGGGGCTCTTAGTAAGTGGTACCAGTGCATTGAGAAGAAGGGAGCATTTTGGTGCCTGAGAATGAGAATCTTTTTTCTTGAGTTCCCATATTTATTGGACTAGAAGGCCGAATAGAGACATTTAAATTATTCAATGAAAACATTCTTGGTAATGTTTTGTTAGTAATCTATCAGCAAATTACTCAGCTAACATTTGAACGGAATCCTTCTGAAGGGATTCAGAAAAGTGACCCTTCTGATGGCTCGCAGGAGGGTTCTCCTCTTTACAGGTGTCCTTGGTCCCCAAGTTCAATGCCTGGGGAGTTCTCTGACCACACAGTGGATGCCGGTGAGGGCACCGCCCACCTGGGGAAGAGTCACATGCATTTCTCCAAAGCCCTTTATCCAAAGGAGTATTTCCAGTTTATTAGTAAATTTATATTCAGGGAGGAGAAGAAACAAAATCTCCAATGAACTTCAGGGTCTGTTGTAAAGGTACAGAGGGACCAAGGTCAAAGCTGAAAGCTAGTCTGACGATACCCTGAACACGCTGCTGCAGACCAAGATGTCTAAGCTCCTGAACAAAAATGGCTGCACCCGTTTGGGGCTGCTTGGGGGGGTCACGGCCATGGGCCAGTGGGCTGTGGGGACACAATGCCCAATCATGTCATCAATACATTTGCTTAGTTGGGGAATTTCCTTTGTGGATGTGGATTAGAATTCGGGTGCTGTGACATGAAATGGCCACATAATTGGCTAAAAGCAGACCCTTCAATTTAACGTCCAATGTTTCTTGCCTCAGGGATGCCAAATCATAACTGTGAGAACACCGAGTGGCTATTTTGGGGTGACCTTGGCCCACGTCTTGCCCGTGTGCCACATGAAGGGACTATGCCAGCGCCCCAGCACATGCTAGACTCTGTATTGTGCAATTTCCAGATTGCAGGGCATTAACTGCATGCTTTTTAGTAAGAAAATCTCTGCCTTTTTGTTTCTCACTGGCTTTTGAAACTTGAATAGGAAAGAGAATTCCCTTGAGGAATTTCCACCAGGTATCAAATTTTCTTTTATCCTCCATTCGAGAGCCAGCATCTTAGGCCAGTCACAAAGGTACCAGTACAGAAAGGAGGCTCAACTGGACCCAACCCCTGCCATGCCTTTGTCTAAGGCCGTCAGGTAGAAGTACCCAGAGGCTGGTGTTGATGGCTGCGCAGGCTGTGTACTGCATCATATCAGGAGGTGCCGTGTGCACAGATGGGTCTGACCCTACCCCCTGCCGTTTGCAGCGTGCAAACTGAAACACCACACGTGAGACCCAGGGTAGGATGGATTCCTCCTCTAGGGGCTCTGGATTCCACCCAGCTCATGCTTTCTTGCATCCAGAGTATCCGCTGTTGCCAAATAATGAGGACAAGATTGCCTTTGGGTTGGTGAGAGAGAGAATTTGAATTTATGGAAGCGGGGCTGGACCCAGCAAGAAGGGACGGGGGTCTACTAGTTCTTAATATATCACTAATTACATAATTTAGAGAAATATTCTTGAATTTTCAATTTACCCTATGGAAAAAAATGAGCGTGGCAATATCTCCATATTCTACCTTGAAAGATTGTCCTCAAAGTAAATTACCCACTCGTTAGGAAAATGCCTGGAGTTGTAAAATCGGTGTGGTCAAGATGATGCAGTATAATAATCATCTTTGGAACTAGGGAGCGCCGATGCAATACGTTTCATAGATAAGACTTCAAAGATCGTACGTTCTCAAAGTGAAACAAATTCGTTTGTATTCGCTCTCTTGGTGGACTCCAAACAGAAAGTGTGGTTTCTTTAAAACAAATACATTATACCCTTTGCTTTGATTGAAAAAGTTTCCATTTTTGCAGAGAGCCAATGACTCACAAAGTTTCCAAACCCAGAACTCAGTGCTTCAAAAGCATCTGTTAACTCATTTGAATAAAATGTAAGTTCCGGGAAGAAGCCTGGGAGAGACACCGGGATCTCAGGGTCACGCTGCTTGGGAAGCCTCCGGCTCCATGTAGCTCCGAGGAGACCCTTTCTAAACTGTACTGCTGGTGTTTCCTGGAACGTTCTCACTGCAGAGCTTGGAGTTCACAGGTATTAACTTCAGCAATGTATGAATTTAACTGAAGAGTCGAACCATGACTTGACAGCAGTCATTTCCAAACAGAGTCAAGGGCTCTGGGTGGGAAGGAAGCTGGCCGATCTGGAAATCGACAGGCTCATCAAGGAGAGAAGGTTCCAGGGGGTGCATTCGTGGAAGCTGGCCGCGGCTCTCCACGCCCCAGCCGGCTCCTCACGGACACCTGGGGGATGACACGGGGCACGGCTTGATGCCGGTGGACAGTCAGGGCTGAGGTGTGCGGAGCGCTGTCGCAGGCTCCAGCCACAAGATGTCACCAGCACTGCTCTGTGCCTGCAGGTATCCTGAGCACGATGCTCAGAGGATCAGCCAGTTGCCTTCAGTTGTATGCGGTTTTACGGCATCTTTATTGAGGGTGACGACACAGGCTGCTGAGGGGGCTCCTTTTCTCGTCTAAATGTGTGCAAACCATAGTGCCATTTAGGAATTCCTCGATACCCTGGAGACGCAGACTGACACGTAAAGATGAGCGGTGTGAAGGGGAATTGGCCGCGGTGACTCACGCCAAGATGGAGCAAATAAGCACACGTGGGTGCAGAGGCCGTTGGTCACAGAGTCCGGCTGGACGCCTTACCTCCTATTTTGGTTGATAAAACCTTGCCGTCAAATGTTCTGGGTGACGAAGTGGTTAAACTGGTCACCAGGGCTGGGTGTTCTGTCCCATCAGAGGGTCAGGAATTTGGGATCATTGTGATACAGATACTACATCTCACTGAACCAGAACAAAACTCCTTTGGGGACCTGAAGAGACCTCTCCAACGTCGGGGATTCAGGGACCCCCTGTGTCCCCTCCCTTCCCAGCTCCCTTCTCTGTCCTCTTTGCCACATGATGATCTGGCTCCAGGAACAGCGGGTAATTGTATTTATCTCACACCTGGGCGGGTGGGGGTGGGGGGAGGAGAAGTTCTGTGCCGTGTCTGAGGGATCCGCGGCAAAGAGGCACATCCCGGTCCCGGGCTGTGGCCGCATCTCTGCGCAGGTGAGCCCGCCGCCGCGTGATGGAGGGGTTGGGGGCCGGAGATACGTCTTCTTGTTATTTCCTTCCCTCCGCTATAAATCACACTCCCCTGAAGCAGCAAGATCTTCTTTCACACTTACAACCAGCCCATACTTTTAAGCCCGTCTTTTAAACGGATCACCTTGACAGGACAGATAAACTTTTGGAAAAAATGGTTGCCCGCTTATCTGTATATCTCCTCGGGAGAGGGGGCCGAAGGGCTTACATATTTATATGGCCCTCGGGCAAGACATCAGATAGGGTGTCAGGGCACAGAATCGCATCCTTCCTAATGGGGAAGGGGCTGGGGAGGCGTGGGCGAAGGTGCTCCGTAAAATCTTGTCTGTTGAAGGTGTTAAATTTCAAAAAGATATGCCTTTTGAGGACTAAATCTCTAAGCAGTGTTTTTTTTTTTTTTTAATGCTTATTTATCTTTGAGACAGAACAGGGCACGAGCTGGGGAGGAGCAGAGAGAGAGAGAGAGAGAGAGAGAGACAGCATGAGCAGGGGAGGATCAGAGAGAGAGAGAGACACAGAATGTGAAGCAGCTCCAGGCTGTGAGCTGTCAGCACAGAGCCCGACGCGGGGCTCGAACCCACGGACCATGAGATCATGACCTGAGCCAAAGTCGGATGCTTAACCAACTGAGCCACCCAGGCGCTCCTCTAAGCTTACCATCGAGGCATAAAAGACGTTTTTGGGTAGTTTTGTGTTTTCTTTTCTGAAGATGTTAATGCGTCTTGCAGTGACAATTGTCCAGTGGGACGTAAAGCCCCTGCAATGGTTCAACGCTAAGTGCAGGTTGATTGGGATTCATTTTGCGAGGAAGTTCTACGATGTTAAAAAACCCCAATAGATAATTTTAGGCTTGATGTACATGCATTTTGATGGAAGAACTGTCACCTAGTGACCACGCAGTAGGAGTAGAATAAAAAACTGAATATACGATGCTACGCGGGGTTTCCCTTCGACATCTTCCGAATTGGGCCGTCAAACATCCTGTCCGTGTCTGAGGAGGGCATGGTGGGTGTGGTCATGCCTCCTGCATTGTCTCGGTTGGACGGCTGTCTCCCCGTGGCCACCCCTGAGCTATTCTCCAGGTCACCACTTCGCAGGGCTAGAGAGTGCTCCGGTGGCCCCGAAGCTGTCCCCAAAGTACGTAACGTACGACCGGAGGGTGGGCGGTGTACCAGGGGAATGGGATGCTGTCCCCCGTCCAGGCCCACCCTCTTCTCAAGAGTCGAGGGATCAAGTCGGAAAGGACTGTAGCTTCTCACTCTGGACCGGGATTTCAGTATCGCCTGAATTGTGTGAGCGGTGATGTCCCTGCAGGTGGGGCCCACCGCCCTGTGTCAACAGACACGGCCTCGCACAGCACGACCCCAGGCTTCCTTTGCGTGTTAGTCCTCGCTGTGGGTTCAGTTATGTCCCCCACCGAGATCTCCTGAAGTCCCGCCCCCGGTGTCTACAAGTGAGACCTTGTTTGGAAAGAGGGGCTCTGCTGATGCAATCAACATGACGCAATTGACGTCCATTGTGTTAATTTCACGTGCATGTTGTAATGATTCGATATTCACTGTGAAGCCATTTATTGATTGTACCTCAATTAAATACCTCTGTTAGAAACATAAAATAAAAGTAAAAAAATCATGGATATATTATATCCCTTAATTACTGTAGGTCTTCTTTAATTAAAAAAAAAAATAAAAAAGAAGGAACGATGAGGCCCCCCTTGAGTAGGGGGCTCCTGATCCCGTGACTGGTGTCCTTGGGGAGCTCAGACATTTACACAGACACACAGGGGAGAACAGCCTGGCCGCAGGGGCAGAGGCTGGAGACAGGGAACTCTGATGGTTTTCCGGGACCCTGAAGCTGGCGAAGAAACCCAGGCAGGACCCGCCCCTGGGCCGTGGGGGGAGCAGGCTGCTCCCGTGGCTTTAGTCCCCTGGCTGTGGCGCTGGGTGGCAGCCGCTCTAGCCGTGAACACGCCCCACTAGCCAGACGTGCTCTTGAGACACCCAGATGTGCTCCCAGTCCCTGCCCCCACCCTCCTCCTCTCTTCCTGCTCTGCGGTCACCCCTCAGTCCTGTAGAAACACCATCCACCCTTCACGCCCCACCCCGACCGCCTGAGCTTAGAAACAGCTGACGAATTTCTCTTCTCTGAATCCTTGCAGGAGACTGAACTTTTCTGATAGCATTTGTTGCATTTTATTTGCTTGTTTGTTTATCTTTTCGCTACTAGAGTTAAAGCTCTTTGAGGGCAGAGGATGTAAGTTTTCTTTTTTCAATGGTCTTCGAAGTGTATAAACTAGCTTGCATGCAAGAGGCCATTAAAATATTATTAAATCAAAATAAATGGCTTAATTCTAGATCGACAGGCTATTTTGAAATTGCTAATTCCTAAGATTCTTCTAGTATTTATCAAACCTCTGCTCAGTTCCAGGCTCCCTTCTTCTTGGCTAGCACCAGGCAGCGTGGGAAACGCACCACCTGGCACGGAGCTGGAGTGCGGCAGTTGCGAATTTGTTAAATGTGGGCGTGGATTTATGCTAATAGGACTATCATTCTCACCCTCAAAGAGTTCAGTCTGGGAGGGAGAGAGGGGGTAACCGGATGTGCTAGTGAACTGGGGGCTAGCAGCGGTCAGTGGACTGTGGGCACGCAGCGGTCAGTGGACCGTGGACATGCAGTGGTCAGCAGACTGTGGGCACGCAGTGGAACTGCATACACGGAGACTTCAAAGCACAGAGCTGGCACGTGGCTTGGCCCCAGGGAATGTCAGAAAGCTGAGGGTGGAGCTGAGGCCCCAGAGACTTGGTCAGGTAGGAAGTGAGGAGCCATCAGAGGGCGTGGATGGAGGGGAAGGTGCTCTGGACACAAACCTGGGCACTTTCCAACGTGTCTTCTGCTCTAAATCAACATTTTAAATTTCTTGCGTATTTATCTGAGTCCGTTGATGTTGGACTTGGGTGGTTGGATGGGAGACAGGATCCGCAGTACTGAGGGCAGATGACGAACTGGATCATTTTGCCAAATACTCACACAGATAAAATATAGGTATAGTTTATAGGGTATTGGGAGAAATTCTTTCAAAACCAGATTCCTATTCAGTGCCGAGTAAAATCTACACTGGTTCCTCTTTTAGGCCAACAGTATGAATCGGAGTGACCTCTCCTGGCCGAGAGCAAAATAATCATGATAATGATAATGCGGGTGATGGCGATAATGACACTACTAGCCACGGGCATTTGAAAAGTACTTGAACGTGCCAGACACTGGTTTAAGCCCTTTACATAAATTACTCCCTTTAATTCACACACAGTTTTAGCTAGGTAGTATTTTAATTTTTGTTTAATTTGATTTTATTCAAATTTAATTAATTAAATTAATTAAAGCAAATTAAGCTTTAATTTAATTTATATTAAAAATTAAATTTTAACATTTTAATTCGCACACATCTTCGGATAGGTAGTATCCGTGCCCCCATTTCATAGATGAGGAATCTGGGGGTGACCACACCTTGCCCGAGGCCGCGCAGCTGTGAGTTCCTGCTCCCTGGGGATGGGGCTCAGCTGTCCTCAAGGGTCACAGCAGCTGCATGACAGAGGAAACAGCCCGTCTGGGGGCCGATAACCCTGCTTTTGAATTCTGGCTCCTGTCAGGGTGTGCAGTTTCGGGCAATTTGCTATAATTTTGGCCTCTGTAACGGGAGGACAGTGCAGTCACCTCCCAGGCTGGTGGGAACTCGGAAGAGAAGGCCTATCAGACGCCTGTGGGGGATGCTGCTTTCCCGAAGGGGCCCAAACCACGTCGTGCACAAGGGACAGCTCAGAACACAGTGTTGTGTGTGCTCTTGGCCAAGTCTAGCTTGAAATTTTTTATGAGACAATGTAGTAACAAGAATGTAGAGTCTGGACACAGAGGCCAAATTCTTGTCCTTGGTTCACCGGCCTGGACCACCTAGTGACCTCCGTGTAGCAGGTGTGAGCGGACTAGCCGCATGGGATTGTCTGGAACAGCTCAGCTGAATGGGGGAGCCCAACCCCAGGAAGGCTCAAAGGGGTGCTAACTAAATAACAACTATTGTTTTGTGTTTACCCCACACCTTTCTGTAGCATCCCTTTGGGGTGAGTGGGGACGACCCTGGGATTCCCACTATAGCTGATAGCAGGAGCTGCCCACCTCCCCACCCCCCGCCCCCGAATCTCCTCACAGGAAAGAGTGTTTACCCTTTAACTGGGCTGAGTGGTTTTCTGACTTTATTTCTTCAATGGGCCCCTTATTTTCCTTGGTTTATGGTGCCCGGAACTTTGGATGCCTGAGTGCAGACCAGAGTTCACTGACGGTCTGGGAAGGACCATCTGCTGTATCTGAACCTTCTGATCACTGAGGCTGCCTTTCCACAGCTCCCTTCCTTAGTTCATGTTCATGGCCAGCTTCCAGTTAGCCCTCCCTGGCTCTCGTTTTCAATGGATTGTCCCAGATTTGGGGCTGTTTCTTTTACACCATTACTTCTTCCTCTGAGGGTTCATTGGATGGTTGTTTGGTTTCTCTATTTAGAATGTTCTTTGGCTTTGTTTTGTTATTTTTATTTTTTTTGAGAGAGAGACAGAGTGTGAGCAGGGGAGATGGGCAGAGAGACAGGGAGAGAGAGCGTCTCAAGCAGGCTCCATGCTCAGCGCAGAGCCCGATGTGGGGCTTGAACTCACGAACCCCGAGATCATGACCTGAGCCGAAATCGACAGTCAGACGCTTAACCGACTGAGGCCCCCAGGTGCCCCCTTCTTTTGCTTTGTTTTATGGACAATGACTAATGCCCTATATTTCTATGTGATCAGCCCATTTTGACCTATAATAGGCTCTTACAATAAACATTTTTCGGGTTCGACCTGCAGTGCACACTGGGGCTTGGCTCTTGCCCAGGGTGCTGGGCCTCCCCTGGGAGGGGCAGCTTTCATGAGAAGTTTGGACGCTCAGTGGTGCAGGCTGACAAACAAGCATCTAAGAAAGACATCTCACGGCAGAGCCATTTTCACAAAGACCCGCCTCAAGCACGTCTTGGGAGACAACGTAATCGGCGACATTTGAAGAACTTGGATCCAAGTGAATTCTGGGTCCTCCAAGGCCCCATTTAGGTGAAGATGCCCTGCAAGCGTCCTGAGGAGAAGGACTTGGGGAGGGGCTGGGAAGCTCCCCTGTGAGGCCGGGAGGCCGCCTGAACTGGCCACAAGTCCTTCGCGGGGACGAGTCCTCTCCCAGTTCCTTTCCCGGAACCCTTCCAGCCTGGACCTGCAGTGCAAAGTAGATTTACTTTATCGATAGAAATACAGAATGAAACTGGGCAGGGAAATCCCAATTATACGGGGGTGGTCTCTTCCTCTCCCTGCCCCCTTTCCTCTTCCTTTTTGTGCACCTTCCCAGGCGAGGCTGGCAGACCTCACGAGGTCCCCTCCTGGCCTGGTGTGGCCCCAGCCCTCCCACACCGGGGCCCCCGGGCCCGCCTCTTCCACGGGGTTTCACAGGATTTGCACTTTATTTTATTTTATTTTTTTTTATTTATTTCTAGGAGAGAGAGAGAGACAGCCTGAGCAGGGGAGGGTCAGAGAGAGAGGAGTCACAGACTGAAACAGGCTCCAGGCTCTGAGCTGGCAGTCAGCACAGAGCCCGACGCGGGGCTCAACCCACGAACCGCGAGATCATGACCTGAGCGAAAGTCGGACGCTTAACCGACTAAGCCACCCGGGCGCCCCAGGATTTGCACTTTAAATGCAACGAGGAGGAAGTGCAAGCCGCTTTACTTCTTGGAGAGCCCCCCCCACCCCCCGCCCCCACGGCGCAGCCCTCACCCGCTCAGTCTCCCTAATGGAGCCAGAGAGAGATCAAAGTCTCCCAGATAAGTGTTCTTTTACACAATGTTCCTGACACTCCATTTTGTAAACAGATTTTCTTATTTTTTTGGGTAAAGGACGGATAAACATGCCGAGTGAGATGGATGGACTGCCACTTGCCTCTTTCATTTCCTCCTGTCTGACGCCGTGAGCGAGCGGCCCGGGCGCCGCCGAACCAGGCCCGTGTCCTGAGCCTGAGTGGAAACACACGCCCAGAAATGTCAGCGGCAAGGCCAAGTAACGCCACCGCATCCACCTCCCTCGGCGGCGGGAGGCGGGGTCGGTTCCTTCCTCTGTGGGTCATTTCTGTTCTGTGAGACCCTTCCGCCTACCGTCCCTCCTGCCGGACCAGGAACATCGTCCCTGATGGCTGAAGTTTCTCTGAAGAGGAAAACACACCGCAAACAAAAACCCAAACAAAAGGGGATTGAAGCCTCTGCTGGTTTCTCGTACAGTCTCTCCAGAAACGGGCTAATCAGCCTCACGGATATAATGAGCTGAAGAGCCCCATCAAACACCTTGAGGATGCGATTTTTCACATCCACCCCCCTCCCCCAACCCCCTGATCGCAAACAGATTCTGATCAGTGCTGGCGACTAAGGGTTCACCTCCTGGCTCCTGGGCACCTGTGGCCACAAACACCTGCAGGCGGCTGCTGTGTGGACGCAGGGTCGGCCCCCAGCTCTGCAGCCGCCCACAGGGCCGCCTGACGTGGAAGCTTCCCGGGCCTGGGCGACTCTGCTGGTTCGGGGACCCGGGGCCCGAGGAACGGATGTTGGTTTCCACCTGCATTTGGAGCAGGTGTGGACATAGGAAGCTTGGAAGGTGAAGGTCTCCTGCTCCCCAGGGCCCCCTGCACAGCCCCCTTCGTCCCTGTCCTCACCTGACCCACAGTCTTGTGTGCTTTACTCTGTCAATCCTGGGAGGGTCAGTTGCTCCCTAGAAGTGGAAGGTGTGGGGGGGCCTCTTCTCTGCCCTGGTGCTTTTGCGTCTCGGCCACCAGCAGTCGCCAAGACAGGATGCAGCTGGTGGAGGGGATGGAGTGGACCGCGAGTCCATCAGCCATTTGCTTTCACCACCCCCGGACGTTTCCCAGGTTTTCCAGAGTCTCCTTAGTCCTTTCATGATGGTTTAGAAAGAGATGTTTTCGGCGGGGTGCATGGGTCTTCTGTCTGCTTCAGGGGGAGAAGCCCTCATGCGTCGTGTGGTCTGCACAGCCCTTCTGAGGTGCGGCGTTCTTTCCCCTGTGAATCCCCGATTCCTCAGCGAAACACGCCCCTTCCTTATTTCCCATTTCCGAGTATGTCCTCAGGCCCAGCCGCGGCGCCCGGGAGCGGAAGGCCCTCTCTGCCTGCCAGCACACACACTTGTCAGATGCTTCAGACTTGTTCCGGCCTCCTCTAGATCCGGACCCTGGATCTGTGCAAGATCGGGTCCATTCCCTTCTGTGTTGAAGGCCTGGTCCTGCTATTTTGCATGAAAATTTTTCATTAAAAAAAAAAAAAAATCCGAAGAGCAAAGTTGCTGAGTGAGCAGAGGGCTGATGGGCCTCTCCGCGCTGGGCCTCCCTGCAGACCAGCTCGCGGCCCTAAGAAAAATGAGTCAATGGCCTCCACTCAGTCCCTAATGAACAGTAGTAGATCACATCACAAAAACTGGACACGCATAATTTGGCACCATTGACAGCAGCCTCCTCACCAAAGCTCAGCGCTTTCATGTCTGAACTAATGTGAAGCTTGGAAGTATCTTTGACCTTACGGAGCGAGGGAGGGCTGGCAGAGGAGGGCAGAGCCCTGGGCTGCCTAGTGTCTGGGGCCCGTAGGGGTGGGGTCTCCCAGGGGAAGGAGCCTCTTGTCCGGGGAGGGCAGCTATTTCATTGCCAGCACCCCAAAGGGTGCCCTCCCCTCGGGCCCAGCCACTGGGACAAACAATCATAAATCAGGGCCATTCTGATGAAATCGGGCATGGACGGCCAGTAAGTTAATTGTGGCACTGATACACTCATTTTCGCAATGTCTTTCAAACACCAGTTGTGATGGGAAACAGCTGTTAGATCCGGGGGAAAAAAAATAAAAGGCAAGGAAGAAAAGAGGAGAGCTTGGAATTGGAAATCATAATAATGTCTGTCTTCGCCCTCCCCCTCCACCCCTCCACAAAGGCTGGGAGCCTCTCCCATTCTCCCCGAGACAATCGCGCTCAGCGGGGGGCCGGAGGAGGCGCGCACTGTCGCACAGAAAGTTCAAGTGCTGGGGGAGAGGATGGGGGCAGAAGAAAGGATCCCTTCTCTTCATGTGGGGGAAATGGCATGTTTAAAATAGGTTAGGGATTCAGGTTAAAAGCGGGAGAAGTCGCACAGAATAGGAGCAGAGAGGGAGAGAGCACATGCGGGGAGCGGGGAGCGGGGCTGGTTGGGGATCTTCATGTGAGGAGGCGATAAAGTGGATAATTAGAGTGTTTTGAACGTTTCAGATAAAACCACGGAGCAATTGGTGGCATTTGCCCCTAATTCTGGCCGACTCCTGTCCTGGCCGGCAGGCTGGTCGGGGCCGGGGTGGGTCTGGCCGCGATGGGGCCGCCCCGTTCCTCCCTCCTCAGAACCAGGCCGTGTTGTCCGCCCCTCGAGAGGGGAGAGCGCAGAGCCGGCCAGAGAAACCCTCCCTCTCCCTGTGTTTCCTGGACGCAGGGTTGTTCTCCAGAAATGTTTATTTACATCATCTAAGAAGACACTTTCTCGATTTATAACGCCCGTGCCATTACATAATGGGTCGTAAATGATGCCGCCCATTCTGGGGAGACAGACAGTCAGCTGCCACCCCGCGCCCGCGCACAGGCAGCCCCCAGGCTCCCGGGGCAGGGGTGCTGTGCCCGAGACCCCCAGCCCACAGAGCCGCTGAGGTTGAGTGTCTCTGCTTCTCCGGGTCCCTGAACTCCACGGGCCTCAGCGTGTCTGGGGACCGTTCGTCCAGCTTGGGGCAAGTTGTTTTCAGAGCTCTCCCTGCCCTCCGTGTTCACTCTGACGGAACACAGGGATCTCCAGAATGTTCAGGGTGTACAGGTGAGTGGAGACCACGGGTCAGCTCCCTGTGGCTCCCTGTTTGTGAGCACCGAGTTTCCTCACTCCCACTTGCCGAAGAGGGTCAGGCCCTTGGACCCCCTCCGCCTGTTCCGTGCTCTCTGTGGGGTCAGGGTTCACAGGGGGCTTCTAGAGTTTTCTGGATCTGAGCTGTGGCAGGTGTGCAGTATACGTGTGGGAGCACATTCTCCCACCATGTGCCACTCTGTCTCCCTCCCCTGGCTCCAGGCAGCCCCTGGAAATGCCCAGGATTCTGGAAACAGTGCTGCTTCTCTGTCCTTCTGAGCGGGGATGCGCCCCGATGGCACCCCGTGAAGACGCCTGAGCCCTGAGGGGTCTCCGTCCTTCCCAAACAGCAGTCAGCAGACATTTCCAGCAGCGGCTCCCCGTCAGGCTGGAGAGCCGGCCCTTCCTACCACCATCTGCTGGAGAGGCTTCAGCCAGAACAGGCACAACAGAGGCTGGGAGGGAAGACACTTCTCTTGCTTTTGCCTTTCTAGAACTCTCCCCGCTTTCCGCAGGGACCAGCCCCTCAGGAGGCCGTGATGGCCTTTCACAGACATCTAGATGTGACCACGGGGAAAACCCAGATTCTTTATTTGAAGATCTCCAGCGTGTTCTCGCTTTTTAAATTCCTTAATTTTTAAAAAGCTTATTTATTTATTTTGAGATTGAGAGAGATAGTGTGAGCAGGGGAGGGGTTAGAGAGAGACAGAACCCCAAGCAGGCTCCGCAGAGTCGGCACAGAGCCTGACGTGGGGCTCGAACTCACGAACCATGTTATCATGACCGGAGCCGAAATCAAGAGCTGGATGCTTAGCCAACTGAGCCACCTGGGCGTCCCTTAAAATTTCTTTTAAACAAGGGTCCTGGCTGGGGCACCTGGGTGGCTTAGTCGGTTAAGCGTCTGACTTTCGCTTAGGTCATGATCTCGCAGTTCGTGGGTTCGGGCCCGTGTCAGGCTCTGTGCTGACTGCCAGCTCAGAGCCTGGAGCCTGTTTCAGTCTGTGACTCCCTCTCTGACCCTCCCCTGCTCACCCTCTCTCTCTCTCTCTCCTAGAAATAAATAAACATAAAAAAAAAAAAACAAAAAAGAACAAAAAAAAAACCAAGCGTCCTGGCCCTCTGTAGCCGTCATGCACAAAACCTTGTCTCCCACCGCCTGGAACACAGGCCCCGGGAAGAAGCGGTGCCAAGCTTTGCTTACGGTGGGCTCCGGGGCACCCTGCCTGTCCTGCTGGGTTGGAGGCTGGCATTGCCCCGATAGGTGGGCGGTGACCTGCCCCAGTCCAGGCGGCACGTGGGACACCCGTGTTCATAAGAGACACCTCTGAAGTGCTTCTGCTTCTGTCCTGCACAAGAGAGGGGCTGCCCCAGATGCGTTTCTCCGTTCAAGCTTCAGTTTCTCCGGCTCTCACATCCCCCCTTCATGGCTGCATTACGACTAAGGAAACTGAGGCAAAACCGTGGGACCTGGCCGGAACCGATGCAAGGGATGTGGCCACTCTGACTTCTGCACGCTGAGATCGAAGCTGAGGGCGGGTTTGGGACGGATGTCCTGATGGTCAGGAGCCGAGGTGGGCCCGACAGTGGCCCAGAAGGCAGTGAGTGTGGTGTGAGAGACGTGACTTAGGGGCCGTGCAGACGCGCCCGCCACCCATGGGAGGGGGTACGGGCTGCGGAGAGCACTGTGGGCACGGAACCCCTTCCAGCGTGGAGCGCGTGGACCCGCCTGCAGCATCTCTGGTGTTTCCTCGGGGTCTGGGACTCTTTTATTCCGCCGTTGGGGACAGAACCCACGTGGTCGCTTTGCCAAACACGAGGGTGCCGATTTCCTTACAGGCGGGTTAGAACAGAAATCAAGTAAAAATCAGGGAGGAAGGGGGACCTTAAAAACAATGAATTCTTCTGGAGTGATTTCAAGTAATGAACTTCCAGTCGCTGCCCCCTTCTTTCAAAGTGAAACAGCAGTGGAATCCGTGTTGTGTTGTAAATAGGTGAGCAAATATCCCTCTTGAACACAGAACGCAGGTGGGAGGCGGCCCTGAGGAGCCGGCGTTTACGCAGGCAGCTGCACTGGGAATTTCTGCTGTGGCCCCTCGGACCTCAACCCCGCCTGCCCGGCCGGCCAGCTGGCCACCTCCTCCAGGAGGGGTTTGCTCTTACAGGGCACGGTCAGTCTGTCCAGGGATCCCCTTTGCAACGAGCTGCATTCTCAGCACAGGGGGTTTCGGCACTTGGGGGTCAGGTCTGTGTGTGTGAATATTTTTTTAAACAGGTGGCAACTCAGCATCAGTACCACGAAAATAGCCCTGTTAGAAAGCACTGCGCTTGGGGCGCCTGAGTGGCTTAGTCGGTTAAGCGTCCGACTTTCGCTCAGGTCATGATCTCGCGGTTCATGGGTTCGAGCCCCGCGTCGGGCTTTGTGCTGACTGCCAGCTCAGAGCCTGAAGCCTGTTTCAGTCTGTGACTCCCTCTCTCTCTGACCCTCCCCTGCTCACGCTGTCTTTCTCCTAGAAATAAATAAAAATATTAAAAAAAAAAAAAAAAAGAAAGCACTGTGCTTGCAGAGAGAACTTCCTATTCAAATCAGGACAAGAGGCAAAGGGACCATGAGGCAAAATGAGCCGTGTGTGCTTGTGTGTGTGTGTGTTTCCTGAATAAATGAATCAGAGACGCAGCAGGGCTGGCCCTCCTCTGTCCTGGGTCTCTGGATCGTTTCTGAGGGTTAATGCGGTAGAGGCGGAGAGGCCTGGAGAGGGTTCCCAAATGATCTGCCAGGCGGCTGCCGTGCATTAGTGCATTAACCCCTCCTGCCCAAGCCTGGTGGGCACTGGGAGGGGGTGGGATTCCTTCACGAGATGCACGATCATGCACCCTCAGCTCCGCGGTGACCGCCACGCGGTGTCACTGCTCATGTGACACGGCTCTCTCCTCCAGGGAGCCGCTGGAGACCGCAGGGGACAGAGCCAGCTCTCTGGGACAAGCTCAGATGAATTCTCCGCAGAGCAAGGCAGATGACCCTTTGAGATCCGTCACGCGTGGCTCTTTGAAGTTCCCTCACGCTCTCTCCCATGGCGTTAGGAAGCCAGGCTTTGTCACTTCCCCTTGTGCACACACGAGACACACGGCAGCGGCTCGCAGATACTCACAACATGGAACGAGATGGAATTTTCCTGAGCGTCCCACTGGAGACTCTTTAGGAATTTGCACTTCTTACCTGTCTGTCCATTTATCTGACTTGGTATAAATGAAAAAGCCCACTCCCTGAGCTCATTCTGGCTGTGTCGTCCATCCGGCACATCACCCCTGAACTTTGGGATTTTAAACTATGAGTTGCCACAATTATAGAGTGAAATAACACGGTATACAAAGGTGTGTATTTACTATGTCTCAGGGCAGAGCAGAAAGTTTTATGGAGCCAATTTCACTCCCCCTATTTTTTTTTTCCTTCTCTAACTTGAAGGAATATTGGCCTCTCTAATAGATAGGTTTTGTGGACCGTATGTTTTGAAGCTGTCATTCCAAAGGCATTTTCTCCCTAGCTTCAAAAATGTACCAATCGTTTGCTCTAAGCCAGAAGGTGAGGCTGTCCATCTGATGACACGGAGCCCCCGTCCGCTGCGGAGAACAGCAGCTTGTGCATTTGTGCAGAGGTGATTTCTAGAATAGATCCCACCTCTGGTGATTGGGAGGCCATGCAGAATCGCCAAGTCTGTGCAGTCACGAACAGCTTCATCATTGCCTCAGACATGCTGGGCTTTGTGCGCATGTGAGGACGGTCTCAGACCCATCACGGGACCCGGAGGACCCCGGAAAGCCCGGACCCTATGCAGCCTCAACGTAGCTCATTTTATTTTTATCAAACATGTGGGTAACTAAGAGGTTATTCTGGCAAAATATCCCGGTGTCCATTTCAAGGAAGATCTCATTTGATTTCCCTCAAAGCCCAAACTAGAGAAATCGCACTGCATCTTTGCCAACCTCCCCAAAGCTGGCAAATCCACACGGTCTTTAAGACATCTTTCCACGCAGAGACAAATCTTCTCCACGCTTCCTTTTCTTTTCTTTTCTTTTTTTGAATTTTTAAAGCAAGTGACTGCTTCCTTATCCATATTTCAAATTACCAACCTCTTCATAAGTACAAGGAAATAGAATTCTGAAGATAGAGGAGAAAGCGGCTGTGGAAACGTCCAATTTCACACTGTGGGTTATTGGGCAGGAACAAGGGTAATTTGACTATGGCTTCAATTTCCGAGGCATCTTGAGCACATGCATTTGGTCCACATATATGGCAGCTAGACTGACGAGACAGACCTGTGACGGCTCCTGAGGGTCAATAAAACACACGCCATGAAGGATTTACACAACAGACAGTAATGGCTTCTTTGGAACTGTTATGGTCTATTGGGTCAATAATAATCCACTTTTTAAAGAGTGCCAAAATATGAATTTACACAGCAGACTGTAATAGCTCCTGATCTATCAGGTAAATTATATGAATTCTTGGAATTTATATACGAGCCACAGCGCATGGATACCCATCACAGTGTGCTGTTGTGTGAAGCGGCACTCCGTGTGGACGGATACACGGATTCCTTCCCAAATGCTGATGAAAACAATGCACTGCCGCTCCGAAAATGGGAATATTTGTTAACATTCAGAAGTTTAATGCCCCGATTTATATTTCACCTTTAGTCAACTACGTTTGGATAGAGATTCTATATTACGTACATCAACATAAACTCTGTTTTCCTCCCAATCGAGTTATTTTCAATCCAGACTATATTTGAAATATCCTGATTACATGATTTCGTGGTAGGCTGACGCATAATATTTAATTTGCACCACGTTTATGAGCGAGCGTCTATTCTATGTAGTCACAATTTCTATTTTCTCCCGTGATATGAACACAGACATTCTTGAGTACACCAGGCCGCAGCTGCACTTAACAAAGATGCCCGGATCTTTCCAGCAGGTGGAGTCAGACCGCAAGAAGCCCTGCAAGAAGGGACCCAAAATATTTTTTTCCCCTGGCAAGCGCTGACATTTAGGGGAAAACAAAATATCTACAAAAGAGGGAAATTAAATGAACAGTGTCCAACAGGAATGGTGGTGTGACATAGTTTCACCTAATAAAGAATCCGGAGCAAAGATACTTCAGAGCCCCTCCTTGCTATAAACATTCTTCTCGCCTGGCTTTCGTTCCATTACAGTCGGAAGTTCTTCCAGAAGAAAAGCCTACTGAATTATTTAATAAATAAAATCCTTTAAGACAACCACGGTCAAAGATATCATCTCAAATTTCTTTCAAATACATGCAGCAAGAAATGTGTCACCGGCAGCCGGGACATGCACGTAGGTGACAGACTGGTGAGCATGCACACGGGCTCACGATGAGAACACCGTAGGCTCACTCTTACCTTGTTTACCCACTTGAGGTGCGGACATTCTATTCTTTTGGTTAAAACAGTGATCTCTCTGGTTCTTTTGTGCCTGTGTGCATGTTCCTGCTGCGCATTAAAGCAGTAAAAAGGAATTTAAAGCACAGACTAACTAGAAATTCTCTGCCTGTCAATTGGGCTTTTCTCGAGGTAGAGGGATTTCTTTCAAAGCCCACTCAACACGTGTCGTCCATTATGGACAAGCGACATGGCCGAAAAACATACGTGCGCCTGATTAGAATGGTCTACCTGGAAGGATCTGGATGTTTCTAGGTCCATAGTAAGATAACGCAATACAGCAAGTTATAGGTCTCGCCCTCCTTAGCACAGAGCCGAGAGCAGGTGACAACATAGAGACGCTTTTGTCCCCACCCTCCCACTCTTTGCCCAGTGTTTATTTCCTGCAAATATCTACCATCTGCAATATTGACTGGTTTATCAGGGAGCAGGCATCTCTATCAGTCTATCTTGAATTGTCACCCAACAGAAGATTAAAAGCTGCCTGCCTCCTCCTTGTGATTTTCGGTGTTCATGTCACAAAGTTTTCAATCACATTTCAGCGGTGTGCGTTCGCTTATAGAACCGTGAGCACTTATCTTCCCAAAACAGGGGATTTAGACCATGTTTACCTTGCACAGTTTCAAGATATCTCCCTGCAAACCTGTCCACATTTAGGGTGTCAGATGGTTCCCAAATCTAGCTCTCTCTCTCTCTCTCATCCCCACACAACTAGGCTTTTGGCTGAACAATGATGAATAAATATATGAATAATGGACGCATGCCAATTTTCTGAGGAGTTATTCCTGTGCAGTGACCTTGTGTTGTTAGTTTTCAAGACGAAAGAACCGTAACTGTGGACGGCATTGTTCAATAGCCTTCAGGAGGCCCCGGTCACCATGGCTTTCAGCTCATGCACCAGCCGGAACAGAAGGGGATCAGCCATGATCTTCTGGCCACACCGTTGCCCATGAGGGAGCTGTGGTCTGGGAGGACTCCTAAGACATAAATGTTGGAATTGAGCACAAACAAGTCGACACCGAACCAATATTTATCTGCCATTGAGCCTATCTGATGTGTCGAGTTTCCAAAAAATAGACTGGGAAGATGGATAAACAGCAATCAGAGATGCCTGCAGGGAGATTCGCACACAGCGAAGCCAGAGTGGACCGGGGAGGTGTGCTTCCTGCTGTGCTGGGGCACAATTACGTGACGGAGGCCATCTACACTCATCCCGCCCCTATGGATGGTTTTCATTAAATACTGACTCCTGAAACCTAGTCTGTGCAGGGGGTCCAGGGTGGGTTTGCATGTGGCTGGGGGCATGTGCAGAGGAACGGAGATCCCTAAATGAAACACCTTGTTCGAGAACGCCCCGGGAGCATCCGCTGTGGGATGCTACTTTTCAGCTCCCGACTTTGTCTTTCTGCACACGTGCAATTCTCAATCAGTGTTTTATAGACACGTGTGCAGAGGAATTCACTGCTGAAAAGCCAAACGGCATCCCCTGCCAACCCACTGGAATTTTAAAACCTAAATGATGGCTCAGACATGTGAGAGAGGATCCCAAATAGAGACCAAAAGCCGAACACCATCGCTCTGCTCTGTGGGTGACTTGGAAATCGGGCTAAGGTTTTACATGTTGCCCACAGCCTGTTGTTAGCCTAGCACTGCTTTTACTCCTCAGAAATTGGCTCTAAGGGGCACCTGGGTGGCTCAGTTGGTTAAGCCACCGACTTTGGCAAAGGTCACGATCTCATGGTTCGTGGGTTCGAGCCCTGCATCGAGCTCTGTGCTGACAGCTCAGGTCCTGGAGCCTGCTTCAGATTCTGTGTCTCCCTCTCTCTCTGACCCTCCCCTGCTCACGCTGTCTCTCTCTCTCTCTCTCTCTCTCTATCTCTCTCTCAAAAATAAATAAAACATTAAAAAAAAAAAAGAAAAGAAATTGGCTCTGTCATCTCACTGGGGCTGGGGCCACTCCAGAGTGCTCAAGACTCAATCAGAGCACATGGGTTATAGGTTGGAGATGAGGCTGGACCTTTTACTCTCTAGTTGGGTTCCTTTTGGTAAAACCAACCTTTAAGGCTCCAGCAGGAGGGAAGGAAACTTGAAAAGAGGCCTCGCTGATGATCGCGGCCATTGGTGCAGGGTCATTATGCTTTGTTGAGTACACGTTAGGAACCCAAGATTGGGCGAGCCCATCCATGCCTGGGCCTTGAGTGCACTGGGCCTGAATGAGGGCTGTTTTTGACAGTGTGCTACATTACGGTCCCAGGGCAAGTGTGACATCAGCTAAAGATCAACCTTCCTGTCATGTGTCCATGAAAACAGGTTTCGCAGAAGACCACTAGGTGCTTTCTGAAGCCCCAAACCCACCGCCTACACAGATAAGCTCACTGGAATTAGGTTGCCTGAGCCATGCTACTCAGTGACTTAAACACCGCTTTTAATATCCACCACTCACAAAAGCCTAGGACTTAAAGAAAAAACAACAACAACATCCATCTTCATCCCTTTGCTGTTTATGGCCAACTTTGGAAACTCTGAACCATATAGAGTTGCCACAAAAATATCATGAATTCCATCAAGTTTACACCCATTAAAATTACCAGAGGTGTGAGGGATTAGCAACTCAGTAGAACAAATAGACCCATATGGGGTCTCATGCAAAATGAAATAAAATTTCCCATGCGCATTTTCCTTGTGAGTGTTAATACTTTAAACTCCAGAAAATGCCACTAAAGGAGCCTGGGGAAGAAACTGAGGTTGGAATGATCTTTGAAGAATGGATTTACCTCTCACTTCTGGTTTCTTTACAGAATTTCTTCTGTCTAAATTGCAGAGGCTCTCATGTGAACTTGCTTTCAAGAGGCAAATAGCTTTATATAGTCTCTAAATCGCATAAAAGGGATCCTGTTACTAGGAACAGGGTGGTGGTAAATGGTAGGTCTGTGCATTAGGCTACATTTCTATACTAGATGCAGAAATTGGTATTTGCTGAATTGATTTGAATATATATCGATTTAATCATTTTCTACCTGGATGGTATATAGCTAGGGAGATCACTTGCAAAGGTGGGGGGTTATATTTTGTTTTGGAAGGCTGCTATAAAATTTGTTCACTTAATAAGCTTTCGTGTGCTAATAACTGGAGATTTGAAAAGTATAACATACCATCCCTGCTCTGTAGGATTTTACAGGCTAAATTTTGGGAGAGGATGGGAGATTAGCATGAACACAGGGATGAGTTAATTGAATTACACGCCATAGTTTAATGTGTTTTGGGGAAAACGGATGCCTAAAAAAGTTAATAATTATTAGTTTTATCTGGAAGAGCTAATAGAACAAACGGCATTTGGCTAACATCTCGTGGGATGAGTTGAAGCGTTGGCCGTGGATGAGAAGAAAGTGGAAATTAGGCATTTTAGACAGAAGAGCACTTGCTTCGAATTTGTTAAATGTGCATTTTTGCCCTGGCAAATTGGAGAACTATTTCTGCCAGTTTACACTGATGAGAACAATTCTGTTATGTTTGCTCTACATTTTTCTCTATCGGCAAATCAGAGAGGGCTCCTGGCCATCACACACAGGGGCGCCACATTTTGAGGATTTCCTGAAAAACCCAGCCCACCCTGTCCTATTCCACAGCACGTGTTTGACACAAAGCTACCCGGTGTGGGCCTTTCTAAGCATCCACTTACCTGCTTGTGGCCCACACGCGGATGGTTTAGATCAGCTATTTCTTGGACCAAAATGACACCAATTAAAAAATAAAGCAAAGCCTCAAGAATTTAGACATTCATTTTAACAACGATTATAAACAGTAGCATGCAAAGTCACTAAGAACTGTGTTCTCTACACTGTGTTTTGTGGTTTGATGATTTGAAGTAAAAAAACCTGAAGTTTGATACCCTTCTCCCCATTCATTAGATGTGGTGCCTTAAACGCCATATGCAGGGTCTCTGAGCTTCCGTTTTCTGCCTGTAAATTTAAGCCAATAAAACTAATCACACTGTAGTTTACTGTGCCGTATGTGGTAGGAGGCATGTGAAAACGTTTCAAAAACAAAGAATATTATCATTAACATTATCACATCAATAATGATTACTATTATTTGAAATTTCAGCAATGTCAGTCCAGAAGTATGTCTTAGTTAACACCCCAAAACATGGGCGACTTCCCTTTTGTATCAGAGTCCTAGATTTGCTTTGCTTTATAAAAGTTGTCCATTCACCCAAGTTTGAATGCAGCTGTGGAGAAAATGGAGAGACTGTAAAATCAAATATGCATATTTTAGACTTTTAAATTTGCAGGGTGTTAGGTTTCGGATTTATCTCTCCAAAGCGGCATACGGGGGATGAGATATTTAGATATGAAAAATAACCTGCGGCCTTTAGGATGTTGGTGTAACAACGCTAATTCCCTACTCAGTGGATCGGGATGCAATGATTTCATGAAAATGTCAGAGCAGGTGTATGGAAAAGACATTACGGTGTCAAAATGAGATGATACAATGTTAATTTGTCTGCGGAAAGTCCATGCCTCTGCCAAGAGGAAACCCAACCCTGTATTCAGCCATGTTGAATCTTGGCACTCTGGTGCCCAGAGACCTTGAGTGGAAGGCCCCAGCACGCCGGGCGATGTGACAACCCACAGGGAACAAGATTTATCTTCCTCTTCCTGCCTTGGGGCTGAACATAAAGAAGGCAACACTGTTCGAGGGATTAGAGTATTGTAGGAAGGAGCCCAACCCTCCAGCCTGAGTCTCGAATGCACAGTGTAACTCAAGCGAACGGAATACCCAAGCAGGGGAGGGAGAGGGGAGTGTGGGGGAACTCCCTTTCTCACAGCCAGTGTGGATTAGGGTTTAAGAGTCTGAGGGTCCCGCCTCTTGGTAAGTTGGTGTGTTTTTCTGGTGTGACATGTTCTTGAGTGTTAAAATGTGTCCAACACCTCCATGACATCTGGGAGTCTGAGTCGACAGAACAAAGATGAGCATTAACTCCAGTTTGGATGTTAATTTGGCCTCAATAAAGCGTTCCAGTAAAACTAACATTTGAACAGAACCCAGAATTCAAGAAGCAGCCAAGGATATGAAAGGAAAATAATACTTCTAAGTGCTTTGAAATCTATAGCAGTTTGCTTTTTTTTTAAAAAAAAAAAAAGGCTCTTTTTTCCCCCTCCCCCTCCCCTTAGATTTTTCACACGTCTGTTCCCACGTCATCATTTAATACAGCTTGTCTGGAGTTGACCAGCAGCCTGAAGGAATGTCAAGCCTTCACTTTCCATTCAAAAAATAAGGCCCTCCCAGGACCTCAGAAACATTTCTGTTTTCCATCGAACGAGAATTTCCCTCTGCTGTAATGGAACAGGAGCCTGGCTGGTTCAGGAGACCTGGGTCGGCACGCTGGCTTTGACAGAGACTGAAGGGCGAAGTCCCTTCTCTGGACCTTGGCTTTTCATCTGTAGATTGGGGGCAGACCGGGTGTTGGCTTAGATGCCCCGGAAGGATGTCTCCTATGACGTTCCTTGGTTTTGCAGGACTTTTCCAAGGCCAGGCATCCACTGGGAACCGATAAGCGAGTGGGTATGTATCAGCAAATCTCTGAGAAGCAACACGGCCAGATTACTAATGCAAAGAAAAATATTAATACTGAGAAAACGGTGTTTGTTAGTTTGTTCCCGGTTGTCAGGATGCGTGCCAAATGGGCTTCTCAGTCCCGGGCTTCTGTGTGGGGAGGGGGTGGTCACTAAGTGGACTCCCAGGCTGCCTGTCCTCACGCGCTGTGGGAATGGCCGCTTGGCGAGGCGCGTGCAGGGCCGGAACATTCATAGTTCAGTCCAGCACTGTGGGTATCTAATTTCCCTATTTACCTGTAGCGCGTTTTCTGAGAGGAGCTATTTGTCATCCATGTTTCGGGACGTATTTATTCCGGTGCTCTACTCTTTCTCATCTTCTGCCTCCAGTCTGAGTTTTAAATGTGCTCTCAGGAGACTTGGATCCAATGGGCTTCCTTCTTATGGTCTCATTCTCTCTCCCTTCCTCCACAGGTGGAGGGAGCTGATGCGGTGGGGGATTGCCTTTCAATATTTTTAAGTGCAATATTAACTCACGTCGGATATAACAAGTAACAGTGCAATGAACTGAAGTCAGGAACAGCAAAGCCATTAAGAATATGTGCCATTAGGGAAAGGCCTCGCGTTTCCTATGGAAGAGCTTCACCAGGTAACGCTGCACATATTCAAGGAAATGATTAAAATGTTTATGGCCCTTCTAATTTTGCTCCTTTTAGGAAGGAGAGACTTTTGGAGCCAAAAACATTTTCTTAATTCACTTTATTGGTAATGAGATCTAGGTTTTTTCCCCCCATCTTGATGTGATGGAATCTCAATTCAAATACACATACATAATGTGTGCATATAAGAACAAGCTATACTGAGAGAGAACCTTCTCAGGGAGCCATTTGCCTCATTTAATGTTGGCCTTGTTTTATCCATCTGATGTGTGTGTGTGTGTGTGTGTGTGTGTGTGTGTGTGTGTGTGTGTGTTTTGTTTCGGGGGCATATGAAACCTAAAGCTTTAGGTTTTATTTAAACCTGAAAAGCACATACCAATATTTTCCTTATTCGTTTTTATGATATCATAGGAGAGGGTGCTTTGTCTTTTTTTTTTTTCCTGAAATTTAACGTAAGTAGCAGTCTACGATTGACAGGTATTTGTTGAGGTCAATAAGCAGGCACTCACTTGGTGGGACATCCGCCCACATCTGCAGCCTCGTGGTGTCAGCCCAGCAGGAAGACTTGCTAAACTGTGATGGGAAGTTTGGTCACGTGTAGGGTGTGGGTGGGAGGGGAAGGGCGCCTGGAGTTGGCCGAGGAAGTAACCCCTCTTCCGCCAGACTCTACCCTTCCCGTGGGAGCGCCCTGCGGTCTGGGGCACAGAGACCTGCGCGTGGTCTACAGGGACTGAGCGTCCTCACTCCCCCCTGGGACTGGCGACGGGGATTCCTCCCGGGCTTCATGAGTGCGTGCTGTCGGGCGAGGCTTATGACCTATGGGCCGGGCCCATGAGGATCTCCTTGTGGGGGAGACAGAGTGACTCGCTTGCCCACAGGGGCAGGCCGTGTGCCGGGCCGTTATTTAAAGTCCAAAGTGCATGTGATACGGGTGTCACTGTGGCCAGGATTCCATTGTGAGCACCTCTCCACCCGCGTTCCGCTTCGGGCCCTAGCTCTGGGCGCCTGACCTGCTGTGGGGAGGCTCTTAAAAGGTATTTCCCTTTCTTGTTAGAAACCAGCAAATACCAATAAAAATACCAGCTACAATCTTCGGAAAATATTTGCAACATATTTGGCAGCCAAAGGGTTAATTGCCTAATATATAAAAATGCTTAAAAGTATCAAGAGAGGGGCGCCTGGGTGGCTTAGTCGGTTAAGCGTCTGACTTTCGCTCAGGTCATGATCTCGCGGTTCGTGGGTTCGAGCCCGGCATCGGGCTCTGTGCTGACAGCCAGCTCAGAGCCTGGAGCCTGTTTCAGTCTGTGACTCCCTCTCTCTCTGACCCTCCCCTGCTCACGCTGTCTCTCTCTCCTAGAAATAAATAAAAAACATTAAAAAACATTAAAAAAAAAGTATCAAGAGAAAAATGGAGAGCCCATGGGAAAAAAGAAAGAAAAATGATGGTCAGGGCACCCGGGTGGCTCGGTCAATTGTTCATCTGACTCTGAGTTTTGGCTCAGGTCATGATCCCAGGGTTACGGGATGGAACCCCACATCAGGCTCCACACTCAGCACAGATCCTGCTTGGGTCTCTCTCTCTCTCTCTCTCTCTCTCTCTCTCCTCTGCTATTCTTCCCCCGCTTTTGCTTTCTCTCTCTCTAAAACATTAAAAAAATAAAGATGGTCAATAAATGTATGAAAAGATGACCAAACTCATTCTAACATAAAAATGCAAGTAAGAAGTGAGGTTTTATTTTCATTCACTTATTTATTCTACAACAGCTTGATACCTTGGCCTGTGCTGTTAGGCACACAAATGTTAATAAAACAAGTACTATATTTGCTGGCCCAAAGCTGAGATTCTAGAGCACTCGTGTCCAGGACACAAGAGCCATTAGCTATGTGTGGCTATTTAAACTTAAAAAAATTTTTTTTAATGTTTTATTTATTTCTGAGCGAGAGAGAGAGCAAGAGAGAGAGAGAGAGAGCGCGCCCAGTGCACGTGTGGCTGTGGCTGCCCTACTGGAAGGCAGAGTTCTAGAACATGCCCGTCCTCAGGTAGCCCTCCTGGTAGGTGACGCTCCAGACAGACACACAGACAGGCTTAAGGAGGCAGCAAAGCAAGGGCAGAACACACGATCCGTTCCACGACAGAGCCTGACAGGAGGCGGAGGCAGAGCGTTTCGGGGGAGGCTTCTCTGCTTAGCTTGCGCAGTGAGATGGCGTTTCAGCTGAGACGGGAAAGAAGGTAAGGAGCGAGGCACGTTGCAGAGGACAGAGGACCCTCACAGGGCCTGCATGGACAGGGTGGGGCGCGTTTACGGAAATGACTCTACCCCAGCATGGCAGCAGCCAGTGGGTGAGGACAGCCTGGGGAGACTGGCGCGGCGGGTAGAACTGTGTCCCCCTAAAGATACGTCCAAGCCTAACCCCTGGTATGATTGTGACCTTTTTTTTGGAAGTAGGGTCTTTGCAGATATTATCAAGTTGAAATGAGGTCACAGTGGGTTAGGGTGGAGCCCAGCACTGACTCCTGTTCTCATAGGAAGGAAACCTGGGCACAGACCTGGGCACAGGAAAGAAGTTCGCATGACGACAGAGGCAGAGGTTGGGGTGCTGTGGCCACGGGCTAGGATTTTCCGGCACTGCTGGTACACGGAAGCTGCGAGAGGCAGGAAGACGTGTCCCCGAGCCTTCAGAAGGAGGCGCCCGCCCCCCCACCCCACCTTGATTTTGAAGCTCTAGCTTCCGGGATGGTGGTAGAACCTATTTCTGCTGTTCTGTGGTATTTGTCATGGCGGCCCCAGGGGAACACAGCGGCAGTGAGCCCGCAGGAGCCGGAGGAAGGAGCGCGGTGAGGAACCAGTTCCGGACCTCAAACAAACAAGTGGTCTGAGCCACTTTACAGGTCCGTGCTTTGAAAAAGGTAACTTTTACAGCTGGATGGAGAATGGATCGAAGCAGGCGGCGAGGTTTGTCAGCATTCAAGACTCGTGCGCCCCCTCGTTAAGAGACCAATGGCAGCTTTTGCTGAGGTCAAAGTAGTGGGGATGGAAACAGGAGGGCATAGGAGAAGGAACTGGGGGTGCAGCCCCATTTGTCTTGAGTCTTGGGGTGGAAAGCTCTTAGTGACCCACATCAGGGGATACGGGTAAGTTTAGTGGGGAAAACCAAGACTTCTGTCTACTTTGGACTTACGAACTTTGATGCTCTTGTTGGGTATGTCAAATAAGCTGTGGCATACACAAGTCTGGAATTCAGATGAAAGAGGAGGCTTGAGATATAAATTTGACACTTTCTGCTTCAGAATGGTATTTACAGTCTTTTTTTTTTTTTAAGATTATTTATTTATTTCGAGATATATAGCCAGGAAAGGACAGAGAGAGTGGGGGTCAGAGGATCCGAAATGGGCTCTGTACTGACAGCAGAGAGCCCGATGCAGGGCTCAAACTCACAAACTGTGAGATCATGACCTGAGCAGAAGTCAGATGCTTAACTGACTGAGCCACCCAGGCATCCCTGTGTTCTCAGAAATTGATGGCTTCAGGAGTAGCGTGGAGAGGAGAAAGGACTCAGAACCCAACCCTTGTAAGTGTCCATTTCTGACATCTGGGTGAAGTAGAGGAGCCAGCAGAGCACAGAGGTGCAGAGAGACGGGGGCAGAAGAGTGGGGAAAAGCAGAGGCATGTGGCTGAAGCCAAAGTCGAGACTCTGAGAAGAAACACAAAGTTATTTTACTTAAAAAATTTTTATTTATGTATTTTGAGAGAGAGAGAGAGAGAGAGAGGGAGGGAGAGAGAGAGAGAGAGAGAGAGAAGGGAGAGCAAGTGAGGGATACAGAGAGAGGGAAAGAGAGAATCCCAAGTAGGCACCACACTGACAGCATGGAGCCAGACATGGGGCTTGAACTCATGAACCATGAGATCATGATCTGAGCCAAAATTAAGAGTCAGATGCTTAACCAACTGAGCCACCCACATGCCCCAACAAAGTTATTTTTCTAATACCCTGATGTCAAAAATTTTAAAATAATTTTTTAGATGTTTATTTTTGAGAGAGAAAGAGGGAGAGAGAGAGAGAGCGAGCGAGTGAGAGAGAGCACGAGCAGAGGGAGGGGCAGAGAGAGAGGGGTATGGAGGATCTGAAGTGGGCTCTGTGCTGACCAAAGAGAGCCCCATGTGGGGCTTGAACTTATGAACCATGAGATCATGACCTGAGCCAAAGTTGGACACTTAACTGACTGAGCCACTCAGGTGCCCTAAGGTCACAAATTTTTAAAGCTTGATAAAAACCCATGTCGGCTAGACTCTTAGGAAATGTGCCTCATACACTGCTAGGGGCAAAGTTACATGTATATGATGTTCACTTATTCAGAGTAGTATTGTTTATCATAGCAAAACGCACCAAAGAAAAATTCTACATGAAGCTGGAACAGCTTTGACACTCATGTGGAAGAGACTGGAAATAAGATCTGATCTCTCTCCTCCCACATCTGAATAAGATGCAGCCTTGAAAATAAAGGCTGCGAGGACTGAAAGGAAAGGTCTTTGAGAAATATCAGTATGAAAACAACAGCCAGGTGTAAACAATACTTACAGTATGCACTCATTAGTATTAATAAGATGCAGACAAAAGCGTGTATTTCACAAGCATAAAACTTTTCTGTGAGAAAGTGGAAGAGACTGTTTCCATTGCTTATGCCTTGGAATGGGTCCTATTTTATTTTTCAAGATTGGTTTAGCTATGAGACTTGAGATATTTTAGCTATTAGACTTCCCATCTAAATTTTAGAATAATCTTTACATATTTGCAAAAATATCTTGCTGGGATGTTGATAGAAATTGTGTTAAATATGTCTATCAATTAGGGGAGAATTGATATCTTGACTGTTGAGTCTTCCAATCCATGAATATGGTATGCTTCTCTTTTATTTAGATGTTCTTTGAATTCTTTCATCATTATTTCCTAGTTTTGAGCATACATGTTCTGTGCATATTCTGTACATAAAATACATCTCAGTATTTTTTGAATGACTAGAAATGTATTTCATTTTTCATTTGCTCCCACATGCTGATTGGTACTACATAGAAATATAGTTGATTTTTGTGTGCTGCAATCCTATCTTGAGTACTTGCTGAACTTACTTGTTGGTTTCATTACTTCTTTTTGTACATTCCATGAGATTTCTACATAGTAAATCTGCAAATAGGCATAGTGTTTCTTATTTTCCAATCTGCATGCATATTGTTTTTTTTTCTTTTCTTGTCTTACTATGTGGCTAGAGCTTATAGTACTATGTTGAACAGCAGTGGGGTGAACAGATATCCTTGCTCTGTTCCCAATCTAATGTACAGAAGCATTCGGTATCTCACTCTTAAGCATGAAGTTTAAGACGTTTTTTAGTAAGTGGAGGAACTCTCCCTCTATTCCTAGTCTTATGAAAGTTTTATCATGAATACATGTTGAATTTTGCCAAATGCCTTTTCTGCATTAATTCATATGGTCATTTGACTTTTCTTCTTTAGTCTGGTGGGTTACTCTGGTTGACTTTTGAATATTGAACCTATCTCGCATCCCTGAAATAAACTTCACCTGCTCACCATAGATAAGTTTATACATACGAATTATATTTATAATAGTAAAATATAATAAATAATAAAATTGCTGAGTTCTATTTGTTAATATTTTTAAAAGATTTTTATGTCTGTATTCATGAGGGATATCAGTCTGTAGTTTCATTTTTGTACTGTTTTTGTCTGATTTTGGTATTAAGACCATAAAGACATCATAAAATAAATTGGGAAGTACTCCTCCTCTTCTATTTTCTGCAAGAAATTGTGTAGTACTGGTTTCAATTCTCTTGTAAACGTTTGGCAGCCTTTGCTAGTGAAATTAACTGGGCCTGGAGGTGTTTTTTCCAACAGTTTTCAAGTAAGAAATTCAACTTCTTTAATAATTTTTGGGCTGCTCAAATAGTCTATTTCATATTGGATAAGCTGTGGTCGTTTGCAGTTTTTGAATAATTGGTCATTTCATCTGAGCTGTCAAATTTATGTTGTAAGTCCTTTGTGATATTCCCTTTTCCTTTTGATGTCTTCAGGGCCTATACTGATATATCCTGTTCCATTCCTAATGTTAGTAACTTAACATAAATACTTTATTTCTTTTTTTTCAACCTTGCTAGAAGTTTGTCATTTTTCTTGGTCCTTTTGAGGAACTACCTCATTGTTTTGTTGATTTTTCTCTATTGTTTTCTGTTTTTAACCTTACTGATTTCTGTTGTTATCTTTATTGTGTCCTCTCTGCTTGATTTAGGTTATTTTGCTCTTTGATCTTCTAGTTTCTTGACAGAGGCATTTAGAATATGGGTTTGAGAATTTTCTTCTTTTTTAATGTAAGCATTTAGTGCTACGCATTTCCCTTATTGCATTGCTTTAGCTACATCTCACCAATTTTTGTATATTTCCATTTGCATTCATTCAGTATGTTTAAAAATAGTTCCCCTGAGACTTTCTCCTTGAGACAAATTATTTATAAGTTTTGTTTAGTTTCCAGATGTTTCTTGTTCTTGCTGTTCTTTCTCTCCCTTTACCACTTGAGTGAAGTGTAGGTACTATTTCCCTTTATGTTCTCTGTTGTTCTCAATTTATACTACAATTGTCTTAAATATTTTCTCTACATGCATTGAGAACGTTATGCAATGCTATTATTCTTGTTTCAGCAGTCATATGTAATTTAAAAAATCAAGAAGAGAATGAAAGTCTGTTGTATTTATCTATATTTTTGCTCCTAAGAAAAATTGCTTTTCCTTAATTCCTAATATCCAGTATTCATCTTTTGGTATTTGATTTCTGTTTGAGAGCTTCTTCCAGCCCTTATTTTTGGTAGGTTGGTTGGCAAAAAATTCTTGTAATTTTTCATCATCTTAAGATACTTGGTTTCTCCTTTATTCCCAGCTATAGAATTATAGGTTGACAGTTCTGCTCTTTCAGAACTTGAAAAATGTTGTGGCAATTTCTTCTGGTCTCTTGAGTGTCTTATCATAAATCTGCTGTTGTTCTAATTGTTTTTCTCCTTGAGGTAAGATGTCATTTCACTCTGTGCTGCTTCAAGATATTTTTAAAATTAGTTTTCAGGATTTAACTATGATGCATCTTGTCATGGATGGATTCCTTCAAGTTTATCTTGTTTGGGAGTTTTCTCTGCATCTTGAATATGTTTGTAGATTTATGCCTTTTTACAAATACGGGACATTTTCAGTCATTAGCCTTGAAATACCTTTAAAATCCTACCTTCTCTCCTTCTCAGACTCTGACGCTATTGTACATTAGATATTTCATCACAGCCAACAGGTGCTGAGTACTGTTATTGATTTTTTTTTCCTTTTTTAAATCTACATTCTCTGTGTTGTACAGACTGGATATTTTGTATTGTTTGATCTTCAAGCTTGATGCTTTCCTCCTTTTCCATTTTCCTGTTGAGCCTATCCATTCAACATTTTTAAAAAATTTCAGTTTCTATTGTTTTTTAGTTTTAAAATATTATTTGGTTCTTTTTTTAATGTTCCATTGCTTTGTTGAGACTTTCTATTCTTTACATCTTTCTCGAGCATGTTTGTAGCTTCTCATTGAAGTGTTTTTATGATGACTGCTTTTAAATCTTTGCTAGATAAATCTAACATCTCTATCATCTCAATGTAGGTGTCTATTGATTGCATTTTCTCATTGAAATTGAGATCTTCTTGGTTCTTGCTATGATGAATGATTACTGATCAAAACTTGCACATTTTTTTGTATGATGTCATGAGGTGCTGGATCATATTTACCTCTTCTGTTTAGCAGGCCTTTTCTGACACTGCTCTGTGACTGCAGGGATGGGTAGGGATGGAGGTCTGTGCTCCTCACTTGGCCTCTGTCGACATGGGAAGATGGGGAGGCCCATTGTCACTGCTGAATGGGATGGGGAGCCTGGCCTCCCACTCAACCTTGGCGAATCCCACCTGGCTGGGAGGCACTCCCCATTTGGCAATATTGACACCATGGTGGGTGGCCTTGTTCCTACTGTTCACTTCGGGTACCACCCCAGTGGGGAGGGGAGGGCTGCCTGTCACCTTAGTGTGGGCTGGAAGTCTAGGCTCCCCAAATAGCCTTTTTTGCTGACACTGCAGGGCCCAGATCGGATGCCTCACTATAGTCCAGTGATGGTGGAAATCTACACTCTCCATTGACTGGCAGGGGTGAGGTGGGAAAAAACCAGTTTTTTCTGTAGTGTTTGGGTGGAGTAGAATGAGTTTTTTCAAAAGTTTTACTCTTCTTAAACTGCCCTTTTTTTTAGTGAGAACAGGATTTTCTGTCACTCACTTTTTGTCTGTGCTAGTGGGTATTTCTGGGTTCCTGACTTCTCTTGTCTAGTATCCAGTGTAGTAGATACGGGACAAAGGATGATGATGATGATGATGATGATGATGATGGTACCATACCAGCTGTTTCCTTAGGCTCTGCTGGCTGGTCTGCTTCCTTCTCTCTAGGCTTTCCTCCCCTTTTGTTTGTTGAACAGGTAATGTGCAGTTTGTCTTACAGGTGATTAGCTCTCCTTCCTGAGAGGAACAAGGCACAGCATGTCCACTCCGTCTTTCTGGTAATGTTAGTCTCTAGAATAATGTTTAGAGGAGTGATGTGTGATATCATATTATCTGCTGATCATCAGGGCTTCCAGGTCAACTCGATGCTATTCTTGGAGCTCTAGAAGGAAACCCCTTCCTCCCTTCCATCCTCCCCTTCATTACGTCTCCCTCACTGTCCCTCAATTTCCATTGGATTTTTTCTTCAAAAAGAATTTAAAATAGGTGATAGTAAAAGACACTAATGAAATTGTTAAAACTTTTTTAAAAGTTAAAACTGTTTGCATTTTTCTAAGTCCTGTGAAGGTTCTTATCCCAGATACTTCCCACATTTTGGAAGAATCTGGATTTACAATATACTTTCTTGTTGTGAAGCTGGAAAGCTTTAAGTAAGTGGAGAGAATTGTTTGTTCTTGCTCTGTGAAGAATGCTGGTGTTATTTTGATACGGGTTGCATGGGTAGTATCGACATTTTAACAATATTTGTTCTTCCACTCCATGAGCATGGAGTGTTTTTCCATTTCTTTGTGCCTTCCTTCAATTTCTTTCATAAACTTTCTATAATTTTCAGCATAAAGATGTTTTACCTCTTTGGTTAGGTTTCTTCCTAGATATTTTATTGTTTTTGGTGCAATTGTAAATGTGATTGATTCCTTGAAATCTCATTATTGGCATATAGAGCCAGCAATTGCACTACTAGGTATTTATCTAAAGGATATATAAATGCTGATTCAATGGGGTACATGAACTCCAATGTTTATAGCAGCACTATCAACAATAGCCAAATTATAGAAAGAGCTCAAATGTCCATTGACAGATGAATGGATAAAGAAAATGTGAGATATATATATAATATATATATATATAATATATATAATGGAATATTACTTGGCAATCAAAAAGAATGAAATCTTTCCATTTGCAGCAATGTGGGTGGAGCTAGAGCATATTATAAGTGAAATAAGTCAGTCAGAGAAAGATACATATCCTATGATTTCATTCATGTGGAATTTAAGAAACGAAACATGAACATAGGGGAAGGGAAGGAAAAATGATAAAACAGGCAGGGGGGCAAATCATAAGAGACTCTTAAATACAGAGAACAAACTGAGGGATGATTGGGGGGAGGTGGGTGGGGGGATGGCCTAGATGGTGATGGGGATTAAGGAGGGCACTTGCTGGAATGAGCACTGGGTATTGTATGTAAGTAATGAATCACTAAATTCTCCTCCTGAAACCATTATTACACGATATGTTAACTAACTTGGATTTAAAATAAAAACAAAAAAGTTAAAAAGGGATAAAAAATAAAATAAAAATGATTTAAAACATTGCCAAAAAAAGCATATATATGTACAGAAAGAGAGAAGGTGTGAGAAAATGATCCCCTTCTAACTCAGGGAGCCTTTCTTCACCGTGAGGACGGTTGATGACCTGTGACTATTTTTGTGTTTGCGGGCTTGGTGGCTTTCCCATTCAGCATTCTCCTGATCGTGTCCTCATTCACGTGGCCCTTGGTAGAGCATAGAGTCCCTTTCTGTGTCACGATTTCCTTCCTATGCAGGAATGAGCTGCTTTCAGATGTAGAATTTCATCTGTGCTGCGTCCCTGGGCTAAGATCCTCTGAGTCCAAGAGGAAGTCATGTCTGCACCAGGTTTACCCCTGGTCCCAAGGACGGTTAGGCAAGGAGGGCTTTCATGAGGTCTCTCTGCTTTCTTTCTTCGTTCCACAGGTTTTCATTCCTTCAAGTGCCTGGTCACTTTATAATGATCCTCCCGGGTTTTTGTTCCAGCTTACATCAGTATGTCCTCTCTGTCAACAGTGCGTATGCCTTGTGAGGTGCCTTAGCAAGCAGGCGGGGGGACGCCCACATTCTTCTTGAACATAAAGTCCTTCCTCACTCCATTAATGTCATGTCACAGCCATGCCAGGGGGACAACTTGTCCTCTGCCTGTGCACGGGCCCTACTATGCATCCATAGTGAAGGCCACGTGCGTAGGGACCACTGTATGTCATGAGCTAACCCAGACTCTGCATGGAGCATGTTGCCACCAGCATCCCACTTTATCTTTTTTATATTTTATTTTTTTAAATAGGTGAACAAATCATTTATTTATTTATTTGTTTATTTATTTATTTTTTATAGTTTATTGTCAAGTTGGTTCCCAGTGCTCATCCTCACAAGTGCCCTCCTCCATGCCCATCACCCCCCTTTCCCTCTCCCCCATACCCATCAATCCTCGGTTTGTTCTCAGCATTTAAGAGTCTCTCATGGTTTGCCTCCCTCCCTCTCCCCAACTATTTTTCCACTTCTCCTCCCCCATGGTCCTCTCCTCCTCATCCTCCTATACATGCAAACATATGGTATCTGTCCTTCTCTGCCTGACTTATTTCACTCAGCATAACACCCTTGAGTTCAGCCAGATTTCATTCTTTCTCATTGCCATGTAGTATTCCATTGTATAGATAAACCACATCTTCTTGATCCATTCGTCCGTTGATGGACATTTAGGCTCTTTGCATGATTTGGCTATTGTTGAAAGTGCTGCTATGAATATTGGGATACATGTGTCCCTATGCGTCAGCACTCCTGTATCCACTGGGTAAATTCCTAGCAGTGCTATTGCTGGGTCCTAGGGGAGTTCTAGTGTTGATTTTTTGAGGAACCTCCATACTGTTTTCCAGAGGGGCTGCACCAGTTTACATTCCCACCAACAGTGTAGGAGGGGGCCCGTTTCTCCACATCCTCGCTAGCATCTAGAATCTCCTGATTTGTTCATTTTAGCCACTCTGACTGGCGTGAGGTGGTATCTCAGTGTGGTTTTGATTTGTATTTCCCTGATGAGGAAGGATGCTGAGCATCATTTCATGTGTCTGTTGGCCATCTGGATGTCCTCTTTGGAGAAGTGTCTGTTCATGTCTTCTGCCCATTTCTTCACTGGATTGTTTGTTTTTCAGGTGTGGAGTTGGTGAGTTCCTTATAGATTTTGGATGCTAGACTTTTGTCTGATATGTCATTTGCAACTATCTTTTCACGTTCCATCAGTTGCCTATTAGTCTTATTGATTGTTTCCTTTGCCGTGCAGAAGCTTTTTATCTTGAGGAGGTCCCAATAGTTCATTTTTGCTTTTGATTCCCTTGCCTTTGGGGATGTGTCAAGTAAGAAATTGCACCCGCATCCCAATTTAAGGGACAGTGCAACAATAACGTCAGGGCCAAGGATAAAGGGCTTCATGCAAGTGCTTGTCCTCAGGGAAGATGCCCTCAAATGCAGACGAAGCAAAGGCATCGTGGGAACTGAGTCTCTTGTAGAATGGAGGGCCTTCTTCTAGGCAGCCATTCACGGATTTATCATCTATTCAGTTCACAACCTCAAAGAACACAGACGTGAGATGGACCAGGAGAGTCTCTGTTGCAGAAACGTCTATCAAAACAGGAAAACAACTCATTTTGCAGGTTGCTTTCATATTAAGTCATGAGACTCATGATTTTTCATAAATAGTAAAAAAAGGAGACCAAATGTAGAGCTTGTGGTCTGTCCGGCTGAACCAATGGGGCTCAGTGTTAATGGGGAAAAGAAGCACACGCTCTGGGTCTTGAGTGGCCCCAGGCTGGGAGGAGCCCCTTATGAAGAGGAGAGGGGGACACCCCGGAGATGTGACATTGGCCACCTGCGTGAGGAGAGCCTGGCGCACAAAGGCGGCTCGTCCACGCGAGAAGCGGCCACCGAGCAGAGACAGCTGTAAGCGGAGGCAAGTGTAACCCATCTCCCGTAAAGAGCAAGGCCTCAGAAAACAGTCACTGGGCCTGGTCCCTTTTTGTTTGGCTTTGCTGCCATTGACTAGTTGTCTGAAAGTAACGGATGGTGTGGACGGAGCGGGCGGCGGGACGTGGGCCAGGGCCCCGGGCCAAGAGCTCTAGGCAACTTGTCAAGAAAGGCTTTTCTTCTCTTCTCCTCCCTCGCCTTTGCCTCTTTTTCTTCTTCTTTAAATTCAAGAACATTTTATTTAAAATGAAATTCCCTGTTAAGTTGTACATGGTCTTTTATTTAAAGATGTAGTATCTCTGCGAATAAAGGAAGGAAGAGAGGAAATTAAAAAAGCAATGAGGGAAGACGTCTGGCGGCTTGGCCTCTCACCAAGTGACCCTTTGATGGACCACATGGGACTCAGAACGGTACGAGCCGACCAGGGAAGTGAGCGATTTATGGGCCTTGTTTGGGCATCTGATAAGTATCTCTGAACGGCCACGCAGGGGAAGCAACCCTGGGCCCACGATCATTGCAGGATTCCTGTAAATTATTTTAAGATGAGAGAGGCCATCAAGATTAGAGAGAAATAACCCCCAGGCTCAGGATATTTATGTGTGTTTCATTTTAAAAATCAGTGCCGCGATGTCCCAATGATCATCAAGCAACCTGTCTGGGTGTCCTTCGAAAGCCAGAGGATTTGTTCCCTGGGGAGGCCGAGACAGTTAGTCATACGGCAGGAGGGGCGCCCCCGGGCCACGTCCCATGCATGAAACATGAGGAACCCTGGAACCACGGGATCGCCTGGTCCACTCGGAAGCTCTCCCATTGGAAAATCTCTTGGAGGAGCATAAGGGATTATCCTTTCCATCCCTGGAGCTGCAGTGTCATCGTGGTAAAATGTGCTGGCCTGCTTCATCAGGGGACAGTCAGGGGACAGGGGTAGACTATCACAACGAGGTCACAAATGGAGGAGAACTTCCTGTTCATTTAGGGCAAGGGTTCCTGACAGAGGGCACGTTGTGCCCCCCACCCCTACCCCAAGGGCACTTGGCGATCACGATGGATGCTTGATTGTCATAACCAGGGGGTGCTGCTCGTACCTAGTGGGGACAAGCCCCACAACCGAGAATTATCCCCCCCAAGTGTCAGCAGTGCCAAGGTCGAGGGACCCTGATTTAGGGGCTCCTTTGCAGGTCATTGATCTTGCTGTCAAGGACTTAATCTTCCAGGACCAGTGAGAACCTTCTGTCTTCAGAATATCTATGTTGGCTCTTCTAGAAGGTCCTGGTCAGCTCTGGTGGTTAGGAAGAACCCGCACAAGTTGTTTTAGCATAAAATTACTTTCATTCTAGGACCAAAGGCTCTTCTCCCTGGAAAGTTGAGTGCGGGCTTTATACTGTTTTCCCTGACGTGGCTTCAGAAGATCCTTCGTTGTAGTTTAAAAGCATCTTTTTGTCCCAAGTACAATGGGTTATTACTGCAATTAGCCACCTATTGTGATGCTGTATCATGACTGGGATTGCCATTTCCTTCTATTGTATTATTTTATTTTATTTATTATTTATTTTTAAATACTTATTTGTTTCTGAGAGAGAGGGATAGAATGAGTGGGAGAGGGACAGAGAGAGAGAGAGAATCCCAAGCAGGATTTTCCCAAGAGAATCCCAAGATCATGACCTGCATGGAAATCAAGCATAGGATGCCTAACTGACTAAGCCACCCATGCGCCCTTCTTTCTATTTTAAAACATTAATGGTTCCAAATTCCTATGATCAGTATAACATAGCACCTCGATAATCTGGAAAGATCTGACCCCCCCCAGATGAAGTCACACATAAAGTGGCCTTTGTCCCGCGGTGACCCCGGAGCTGTCTATGTGCTGCCCACCCTCACCCTCTTAGCGGGTTTGCTGCATGGACACCCCAGGGTGCAGAAGGCGCCTTCCATGGTGTCCTCAGCTTTGCAGGCAGCTCCGGATGCTTTCCTGCTGAAGCAGGGGTGAGGTCAAGGGACGCAGGAGCCATCTGCTCTTGCACAACCTGTACTGACGAAGAGCTGTGGGCTCAGCTGTTAGAAGCCCCTGCGGAGACTTCCAGTGACACGGGTGTTTGACCTACTGACGCGCTGGGGTGCGGCCTTCCTGGCAGCGGTGTCTTTGGAGACTGACGTAACCCTTTCACGAGCGATGTTTCCATTGTGACCCGGGCATATGGAACTGGACAAGCTACCACCGCCCACTCCCTGGCCTCTCTCCCTCCTCCTCACGTTCAGGCACATCGTGTGCCGAGGTGTCGTTCCTGGCCAACAAGGCAGCGTTCTCCGACCAGAGAGGGTAAACTTGACCATCGTGCAGGATGTAAACGGTCAGCTTGCCTCCGGGTGGACCAGGCGGCCGAGGGGACCCCGCCTCAGGTCCCCTGCGCAGACAGCCATCTGGGGAACGGGCGCATCAGTGCCTGTTTGACCTCCAGAGCTGGCTAACTCACGTGCCCTGTCCTGGGCAGGCTGGGCCGCCAGGCACTCCGTCTGGGGCTTCTGGTGTGTGTGACGCAGCCGCTCAGCAGCACACAGAACACCCCAGGGGGTGCCGTGCTCTGACAAGGGGATGCGGCGTGTGGTGCCCTCGGCAGTCCAGTTACAGGGACTTCGTCCCAAGTCAGGTCACACGCAAATGCCACCAGTGGTATTGAAGAGTGTGTCTGTTTGTGCCTCAGGGGAGATGACCATAGACGACTGTGTCATGGAGGGCTTCCCGGAGGGGGTAGATGTGGGCTGGTGTTTGAAGGAAGGAAGAATGAGAGAATAATACTAATAATATAACAATAATGCTATCAAAGGGGCACCTGGGTGGCTCAGTTGGTTAAGTGTCCGACTTTCACTCAGCTCATGATCTCATGGTTCGTGTTCAAGCCCCGTGTAAGGCTTTGTGCTGACAGCTCAGAGCCTGGAGCCTGCTTCGAATTCTGCATCTCTCTCTCTCTCTTCCCCTCCCCCATCTCTCTCCCTCTCTTTTTCAAAAATAAATAAACATTTAAAAAAAGCTATTATTGATTGAGAGCCCACTATGATCCAGGCACTGTTCTGAATGCTCAGTATGAGTAGTTTCACTTGAGCCCTGTCATTTTCCAAGGAAGGTGCCACTATGATACCCATTTCATAGGTGAGGGAGCTGAGGCAGAGCAACGGGCAGGGGCATTCGGTGGGGGGAAGACGCACAGCAGAGGCGCTGCGGCGGGACCCACAGCTTCGGAGAGGAGACAGGTCTCGGAGAACCTGCGCGCTCGAGGACACCGAGGCCCGTGGGACACACGCTGCTTGGCTCCGGCCACAAGGCGTCCCAGGGGAGCCGCAGGGAAGGCGTTTGTGGGCCCCGGGCGGCCTGTGTGCGCCAGAGGAGAACGTGCTGGAACAGAGCTCGTGAAGGAACAAGGAGGGGTCCCTGCACGGAGCGCCGGGGCTGCAGCCGGAGGTCCCCGCGCGGCGCGGCGGGGGTACTGAGGCGGGGCCGGGGCGCGGGGCCCACCCTGGTGGGTGGCGCCCCGAGGGCCGCGCGCGTCGCTGCTGGAGCGAAGGCAGCGAGTCTCCACCCGCGTCGGTGCCTGCAGACCGCCGTCCTCTAAGGGCAGCGGCGGACAAGCCCGCAGAGGCAGCCGCATCCGCCCAGCGCTCTGGCTTCGTGGCTCGCCCGAGACGTTTCCTCAAGAACGCGCTGGTGAGGACGGATTGCTCTGAGCTGGTTTTCGGCCGTGACTCATCCGGAGACGTCTATGGCCTTGTCCTCCGCCACCCCCAGGGCTCTGGGGGAACCCCGCGTGATGCTTCCAGACGGGAGGGCGAGAGGTTCTCGGTGCACAGAGTCAAAGATCGCACTGGTCTGGAGTTTCCAATCCCTGTGGCCTCGCCATCCGTGGCGGGGGCGGGGGAGGAGCGCATCTTCTGGAAGGTTCCGCCTCCCAGCTGGAACATGGTGGTGCCTTTGGAGGAGAGAAAGAACTGCCCTTTCTGGCCCCAAGAATTCTTGGCTTGGAAAGGAGATCTTGGGGAAGCCGTCCTTCCCCAGAGATGCCTCGGTGACACTGTTTAGTTCCCCAGTGAGGTCCCAGAGGTAACTATTAATAAAACCGTTTGTGAGGGGGAAGCGATCACCACTGAGGATGAAGGCAGGCCTCTGAGGGAAGCCAGCGCTCTGATGCAGGTGTGACCCCTGGCCTCCGTGTCGGCACTTCCTGCCCTGGTGACTCCCCCACGGTCCACACAAGTAACAAATAAGCAGCTGTCAGTCTGGGAGGTTAAACCGCGTGGAACAGGACATTCCGGTCCGGGAGCATCGGCGCTGTCAGCCAAGGCGGACTTTAATCTGGGGATCGTTGTGTCCGGAGATGCAAAGGTAAAGCTCATTCGTGACAGTGAGTTGACGCCAGCTCTCATACTGTTGAATGTCATTTACAGGAGGGACAGCTCTTGGTTTCCAAACTCTCATGTAAGAAGTGGAAAGATCTTTAGTTTTTGGTGACCTGATTCCAGCCACCCTTTCTCTGAGAGTTGCAGAAACGAGTAAGAGCTGTGGAACCCCTCAAATGCCCCATCCCCTTCCTCCCCTGCATTGCTGGGGGGCCGAGGAAAGCCTGTGGGCCGCACCGTCCTCTGTGTATGGCCAGCTGCCCAGTGCGGAGAGGCTGTGCTGGCCATTGTCCCATCTGATGCTCACGCGGATCTGCTCGCGAGCTTGGAGGTGTCTCTCTCAGCGCCAGCCCCATGCTGGCTCTCCTTCTGCTTCCATGGCACTCGATGCTTTGCCTTTGCCACACACCAGAGGATGGAAATCTCCGGAGACCAGCCATGGGCTTGCTGACCGAGATGGCGGAGCCGCACCCGCAGGCGGCCCCTCCCCTCGTGCCCAGCCCTCCATCCCGGGCTCTGGGGACTTTCCTCCCGGGAACATGCCTGACCCTGAGCTATCTCCTCTTCCCTTCCCTGCTTGTCTTCCCCCCCTCTCCCTGCAGGCCACGAGGCTCTTCCCTAATCTGAGGATGTGTTCGGGTGGACGGCGGGGGACACAGCCCACCTACCTATCCTGAAAACCTCCCAGTGTCTTGGCTTTGCTGGTTCGTTCCTCCGAGGGACTACAGGTCTGGGACACAGGAGCCAGCAGACACTCACAGGTTCGTTCCTTCCTCCTCTGCAAATTACTTCCCCCAAGAGGCAGTCGACACAGAGCATGTAGGTGCTTGAATGGGAGTAAGAGTAAAGCACAGAAAGGAATTAGCAGGAAAAAAAAGAAATAAGGCGATATTTCAAAAAAAATTACTATCTTGCCATTGCCAAGTGCGGTGTCTGCGCACACGACGTATGAGCGAGTGAAAGATGCATGAAGACTTTGTGGCAGCGTGAAGTCAAGCTCTTTGGTCTTTCTGTCCACAGGAGATCGATGCAGTGTGTTGGTCGGCTTGACTCCAAAAGAAATAGCTTCAGAAAGTGCCAAATGCAAATTTGTTCTATACCTAGAACACTTGTTTCAAAGCAATACCAGCAGGAAGGTCCAGATTTTACCTTATATTTTTACCAAAGGGTTTGGTTATCTGAGATCTTTTAGGTTTCTCTGTCCACCCAACTCTGGCTCTATACTTATATGCATGTGTTTCTGTGCGGAAGGTGAGCTGAATCTTTGGTCAGTATCGTAAATTAGGTTTAATGTATATTTTTATGTGTATTTTCCATGTGTTATTTATTCTATTTTAAGGAGAATATTCAAGGGCTTGCTGAAGTCAAAGATACAGCATAGAAGTCCCTCTGGTAAGACAGGATACCTGTGATTTGGACAGACTTCCCTTAAAAAGATTTACGAACTCTGTTTCAGAAATGTGATTTTCACAGAGAGGAAACTAAACTCTCAGCCCCCACCAGTATAATAAAATGGACTCTTGAGGAACCACAAGCTCTCTTTTGAAAAATCTTCTGATAAACCTATCAAAACCGTGCCAGATTTGGCAAAATCCCAAACACAAACTTGTCTTCCTTTTCAGACCCCCTTTCTGTAACCTTTCTGCAGCTTGTTCTTTATTGTGGGTGAAACATACACATACACCTAAAATTTGCCATTTTAAACATTTTAAAGAGAATAATTCAATGGCTTTTAGTTCCTTCGTTGTGCTGGACACATTTCAAGTGATCCAGAGCCACCCGTGGCTGGTGGCAGTGGTACCAGACGGTGCAGACAGGGGCTCCGTTACACGGGGCCACGCCGGGCGTATCTGGAATGACTCCCACTTAGGACTTGCAGAAGCCCTGAGCAGGCAGTTGAATCTTGAGAGAGACAGGTTGAAGGGTTTGGCAACACCCCTTCTTCTAATTTTTAGGCTCACCGAGAAGCAAAGAATCATGGCAATATATTTAATGAGACAAAACAAAATCCTGTCTTAGAAAAGAACCACTTCCAATTCGTTTATACAAGATAGAAATCTTTTATGGGGCATCTGGGTGGCTCTGTTGGTTGAGCGTTGGACTCTTGAATTCGGCTCAGGCCATGGTCCAGGGTCGGGGGATCCAGCCCTGCTTCGGGCTCTGTGCTGAGTGTGAAACCTGCTTAAAATTATCCTTATCTCCCCTCTGCCCCTCTCCCCAGCGTACTTGTGCTCTCTCTTGCTCTCTCTTTCTCAAAATAAAATAAAAAAAATATTTTACAATAATGTATTAAGTTTGGAATTCATAAAAACAATGAAATTAGGTTTTTGATTTTATTTATTTATTTATTTTGAGAGAGAAAGGGAGCAAGAGCAGGGAAGAGCAGAGAGAGAGAGAGAGAGAGAGGGAGAGAGAGCCCCCAATGCTCTGTGCTGTCAGCACTGAGTCCACAGTGAGGCTTGATTTCACCAACTGTGAGATCACGACGTGAGCCAAAATCACAAGTCAGATGCCTAACTGACAGAGCCACCCAGGCACCCTGGCTTTTGATTTTATCTTACAGGAGATGCTCAAGTAATCAACATTTCCTTATAGTTTAAAAAATGTTGTTGAAGACTTAATGATGTTAATCAGTGTCTTTTGTGTTAGTATTTGCTTCATAAATTAAGTGTAGAACTTGACAATGGAAAAAACGTTTGCTTTTTTTTGACAACTTTAATGTCCTTAGAAAATAATAGATTTCACTTTAAAAAAATTTGTTTTTACTATTTTATTTATTTTTGAGAGAGAGGTAGAGACAGCATGAGAAGGGGAGGGTCAGAGAGAGAGGGAGACATAGAACCTGAAGAAGACAGGCTCCAGGCTCTGAGCTGTCAGCACAGGGCCCCACGTGGGGCTTGAGCCCATGAACTGTGAGATCATGACCTGAACTGGAGTCGGACGCTTAACCAACTGAGCCACCCAGGCGCCCCTAGATTTCACTTTTTTTTATTTTTTTATTTTTTTAAATGTTTTATTTATTTCTGGGAGAGAGAGAGAGAGAGAGACAGCATGAGCAGGGGAGGGTCAGAGAGAGAGGGAGTCACAGACTGAAACAGGCTCCAGACTCTGAGCTGGCAGTCAGCACAGAGCCCGATGCAGGGCTCGAACCCACGAACCGCGAGATCATGACCTAAGCGAAAGTCGGACACTTAACCGACTAAGCCACCCAGGCGCCCCTAGATTTCACTTTTTGACTTGACTGCTAGGAAGCTCAAATTCAGAATTCAGTTATGTTATGTATCCAACCACTGACCGCTTGTATATTTATTTACTCATTTTACATTTTTTAGTTACCTGCCTTCTTTCTTAAATGCTTTAAAAAAATTTCATGTGCATATATATTTTGCAATTGTAAGCTCCCTAAAATATTTTGGGAAGTAGACAAATTATGTGTAACAATGATGCATTAGCATTTATCTCAGAATTATTCAGAAATTCTCAGAATTTTATCATCTATGTGGCCTCCGTATATAAACTTGTTGTGACTCATTGAAACAAAGTCCAGTAAAACTTGGACTGTGAGGAACTTGCTCTGTGAGGGTTCCGCAAGGCAAGCAAACATTTCTAGTACATTTTAACTTGATAAATAAGCGATGTCTTGCAATATGAGCAGCACGTGACATCAGGTGTCACATGATCACAAGTGAACCAATGGTTCTTGAAATTTGCTTCAATACACGAGTGCTTTGGATTACAAGCCTGCTTCCGGAACGAATTATGCTCGCAAACCAAGGCTTACTCTGCCTGCCTGCATTTCATGGGTAATACCATTTGGAAACTCAACAGGTCGCAGAAACCAAGTATCAGATTCTAGGATGTGCTATCATCTTTGTTGAAGAAACAGACGCAATTCCTCATCAACCTCTCGGACCACTTGTCCCGCCCACGTGTGGGGGGCTCACACGGGCCTGGGGACCCAGGCACCATATTTTGCTATGTGGCTGTGTGGGAAATGCCAGCGATCATGCTCATGCTCAAGCTCTAGGTCTTTGTTGGAGGGCTCTACTGTGCTCCCTGTAACACTGGGTCATGGTCCAGGGCGTGGGCAAGGTGAGCACTCAGCACATGGGTGTGTAAAACCCAGTGAAGTGATTTCATAAAGCAGCAGATAGTCAAGCCAGCAGGTCACATGACTGAGGTCCACGCTTCCTTGAGTGTCTATCACAGGCTGGGAGTTAAGACAAAGGTACTAATTGGTACAGTAAGATCCCTGTCCTCGAAAACTTTCTCTGCTGGAGGAGACAGGTGTTGTGGTATAACTCAGTCATCTATTCAGTGTTTCCATGAGAAAACAGCGTGGCTCTGAGACTCACTTTGCCCTTCAGGGAGCCCACCGAACAAGGGGGAGTCACGGAGCCCTGCGCATGTGGGCGGAGCACCGTGCTCTGGAGGTCACCTGGGGACAGGCGTCACCCTGCCGTCACCCACTTGTGGCCTGGAGTGTTGCCACTTGCAGCACATTCTCGTCCGTTTCCTGGTGCTGACACTGTTTTCTGATGTCCTTGTGATGAGGCCTCCACATGAATGGGGGTGAAGGAGCACAGGCGGCCACCACTGCTCGCGGGACCTCGGCTTGGAGCATGGCTCCCCCTGTGGGCTGGGATTCCAGGAAATCTTTCCAGGTTGGGATTATAGCGGCATTTTAAAAAATTTTTATATATTTTTGAGGGGGAGGGGCAGAGAGAGAGGGAGAGACACAGAATCTGAAACAGCTCCAGGCTCCCAGCTGTCAGCACAGAGCCCGATGCGGGGCTCGAACTCAGAGTGTGTGATCGTGACCTGAGCTGACGTCAGGTGCCTAACCGACTGAGCCACCAAGTTGCCCCGGGATTGTAGCAGGATTTTCAAACTATCTGCTTTAGGAAAGGGAGCCATTCGTTCAGGACAGTCGACAAAGCTCCCTGCTCTCGAGGGCAGTGCGCTGCAGTGTGTTCATGGGGCCAGTGCCCAGACCAGTCACCTTAAAGAAATGGCCGGAACTTGTCTGCAGCCCAGCCACCGTGTCCCCAGCCCCTCCTCTCTGGGGGCAATGCCAGTGCAGGGGATTCACAGGGAGAGAGCAGTAGTCGGAGCCTGGGTGCTCTTGTGTATTTTCCTCGACAAACTTCTCTGGACATTGCTGCCCCTGCCTGGCTGGGGAGGGGCAGCGTCCATCCTCCCCCCCCCACCAATGTGCCTGTCGGGAGGGGTGGTGGGCTGGGCTGTGGCTGGAGCAGCTCCAGGACCCGGCAGGCCAGGCCACGTGAAGGTCCTCAAGGAGCAGAACACCCATCTGCCGTTTTTATGGGTTCTGCCGCAGCTGCTTGTGTTTTGTGGAAATAACAGTAATCGTTTGGCTTTTTATGCCAAGTATCCCGAGGCTTTTAAAATTATTTTGCAAAGAATGTATGTAGCCCCAAACACGAAGCAAATTTCCCAAACAGGGGCTGACTGCATCAGAGCAGGCCAGGGCCGTGCGGCCTGCTCTCCGGATCTCCTCTGCGGCTGAGCTGGGCACTGGGAGGGGCTCCTCTCCCTGCACGGGGAGGAAGCACCTGGAGACAGAGGGCCGCTGTCCTGGGCTCCTGGGGCTTTTGGCCACTTGTCTCTGGATTTTTATTGGTTGCAAAGCAATTTTCTTAGCAGATGGAGTTAAAGAAAAGAAACGAAATGTCTGTGACAGCTCCTGCTAGAAATTAACAGCACAAGATGGCGGGCAGTGCTCCTGGGGAAAGGTGGGTCCGTGTTCCCACTGGCTTGGCTGGAAATGTCTCATTTAACCCCCCTCAGAGGTTGGCTTGATTCTTCCACCTGAATCTGTCTCCTCTCTCGGGAGATTGGAATTTGGGTGGGTGGCGTACGTGGTCTTCAGATAAACTGTGGAGCTCTCCAGCGTGGGCGTTTGGAAGGGAAGACTAGGCTCTTTTCTTATCTGCTCCTCTTCCAGTGCTTTGACCTCCTAGAAGCCTCCACCCATGAAAGAGCCAGAAGGCTCCCTTCCTCTGTCTGCCACGAACCATTTGGGGAATGAGACAATAGGATCTGGAAATCCTGGCCTCTTAGGATTATTTGTTGCTGTATTTAGTGATTTGCACACAGGCCCTGAAACGCTAAATCCACATATGAACTGCCACTCTGAATTTGCACTAAACTGCAGAACTGGGCTGCATTGTGCAAGAGGCACAGGCGACTTGCTTACTTCCCGCCAAGGTTAGAACCCTGACCTTGAGTCAGGCTTATTGGTAATTATTTCTGAAACTTTTCAGCTGCGAAGAATCACCTGGGTGCCCGTGAAGGCGGCAGGGCCCTGTGCCCAGCTCTGGGACAAGCCAGTCTCCAGGGAAGGCACCTGGTGCGCTGGGGCCTGATGGGCAGCCCAGAGTTCCTGTCCTCAGGGAGGTTTAGGAAGCCGAGAGCAAGCTTGTGCGGGACTTGGGCAAGCTTCCTAGATCCCTGTCTGTCCACTCACAGGCTGAGCGGGGAGACCCCAGGGTCTAATGGTCTCTGCCTTGGAAATTGCTGAGCTGGGCTCCATGTGTTCTGTTGGGAAGACCCAGGACCTGTCGACTTGTGCTTTGCAACACGAGGCGACAGGCGTTAGTAGACCTGGCACCACCACAGATGTTGGCTCAGCCTGATTGGCAAGAAAAGACTGTGACTCCCTGTCTCGTCGGGTGTCTCCTGAGTCATTTGGCTGTGATAACAGGCTCAAAACAGGGTGAGGGCTTCTGACAGGCAAAGGGGATGGTGGGATCGGCAGTTCAGCTGATCCGTTCAACCCGCGGGGAGAAGCCTGACAGAATGTTACCTGGTGACACTTTCTCTGACGATAGCTCTTGTGCTGATGCTTCAGGCTCGGGGCTGACGGGAGCGGTGTCTACACTGCACAGACATTCAGGCGAAGGCCGGATGGTGGGGAGGCGCAAAAGGGGCTTATGAACCCTTGTCTCGGCCACGTGATCCTTTGTCCATGACCTGGCCAGGCTTCTTGCTCATTCTTGGTCTCTCCATTTGTAACCCGCCCACCTACCTCCAGGGTAATTGAGAGGAGCTATTCACAGAATGACTTTAGAGCACTTTTCAAGGAGAGACTGCGGGAGAATTGCTTCATAATCGTGCAAGTTTTCACTTGAGTGGGTATTGAAAACAAAGGATTGACCTTCCAGAAGAGGAAAACGCTCCTAATTTCCTACAAATAGAAACAAATACATTGCTGGTTTGTAGCTGTCAGGTCACTGGCTTGCAGCAGGCGGAGAGTGACACCAAGAAACAACCACAGATTTGTCCTGCCCACCGTTCAAGATGGGGCAAGTTTGGGAACGCGCCATCCAGGTCTCCCGAGTGTGACGGCCCTACATTCTGAACCGTGGACTTGGCTCAAAGCAGGCACAGCTGTGAACACCCCTTAGTTAACCTGAGGGTAACAGGGTCTTTAGTGGTGATGGTTTGCCGTAGCCCTTCCTGGGGCTCCCGCCGTAGGATGGTTGCATGGTGATTCCACTGTTGGATGGATGTCTGTAAATGCCATAGACAAGCCAATGGTTTTTGTGTTGAAATTAATTACTATGCTCATCTTTGCACAGAAACGAGGCCCAGCCACTCCTTCCCTTCCCGGGAAGTACCATTGCCTGGTCAAGACCTCTTTGTAAATCAATCAACTATGGAGGTCTTGTCATTCCCATTTTATGGATGATAAAACTGAGGCCAGAATATCCAGCAACTATACAGATGACACAGAAGTGTGCCTAGAGCCTGAATCTGGGCTGAAGTGCTCCCTGCCAAATTATGCTGCCTTCAGTAACTGGCTCCCTAGGTCTTTGGCCAAGTGATTTTTCTGGCCAACAAAATCAATTTAGTCCCTAAGAGGGGCTATGGGAAAGAATAGCTGGTCTTATCTGGCTTTTTTTGGATTAAGCCTTACATTAGAAAGGATAGGCTTTCTTATTTGTTAGTGTCAACATGGTAAATAAAAGCATCCCATTGGCCGCAAACATCAGTGAGTAACTGGAATTGACATTTTATAATTATGAAAATTTAAAAATGTTCTGGTGGTAATCATGACACTGATAATATTGATGTGTCATGGTCCGAAGGCACTCACTTTAATGTTTATGTGTCCTCAAAACATAATAATAAATTAAGTGGGCCAGCATTGGGTCCTAAGCATTTTTCTAATTTATGTGATTAATAAACAAGTTCTTCATTAACTGGGGTAAAGTACTAGTTTAGAATTATGGTATCACAGTTTTCTCTGTACCCCCTTGCAAAGAGCTTTTTAGTAAAATTGTAGTCTTTATTTCTAGATGACTTTCATTTTTCATAAAATGGTGACATAACTCTAGTATACTGCAAAAACAAGCAAGTCTTAGATATTTTAAAAGAAGATTTGCAAATAGATCCTGCATCTATTATAATTACTGGTGTTAATCACCCACACCTAATTTTACGTTTGTCCCTGCTGGCTGAGGAATGTATTACCTTCACCAACACATCTTCACGAGGAACCTTTCTGTTTCTGTTTTAATCAAAAAATGTGATTCTTAGTTCACGCGTGTAACTGCTGCGCTATTAGCACAGATTTGCTCAAGAAGGACCCTGCAGGTGTCGTCCTGTATTTTTTAGTGGTTGTTTCTTTTTCAAAATACTGATGAGGATGCTGCTCCCCATTGTTGGGGTGGCCGGCATCCTTGCTTTTGGGGGATGCATAAGAAAGAAGATTCCTGAGTGGGGTTGACCAGTTTGAGCCTCGGCCTGAGTTAATTTAGACACAGACTCTCCCCCTAACCAGATCTGGGTCCCATATACAAGTCAAATCTGCTATTTTTCCTTGGGCAATGATTTATTCCCCTCTTAAATTGGCTGGACCAGTTAGTTTTTTATTTTTATTAAGTCACACTATTCTTAAATGAAACTATTGATTTAAAGTCAGCTTAGTGAGGATTTAATTTGTTTTCACGGGATTAGAGCAGGTAGCATGGGATAATTTTACAATAAAGTGGAACAGAACATTCCTTCACAGCACCCTCGCCTTTTTTTCTTCTTGCTAGGCTGCACAGACATTACAAATTTTCAAGTAAATTGTGGAAATACATTCATAAATCAGTCCTAATTCCTCTGCCTGCTTACGAGGGATTCAAAGGAGTGTTTTCCCATGACCTTGTCCCAGCGTCCTTCCCGCGATGGTCCAGCCCTGCAGCGGTGATAAGGCCACACGTGTGCCTGTGCGTGGCCGCGTGCACACGCCAACACTTGGGAGCCCGCTCTCCGAGGGCCGGCGCAGCCTTCATTCTGGCCCACACCTTCCTCGCTTCGTCCTGCATCGCCCTGTGCTCCTTCAAGGTCTTCTGTCTGCTGCTCACGAAGGGGGTAGAGGGAGAAGGCTTGCTGGGGGCCCCCTCACGCTCCCCGTCCCCCCCATCCTTCCCCGTCCGCCTGCCCCTGCCTCCCCAGAAGCGAGTCTGCACGTCTGGGAGTTCAGGTGGCGGGAAGGGGGCAGGAGAAGCTCTCGTGGCGACCTTCAAAACCAACTGACCGAAACTATCCAAACACAGCCAGGAAGGCTTTCTGTTGTTTGTTTGAAGAAGTACAGCCTTGTCACTGCCAGTCTGTTATCTCTGAACTTGGCTGTCACTATCCATTTCAAAAGGAGTCTTTTCTTTCTATTGAAATCAAATAGACTCAGAGCCATTTTCAGATTAATGGCCCTTGGTCGAGGGATTGCTAAACCATTTTGGTCAATCATTCTGAACATTTCCAGTTGTCCCCAGCCCCCTTCCACTGAAGAGGCTGGGATGGGTGTCATCAAGTGTGAGAGGACTCGGTCCATCTGCTGAGCCCGTCGCTGCTACCTTGGGTTGCTGGAATCTGCCCCACCTGGAAATGATGCGCTCTTAACCCTCTTTCTCTGACCACAGCCTGACTTCCCGGTGGAACAGGAAGCCAAGGTGGCTTCTCTCTGGAACTACGATATCCTGTGGAGCACTGCGTGCGGATGGGAGCTGTGGTCCCAGCTGAACACCTGACGGCTTTGGGTGCCGGGGTTGGGGGGGCGTGTCAGGCTTAGGTGGCAGACAGAGGTGCCAGGGCTCTCTGGGGTTTTGAGCTGCAGTGGCTTCTGTCGGACTAGAGAGAGCAGATGAATTTCTGAGTCTGACACCAGTCGCCCGGGAGGGCCCAAGCCCAGGGAGTGCGGCAGCAGGTACATGTAGGACGAGAGGAGAGGAGGGCCTGTCCCCGGTGCAAATGGGGAACTGCAAAGCTGGCCCAGAGAAAGTTCAGGGCCCAGCTACCAAGAAGGAACAGAGCGGCACTGAGCGGCGGTCGCCATTGCGCCAGGAATCTGAGCTGAGCAAGGGTCTGTGCAGGTGCTGAAGATGCAGAATCACCAACGGATTAAGATAAAGCCCTGTTTGTTTGCCGAGTGGTCAGAGGAAAGTGTTGCCTTGAAGGTGTCATGGAAGCATTAAAGAAGCAGAAAGGAAACGCCAGGCCAAGCAGGGGCCACGGCAGCAGGAGAGGAGGCCGGAGCCCGGGACTCCCTCCACCAGCGGGATCCGGAGAATCCCGGCGCCAGCAGGAGGCGGCTGGGCCAGTGAGGGCGGGGAACCCAAGAAATGGCAGGTGCTCAGGAGAACACCCACGGGGGAGGTCTCACACCGAGACCGGGGACCTTCCTGTCTGCATTGCGGAGACGATACCAACATCTAATTGAGGAGAACCTCACAACCCTCAGGTCCCTCCCCCTCCAAAAAGACAATTCAGCAAATAAAGAGAAGCGCTTTTTATGCACATATTAAGGAGTAGCGTGTGTATGGGAGTGAACAGTTTATGAAACTGTCTATTGGTCATATGTAAGGCTTTCTTTTTAATTCTTCATAATCGACGAATTCCTTATTGAAGTTCATTACCAGAAGTGAGTCAAGAACTGAGAAAGCAGAGCAACTAAATCGTCTACAGTCATTTTACCCTTACATCCACCAAATTCCAAACTCTTGCCTGAATTACTCAGGATCACCCTCACCAGCCTTGTTGATCTCAGCCCCGGAGCCACCATACATCCCTTGTGTGGACTTTGGAACTTCCTCTACTCTTGAAGGGAAGGGAGAATGTCGTAGCGAAGAACTCTCAGGATCAATTTTGTCTGTTTGAGGAGAACCTTGCAATTGATAGATGACTCTTTCTAATTAATTTACACACTAGAAAAATTCCAATATTCTTGAGTTATAACCAAAAAACTCGATAGATTGGACTTCAACATTAAAAGCTTCTGCTTTTCAGAAGACGCTGTTGACAAAAGAGGTCGAGGTACACGCTGGGCGAGGTATCTTCAACACACGTATCTGACAGAATATTGGTATCCAGATAGACTAAAGTCTCTCACAGCTTGATACTAAGAGAAACATCCCAGTGGAAAACGAGCAGAAGATCTGAAGGAGCCTTCCTCAAACAAGATATACGGATGTCAAATCAGCACACGAAAAGACATTCGACATCATCTGCCACTAACCAAATACAAATTAAATCATGGCAAGGCACTAGGACACGCCCGTTAAAGTGGCTAACAAAACAGTGGCATCAGGGGCTGGCGAGGATGTGGAGCAGCTGCGATTCTCATACCTGGCCGGCACAAATGCAAAATGGTGTCCCTACTCTGGAAAGCAATTTAATGGACCCTCATAATCTTACTCACCATCCCACTCCTGGGTATTTATCTATGAGAAATGAAAATACACGTCTGCACAAAAATCTATATACATTCGAGTTTAAGAAAATAGAATCCCCTCCTTTGAGCAATGGATGGCCAGGGATTATAGGAATGTGTGTGTGGCCTTATTCATAATTGCCCAGATCTAGAAACAAATCAAATATTCATCAACTGGTAAATAGACAGTTGTGGAATACCTGCATGGCACCCTCTGAAATGAAAAGAATTCACTACTGATATGTACAACACACGGAAAAGTCTCATATGGATTATTCTAAGTGAAAGAAGCCATGTTCAAAAGACAACATACTCTGTGACTCCATGTATATGAAATCTTTGAAAAGACAGACCTACAGAGACTTGAGCAGGTCAGTGGCTACTGTAGACCAGGGCTGGGGGAGATTCGGTACGGATGGGATTGAGGGTGATGGAAATGTTCCATGACTTGATTCCGGTGGTAGTTGCATGGCTGTGTGTGTTTATTGAAATTGATAATTGTCAAATGAGACCTCAATCAATGTGACTTAAAACCTGAAACAAAAGAACATAAAGGAACCTTTTAATTTACCTAAAGAATTCTGTCAGCTCCACTATTTTTGTGTGGTTAAGAAACGGCCGGTTTTGTGATAAAAATATATCTCTTCTAGTCAAGAGCATGTTTCCTATTACCAATAAAACAATAGGCAACTTATTGAATGACTTCCATTAGACAGTTCTCGCTGCTCTAAGTCTCTAGGGATATTTTCACCATTACTTTGCAAATTAAAAGAAGGAAGTAAATGTAATGGTTTTGACAAGACAGAGCCTTAAATAACTGGGAATTTTATAGAACCTAGACTCTGTAAGGCCAGAAGCATTAGTATTTGTGGCTTCATTGGCTTCACCCCACCCCTTTTTACCAGTAAGTGTGTGAGATGGAACACAACTTTATTCTGTTATTAGTTTTTAAAATTTGCTTTTATCTACATAAACCACTTTTAGCATTTTTTAAAGAAGAAATGGAATTAGGGGTAGTGTTTACAGGATACAGAGTGCTTTCATATCCATTTGATTTTCTCCAGCAACTCTGGTGGTGGTAGGTCTAGAATCTTCCTACACTAATTTCAGAGAAGGGGAAGCTGAAGCTCAAAGATAGTAAGACTTTTCCTGGTTAATGAAGAGTGGGGCAAATCCCCGAACCCAGGCCCCCCTCAGACCAAATCCCATGTGGCTGCTCCTTATTCTCTATAGTCAAGGTACTTACTGGGTACAGACAAGGTCTGAGGGGACGAGACAATGGTCCTTCCCCTAGATCGCTGTGCATGGAAATGACAATTTCGAGCACTCGTACTCCGATGTAAGCAAATGGAAGACCCATCCTATTTGAATGTAAAGGTTAACTGGAGTTTATATGTCTGAGAAAAGATATAATGAAGGGTTGGTAATTAGATGAGTGAACAAAAGGAAAACCTGTGTGTGTCTGGTTCTTGGGGAGGTCAGGAGACCACAAAGTGCCCATTGTCACCGCACACACCACCCAAACTGCCACTGCTATCAGGGGATGAAGAAAGAAATCAAATAACCCAAGGCACTTTGTCCAGCTCTTTCAACAGAAGAGCTTTATAATACAGAGTGGCTATTATACCCTTTTCCGTTTCTCTGCACTGCTTTTATAAATAGGATGTACCTCCCGAGAAAGCGTATAAAGGCAATATATGGCACAGGCCTTTGTGAAGCCAGGTGTCAGGAGGGCAGCACGGGCTCGAGGCAGATCCCCTCCCTCCGTCCCGGCGCCATCCCAGCTGAGGCAGCTGCGGAGGGGACTCTTCCAAGGTGGCCGTCCCCAAGAAAGGGAATAGACGCAAGTTGACCAGACCCAGAAACCTGGTGGACGAACCCGGGAAAGCCAACTCGGCTACGAGGAGGGATCAGACACAGTTCTCTGGCTTGTATTTGGGTCACTGGGTTTCCAACATCTTCCAGTCTCACTTAGCCGGCCTACAGCACTCTCTCTCTCTCTCTCTCTCTCTGTTCCCCCCACTCTCATTCTCAAGCAACAAAAGATGTTTTCTGTAAACCAAAGGATCGCGTACATTGGCCCTCTCTCTGGCTGATGTACCCGTGTGTAACTGTAGGGTTTCATTTTGCTTTGCATTAATCAAACAACAATAAAGGCCATAAAAATCCCACTAAGAGGCATTTTAACTTAAGACTCAGTGCTAAGCACCCAGGGACTTTCCCTATTGTGTTCTCCCGCTGTCTCTGTAAAAGCAAGGAGATAGCGACAGAAAGAAAGAAAAATTGAGCCACTTTTTTTTTTTTGCATAAAAAGGGAGAAAACATGTAATAAATTAAGGGTAGTGGGAGCGCAATCAGGCCAGAGGTAAACGACGGTTAATTGTGTGCGCGGCTCTCCCTCGGTCCCTGCCAGCTGCCGCCGTCCTGCTCTCCTCCTGTTTTAAGATGGAAGCGATGATGGTAGACACGTGCAGACACACAGAAGAACCTATTTGGACTGGCGTGTCAGCTCATCTTTATCAAATGTTGCACAGGTATATTTTGTTGCCATGCTTCATTACCCCAGAATGGCATGCCTGAAATGTTTGTCTCTTCTATAAACCCAATAGCTTTCCCAGCCAGGCACATTTGACAGAGCAATAGACGGGTGTTTCTTTTGCAGGCATGGGTTTGTAAAGGCCGGGCAATTAAGGAGAGAGAGGGGGGAAGAAGGAGAGAGGAGGGGGGAGGGAGAGAGGGAGGAAGGGAGAGAGAGAGAAGGGAAGGGAGAGGAAGAGGAAGGGGGGAGAAAGAGGGAGAGGGATTTATTTTAAAAATTAAATGCGTGTTCTGTGCGCATTTTCAATGTCTTGAATAAATAAAGGACACATAAAGAGCTGCGTCGTGAGGCTGGACCATGTTTTAGAAAGGGTCGTTCCCCTGTGACTGGGAAAAATCTTACTCAGACATCCAGGTGGTTGATTTCAAATACAAAGTTTTGCAAATAACGTATGTGGAACAAAAGCAGTCAGGACAGGTGTCGGGGGAAGGCCCTTGACAGTAAACACGACCGCCATCACCAGACGCGAGATTTGGTTTTTCGCCACGTAAGGCTCTTGCATCAAAATCCACCTGCTATCTTCTGGTAGCTTCCTGGAAAATCAATATTTTAATCCTGTGTGATGTAGATTAAGTTCTTGGGAATTAGAACCGGGTGGGCCTATATTTTATGTTTTCCCCCTTCGAGCAACGGTGATAATGGCTTTTGCAAATCGGAGGAGGAGGCATGAAGAGTTGGCAAAGCAGAGACCGATTCGATTTCGGGCCTCTCCTCCGGGGATACTATCCCTGGTGGGTCCCCCAGGCTGAAGCGGAGCCCCCCGGAAATGCCCCAGGGCTGTGTCATTAGGAGCTAACTCAGTGTTCCCAGCAGAACTCTTATTAACCAAGACCTTCCCTTGTTATCCGGAAAAGGAGGAAGACGATAACGGACGGGCCATTTCAACATGGGGGTTCGCGGAAAAGACAAAATGAACTGTGTGGGTTTTTTTTGGAGTGGTTTTGTCTTCTCCAGGAAGGATGCGGTGCCGCGACGTCCCGACAGAAGCTCGCAGAACCTTTCGTATGTGAGGCAGAGACGGATAAGCTCGGCTGTGTCTGCTCCAAGACCGTCCGGCCAGGTGCGGTTTCGACTTCAGAATCTTTTTGATTCTAGAAAGACGACACAATGCATGTGTATTTTATATGTTTTATTATATTATTTTTTGTGACGTTTTTAAATGTTTATTTATTTTTGAGAGAGCGAGCGAGAGAGCGAGAGAGCTAGCGAGCATGAGCAGGGGAGGGTCAGAGAGACAGGCAGACAGAATCCAAAACAGACTCCAGGCTCTGAGGTGTCAGCACAGAGCCTGATGTGGGGCTCGAACTCCAGAATCACGAGATCATGACCTGAGCCGAAGTCGGACTCTTAAATGACCGAGCCCCCCAGGCACTGCTATTTTCTGTATTTTATATTAAATAACACTCCTGGAGGAGTCAGGGGCGGTGCTCCAGGGTTGAATGCATGAGTGGCTGCAATGGAATACAGGAATCTTCAGTCTAAATGGAATAAATAGAAACTGTTAATCGTCTCCTGCCAGTTAGAGTCAGGTCAGATTTTGTCACAAAAGGAGCAGTTAAAGGATTTTCAGTTTTCAAACACTGTTGGATTTTGTAATTGCAGATAAAGGATCAAACACCTGTACTCTTTTAATAGACGACCTGCTCAACATTACTGAGGAGATGTGGCCGCACGCAGAACCGCCGGACCCCAGGGGCAGGCAGGCTCCCCACGGAGGGGCCAGCGCAGCTCCACGGGCCAGGTGGCCTGTGTGTGACATTGTCACCAACAGCCTACATGCAGTCACACTAAGTGCACCGGAGTAGGATGGGACAAAGGTGCAGCTTCGTGGTACAGTGCTGGGGCCCTGGACAAATGTTCTCCGTGGTCTCTGGGTCCCTCAGCCTGTTTCCCTTGCTACTTTGGTCTGTCCTTGGCCCGCCTGTCCCCCAGGAGAAACCTAGACTAGTCCTTTGGCCCAGGCATTCGGTGCTCCTGAGCTTGGCCACTCCCTTCCTCCTGGTTTCCCGAGAACTTCAGTGACGCACTCGTAAGGGAGCATGGCCTGAGTGGCTCAGAACAAGGGGCCCAGCCCCTGTCTGCCGGCATGGCCCTCTGCCTCACGCCAAGGTTCCGTGAGGACCCTCCCCTCCGTCGTGAGCAGTGTGCCCTGATGCTGGCCCTGCTGTCGGGCTCGCGTGGCCCGTGAAAGGCAGCTTCCCCCAGTTTTATCACCCAGGAGCCCCCTCTGAGCAGTAGCGGCCTATGGCTACTTTCCCGCCCTGGAAAAAAAAAAGTTCTATTTTCCTTTTCTAACAAGTGAAAACGGCTGATTGTGTGTGTGTGTGTGTGTGTGTGTGTGTGTGTGTGTGTGTGTTGAAACCCCCACTGGGCAAGAGAAGCACGTTTTTGTAATTTCCGGACAGTTCCGGACGGTGGGCTAAGTTTAAATTCTGGGCTTTCCATTAAAACATTGTAAAAGAGTCTCTTTCTGGCCCAGCAGAGAGAGGCACACGCGTCCCTGACCCTGGGCTGCACAGGCTGCGCCGTGTGTCTAACAGGAGATACTCGATGGTGGCCTTCTGGGGACATGAGTACATGGGGGCTCACGGCAGAGTCTTCTCCGGAAGCACGCTCTCTGTGGCCGGGGCTTCAGGGTTTCCTTTGAGCTGAGTTCTCTGAACGTTCACCAGCAGAAGAGCAGGCGTTTGGCAGAGATGAACCGTGCTTCCTGCCCTCATAAGCCCCAACGTGTTTTGGCTCCTTTCTTTTCAAGTTACCTGTGTCTACAAGGAATGCGGTGGAGACCTTAGAGGCCTTTCCTGAGGACAGTGGGGGACGCCACCATACGACCAGTCCGTCCCGCCCCCGCTTTGTGCGTGGACGGCTCTGCTCCCGGCGACCGAGGCGCGGAGCTCTGATGGCCAGCGCACCCAGGTCTGTGGGCCCCCACGGCGCCCTCCCTGCCCGGGCCTGCCCGCCACCACCCACTTCGTGTGAACTCCAAGGGGAGAAGAGGGGGCAACGGAGCGCTTGTTATTTCATCCTGCAGAAAAAAAGACACCCCTCGGAGGTGAATGATCGATATTATTATAAGCGAGGTGTAGCTCAGGGCAGGTGAGCGGTGTGTTAATGAGGCGCCACCTCCTGCTTTCTGACAGATGACTGTCATTGTTCAAACGCGCGGTGGCTGATTGATGGCCGGGTCACCCTGCCCTGCAGCTGCAGTGCACGGTCTTCTCTCTTCCGTCGGTGTCTCTAATCTGCTGACCCGAGAATGACCCAGCAGAGGTGCAGCTGAAATTAACATGCCGTTTTCTCTAGTTAAATTACAAAAAGGGGGAGTGGGGGCCAGGGGAGGGAGGAAGAGGAAATCTGCAACAGAGAGAATGTGGACAGCTCAACCGCAGAGGCACGGATCCTGCAGAAAGTCCCCACGGTGCTGTAGGCTAATACGCTTCTAATAAAGATTGAAAACATATGTTAATGCTCACTTATGTCATGTCAGTTTCGCCCATAGGAAGACACACGCGATGTCTTCTCTGAATATGTAAGGGACGGTGACACAGCAGCTCTCCAATGGCTGTGGGCCGGCCGCGGTCTCTGACCCACACTCCTCACTCCACTGGGCCTACTGACGGAGAACCCATCTTTCGGCAGTCTCTATTCAGCTTTCATCAAAATCTGTTTTAAAACATATTTTCACATAGCACATTAAAGTCGAAACGGAGCAAATTGCAAACTATCGGAGCTGGAAAGTCCCCGGATTTCATTTTGCGCATGAGTCTCGCATCCTTACTCTCTGGGAGGTGGCCTGGCTTACGCAGCTCGTTTGTAACAAGTGGGTAGCAAAGCTGGTGAAACCGAATTCTTCTAAATGCTTCCTCTTGATTTGCTTTGGAAAATGAGCCTGAAATGGTCCTTCCCCCGACTCTGCCCAATTAGACATGCTCTCTCTCTCTAACTTGCAGACAATAGTAACTGGTTTTTATTTTTTGATGCACCCCCTTTCCGGGCAGCTAGTTTAACACTCAAATAATTGGCTGATTTGTGTGCTTCGGAAGTAAGGAGAATGTCATGATTTCATTATTTCATTCAACATCCTGAAAGTTTTTATATCATCTTGATACAATCTCGACTTGGGAATCTATCTCACATTGTGAAGATGTTATCTGGACTTTATGTGTCCCATCTCAGTATTAATAGCTGAGCATGACACTTGATTTTAGTAGGTGTGAAGGTGGCAGAGATGTCTATCAGAAAAACCTCAGTCTTTGCGCAGTCAGGCAGATGGCAAGATAAACACTCAGAATGGACCCACTGGCCGTGAACCGCTAACCGGGAGAGATGAAGCAGTGTTACTACCTCTGAACGAGCTGGTTCCCCCCACCTGTGAGAGAAAGATGATGTCAGGGGTCGGTCATGGTAGGCTTACCATAATAATACCAGATCACTGACCTTCCTCCAAATGGACCTCTATGGTGAGTTACACATTACCTGTTAAACTTGGAGGCAGTACAATTTGCCAGACTCTATCCCACTAAAGATGTGAATTACTCAAATGAGCTTCGTGAAGTCCAGGTCGTTTGGGTCTGGTTTCTGATTGGATCCTTAGTTCCTGCCATACGTTATTTTGGGTTTTCCAAGGCAGTTCTGAATTCAAGTAATTTAAACATTTTCCAGGGCACCTGAGGGGCTCAGTCAGTTGGACATCTGACTTCGGCTCAGGTCATGATCTCACGGTTTGTGGGTTCAAGCCCCGTAGTGAACTCTGTGCTGACAGCTCAGAGCCTGGAGCCTGCTTCAGATTTTTACGGTTGGGACTTCCAATGAGATCAAAAGGGGTTCTTCTTTACCTGTCGCTTCAGTTCCAGGAAGCATCTAACAGATGTTTGTTGCTATCTACTGTGTCTCAGGCAGTTTGCCCACATCCCCGTTTAGCTGTGTGGGAAGTCTAACTGATCTAAGCAAAGACAGGTAAGTGCTTGCATTTCTGTGTGTTAGAGCTAACGAGTGGAGGGACATGGGGTCCCCGTCTGCAAAACCTGGATGGGTAAGCCCCCGTCCTTCCTGAAAAGCTGCAGAATCTCTGTACACACACTGTAATTCTGCCCAATATACATCCTTCTGCCCCACATCAAAAGGCTACAAGAAATAATTTGTAATTAATAAGCTACTGAAGGGTATTTTGTCCCTTCTGGATTAGAAATCCAATCTCAGGTATGGACATTCAAATTTGTAGTAAACGTTGGGAGTGATAGCAACACTCACCGTGTACGTAAGCTGTGTACTTTTGGGCTGGAAGCTGACTTTTTCATTTCTGGGACAAGCCACTTAATCACATTTGGGTTAAAAAGCACGGGCCAGTGAGGAGAGGACCCACTTGGTGACAATGAGCGTGCAGGCTATCTTCCTGACGGCGTGGCCTTGCTTGTTCACGCTGATCCTTGACGCATAGGCTCAGAGGAGAAACCTCAAGATACGAGAGAATGAATCTGTCAGACCCATTTTTCTTCTTTTTCTTGAGGGTGAATTTATTTTTCATGTTTTGAAAGGAGTGTGTGACCATGTTGCGACAAAGTCCTTTTTTCCCCTGGAATCATATTTCCATTTTCATTTCTAACAAAGCACATACTTGGGCCTCAGTATCTCATTGGTTCATCTCTCTCTGTCCTAACAATCCTTTGCATTTCAGACTGGATGCCAAAAGAAGAAATGTTGTGAATACGGCTCATAATGATGATGGATTACAACGTGAGGAATCGTGGCCAGCGTGTTGGCCAAATTACCCGAGCCTGCCGTGGTGCCGACTTGGGTCTGAATTATGGAGAAGATGAATTTTGGAATCTTTTCTGCTGCTAGGACAATGAACAAGCTTTGTTAGTAGACTATAGAAACATCGTAGGAAACAGTGGTTGCGTAGACTCAGAAATACAGAGAAGTGGGGGCTGGTGAGACCTGGGCCCACATCCAAGAGCCCAGAAGCTCGTGAAGACACAGAAGGGAGTCAGCGGAGGCAAGGCAGGCGGCTCTCATGGGGCCCATCCGTGTAGACTCTCCCTTGCACTCAGCCCCCCACCCTCTCCGTGCCCTGGGCTGGGACCCTTGACCTCGGCCCAAAGGGGTGCCTGGCCCTGCAGAGACTATAGACTGCCATCAGCTCTGCTCTCGGGGACACTGGATGACTTTCCCCCTCCTGGACAGCAACTTTTTTATTACCCACCTTGTGCCTTTAAACCCTGTGAGTCTACGGAAGCCTCCTCCTCCCCAGACTAGCTCTTCCAACAAATAACTGTTCCCACAGAGAGGGTCAGACACCCTGAATATTTGAGCCACACCCATTTTGCCTCCGACCACCTTGCAGTGGATGTCTCCCCTCTGCATGTGCCCTAAGCCGGCTCCCCTCACTCCTGGGGGCCCTTCTACGAGCAGGCCCCCGCCCCTGCTCCGTGCCTCCATTTTGTTTCTCACCTCCCGATGGCTTCTTCTTTTTGGCATTTCAGTTTTCTCAAATTCTCTCACCCTGTCAGGCCCTCTGCTGGCCATGGCTTTGCCCTGTTCTTTCACCTTATTCCTCAACTTTCTGCCTGTCAGTCCTCGCCACCCCTGCTCCAACCCAAACCGCCAGGAACATAGCTTTCTAATGACCCGAACCCAGGACTCTCTGCCAACAGGACATCTCTGAAGAGCCTTCTCCATTGGCCGCGTCGGGCAGGCTTGCTTGTGATAGAGCCAGGGGTACTGTTCTATGTGGCAGGCACTGGGCTAGGTACCGAAAACAACTGAGAATTTCACAGTCCCGCCTTCAAGCGGTTTATTGTTTAGTGGCTGGATTCTGACAAGAAGGCAAGAAATTATAATATGGTCTCATGGCGCTGTGGTGGTGGTGATGATTGTATGTGACAGGGAGAGACGTTTGTAAAGTCCCCTTTAGGTGGGCGCTGTGCTGAGCCTGTCAATACGGGGCCCCCTTTTGTTCAGGTCTTTTGTCTGTGTCTTAAATTTTTTGTTTATGGCTCCTGTATATGTTTCATTAAATTTATACCTAAGTTTTTTTTTTTTTTGGATTGATTGCAAATGTCATTGTGTCTCCAATTTTGATTTCCTGGTTCATTGGGAGTATATCCAAACGTGGTCGACTTCTGCATGTTGAACTTTGTCCCCAAAATTTGCTGAACTTAACTTTTAGAACATTTCCTATATTTTTTGGGATTCTATAGAATTAATGAAGGAAATAATGTCCTCTGCCAAGTAGGGATCCTTTTACTTTTGCCTTTCTATTCTCTATGCTTTGTGTTTGTTTGTTTGTTTCTGGCCTTACTGAAGTTGCTAGAATTTCCAGAAGGATGTGTGGTTACCCTTGCCTCGTCTCCAATTTTAAGGGAGTATCGCTGAGTGTTTCATCACTAAGTGCACTGTGAGATGCAGAGTTTTTGGAGATGTTCTTTATCGAGCTGAGGAAGTATCCTTCTATTCCTAGTTTTCTGAGAGGCTTTTTGTTTATTTGTTTCATTTTGTTTTTAAAATCATGAATGGATTCCATGTGGTCAGAGAACATACTCTGTATTATTTCAATTTTTAGAGGTTTGTTTTATGGCCCACATATCCAGACATGCTCTTTTTTTCCCCTTGGTAACTGTCCCGTGGATATTTGGGAAAAAATTTCTAAAAATTAATATTGTTCTACAGTGTTCTTTGTATGTCCTGTTGGTTGATTTTTATTTTTATTTATTTATTTATTTATTTATTGCTCAGAACTGGATCCATGCTGATTTTCTGTCTGGTTGTCCCATCATTTGTATAGAGTGTGGTGTTGAAGTCTTTAACTGTAATTGTGGGTTTGTCTGTTCTTCCTTTTAGCTCTGCCTGGCTTGGCTTCATATATTTTAAGGCTCTGTTGTTTGGAGCATGGACAGTTAGGATTACATGCCTTCCTGAAAGATGGATCCTTTTATCATTATGTAATGTCCTTCTTTCTTCTCTGACAATTATCTTTGCTCTAAAGTCTACTTTTTCTGGTATTAATGTTGTGACTCCTGCTCTTTGGGGATACAAGTTTGCATGATAGATCTTCCTCCATCCTTTTACTTTTAATCTCTCTATGTGTTTGAGTTTGTAGTGAATTTCGTTTATGCAGTATATAGTTGGGTTCTATTTTTTAATCCACTCTGTCCATCTCCACTTTTTTTTTTATGTATTTAGATCATTACCCTTAAAGTAATTATTGATATAGTGAGAGTTAAGTCTGCCATTTTATTATTTGTTTTCTGTTTCTCTCCTTTGTGTTTGTTCCTCTGTTCCCATTTTCTTGCCTTCCTGTGGGTGGCTTAGCATTCCATCTTATTCAAGGTGTTTTTGAAGGTATCTGTTTGTATCGTTTTCTTGGTGTTTGCTCTGGGTGTGACAATATCCATAGATGGCTAGTCGTCGTCAACTGGCGTCAACATTTTATCACTTTCAGTGAAGTGTGGACACCTTACTTCCCTGTAGGTCTCTTTGGTTCTACATATTTAAATAAAACTTTCTTCAGTGTCTGATTATCTTATAATCTTTGTTTCAATCATCACCTATTATTTAGAAAATCCACAAGGAAAAGAATTGTTTATTATATGTTCCCATACTTCTACTCTTTCCATTGTTCTTGATGCTCCAAAATTTCTTCTTCTTTTTTTTTCATTTTCTCCACCCTTGAAAGATTAACTTCAGTCCGGTTTTCAGAGTTGATCTGCTAGTGAGGAATTCTTTTTTTTTTTTTCTTTTCATCTAAGAACGTTTTTATTTCTCCTTCATCCTGAAAAATAGTTTTATTGGTTGACAATTCTTTTCTCGTAGCAGCTGAAAACCATTGTACTACCTTCTCCTGGCCTCCATGATCTCCACTGAGAAAACCTATTGTTACCTGAATTCCTGGTCCCCTCTAGGTCATGTGTCATTTCTCCTGAGTTTTCAGTAGTTTAATTAAGATGTGATTTCATGTAAATATCTTTGGAGTTCCTCTATTCGGATTTTATACAGGTTTTTGAATCTGTAGGTTTAGGGCATTCACTACATTTGAGAAATTTTCATCTGTTGTTTGCTCAAATATTCTTTTAGCCTTGCAGTTTTTTCCTCACTCGCTGAAAGGATGTGATGTGAATGGTCTTTTATCGGGCCCGTCGTGATGTTGGTTCCCTTATTACTGCCTTTCTGTCGTTCAGATTCTGTGTCTGTCTGTCGTTCTGTGCTCAAACTTGGCAGGTTTCGTCGATCTGTCCTTCTGTTCACCTGTTCTGTCCTTGGTCTCCTCCATTCTACCGTTGAGCACCCCACCGCCTTAAACACCTCTGTTATCTTTCAGTTCTAGTATTCCCATTCGGTGCTTTTGTGTGCCTTCTATTTCTCTGCTGACCTTCCTCTGCTTTTCCATTTGATTCAAGATATATTGTAATTGCTTTAGTGGGGCATTTTTCTGATGGGTACTTTAAAATTCTTGTCAGACAATTCTAACATCTGATTCATCTCTGTATCAGTTGACTGACTTTTCTCATTCAACTTGTGATTTTCTGAGTTTTGGTAAGATGGGCAATTTTTATTTGTATCTTGCATATTTTCACTATTATGTTAGTAGTGTGTGAGTCTTTTTCAATGTTTCACGTTAGAATACAGTCATCCTATTTAGGCTCTTCATGTATGTTCCAGCCCATCTTTGTAGGCTCTGGTTCCAATGACCATTTGATTTTCATCTCTGTGGTGTCATTTTGGTCTGCTTGGTTTATGGTGTGTTGCTGGATTTCAGGTCGGTATCCATCAGTGGTGCCTGAGGGGGCAGAAGACAGTTGCCCGGACTCGGCCACCAGGGATTTCTAGGTAGAGGAGGAGGGTCTCTGACCTGTGCAGATAAAGTAGTTTCCCATGTCTGGTCACTTGCTAGGGTGGGATGCCCCTTATTCATGCTGCCCCATGTCAGCAAGGGTGAAGGAGGTGAATGAGTGTCTGTCGTAACGTGGAAGGAAGGAAATAAATAAAGACAACATAGTCATGATAAAGAAGGTACGTCAGAAACCAGATAGATGAACAAGAACCAAGAGACAAAGAAAGAGGAAGTTAGGTGGACAGTCCATGTTCCTGTAACTAGGATGGTCAGATATAAAAATCTAATATTGGACAAATTAAGTTTAGGGGCACCTGGGTGGCTCAGTCAGTTAAGTGTCCAACTTTGGCTCAGGTCTTGATGTCATGACTCGTGAGTTTGAGCCCCACATTGGGCCCTGTGCTGATAGTTCAGAGCCTGGAGCCTGCTTTAGACTCTATGTCTCCTCTCTATCTGCCTCTCCCTCACTCACGCTCTGTTTTAGAATATTTTCTTGAATTTCTTGAAGATAAGAATTCTAAATAGCTGCCTAGATTTGTGAAGACAAAGCCAGTTGGCATTAAGTGGGCATAGAAATAGCACCAGGGAGAAGAAGTCGAGGATTCAAGATTCTGAATCTCAAGCCACTCTAGTTATAGGGAAACCATGGTCGAAGAAACACACCAACTGTAAATAGCATTGAATCATCAATAACAAATGAAGTTGATCCAATGTGGTTGACTTACTAAGTTAGGGGAGTGAATAACGGAATATACGAAAATTAAAAGCATTCAGATCTATTCAAGATTAAATGCAGTTTTCATGTAATTAAATATTTGGTAGATTGTTTTCAGCAGTTCTAGGATTATGTATTGTCTTTTATATAAACTTTTTAAAAATGTTTATATATACATATATGTATGAGAGAGGGAGAGAAAGAGAGAAAGAAAGAGGGAGAGGGGCAGAAAGAGAGGGAGAGAGAGAATCTCAAGCAGGTACCACGCTGTCAGCATGACCTGTTGTGGGGCTCGATCCCATGCACCTTGAGATCATGACCTGAGGCAAAATCAAGAGTTAGACACTTAACCGACTGAGCCACCCAGGTGCCCCTTATTTAAGTTTTATGAAAACAACTCTACATGCAAACCATGAATATGAAGTACCTAAAGCTGTTCAAATCTTTCTTAGGTGTGATTTCCTTGGATCACACCTAGATCCAAGGAAATCTAGTCAATCCATTCTAGACCATATTTAATTTTAGTAAATCCTATGTTTACTAAGCTATCCATCATGAGATTGGGAATCATAACATTAATTCTCCTGGGAGTTCCTTTGGGTTAATTTAATCACACAAAATTCGGATCCTGAGAAACAATAATGACTTTCTAAAACAAACAAACAACCAAACCCAAAACAAACAACAACAACAACAAAACCCCAATTGCCTTTACGTATAACGACCTCAGAAATGAAATACTGTTAATATCAGTATTGGCAAAGGTGAGACATAATGATAGGGCTGTAAACAGTTATGTTTCTGGAGGGAAATATACCAGCCTTAAAATAAAAATAAAATACAATAAAAAATAAAATAAAATAAAACAAAACAGCAGCCTTAGAAGTCTTAATGTACCATAATACCTTAAGAGCATATTCTAAGGCAAGATTAAGAGATTCTTTTGGAACAAAGTACAGGTACATCATTTGATAAACTGGAAATTCTGTCCAGAGGGTTTCATGGAAATCTTGAATCCGTGGAGCGGAGCCCTTGCTTACATTTACCTCCGAGTGTCCCTCATGGTCTTACTCAGCACGTGAGACAGTAGAGCAGGTCCTCAACGGACGGGGGGTGCAGAGCATGCGCTCAGTGCAAGCTTGTGCTGACCAGGCTGCTGCCTCCAGCTGTGTCGCCTTCCTTCTCTTCTCCCTGTATCTCCTCTTCCTCTTCTCCTTTTTTTTGTCATTTCAGTCCTTCTTTCTAAATGCTTTCAAACTTGGACACAGTAAAAACTTAACAATAGTTGTTGGTTTTGAGAAGAATGCAGAGAACTAGTCATAAACTAATTAGGTCCTACGTTAGGGGACAAGCGTGCACGCGCAGGGAGGTGCTGGGGGCGTCCCCACATTCCTGGTCTGCGGGAGCCGCCTTTCCTGCCTCTCCGGGATGTCGGGTGCCTTGTCCAGGGTGCTGTTATCTCTTCCCGGGGCCTGTGGTGTCCTGCCCGTCGCTCCCTCAGCTGTACTCTCCACCTGAGCCCCCCGCGGACGCCCCTCACTCTCCACTGCCTTCTGGAATTAGAACATGGGCTCTGGCATCAACCAGGCCTGGGCTCAGAGAGGCTCATCACTCACTAAGAGCAGGGCAGTCACCGGAGGCCTCAAAGTCACAACGCTGTGGGGGATAATGCCTCCTCACTGAGTGATGTCGGGACATACCTATGTATACACGTATACATGCACACGCATGCCCACAGTACACATGTGCATATACATGTATGCATACACCACAAACATACACACATATACATGGAGATGCACATGTACTCAAATATACATTCATATACACATGTACACATGGCACACATACACATGCATGCACAATATACACACTACACACACATATGTAGACACATACATACACACAGATGCACACATACTCATGTGTACATTCATATACACAGGTATACACACAGAGAACACACATAGACACACATACACATGAATATACTTGTAAACACAGGCACACATATACATGCAGATACACATACATGCACATACATCTACACATACTCGTGCACACACATACATACACACACATTTATACATGTGCACACTTACACACACACATGCATACGAGACAGAGGGAACCACACACACAGTAGGCCTGCAAGTGGGGGGCTCAGCGTCGCGTCCCGCCATCTGAGAGAGCGATTGCACAGTGTCCCAGTTAGGTACCGTATAAAATCTACTGTTCATTTACTGTTCTTTTACTTATGACAACAGTATGGGGGGCCTGCGGACGGAGGGCCCAGTGAGCACCTGTGATGCACGCACAGCGCTGCTCTGACTTCCCCTTCCTTCCTGCATTTGGTGGCAAAGCCAGTGCCCGGCTCATGGCAGTGCTGGAGGGTGATTGCTGGGGGCGTGAGTGCTGGGACTGAGTGCTGGGGAGTGGGTGCTGGGGGGCAAGTTTGAGGGGTGAGTTTGGGGAGTGAGTGCTGGGCTGAGTGCTGGGATTGAGTGCTGAGGGGTCAGTGCTGGGGGTCAGTGCTGGAGGGCGAGTTTGGGGGTGAGTGCTGGGGACTGAGTGCTGGGGCTGGGTGCTGGGGGTGAGTGCTGGGGCTCAGTGCTGGGGAGTGAGTCCTGGGGTCTGAGTGCTGGGGCTGGGTGTTGGGGGCTGAGTGCTGGGGACTGGGTGCTGGGGGGTGAGTGCTGGGGGTTGAGTGCTGGGGCTGGGTGCTGGGGGGTGCGTGCTGGGGCTGAGCAGGGGTTGAGGATGGTGAGCGTCAGAGTAACTGGCCCGCATGAGGCACACCCCGCCGTTGCCCTGTCAGGGTCTAATGGTTCCTGAGGTAGAGCACGAGCATCAGCAGTAACGGTAACAGGTTCACGCCCGGCCTTACTGATGCTTTGGGAAATGCAGAGAAGCAAAATGCCCCCTAGTTTTCAAGCCTTTAAAAAGGTGGGAATGAAAGGATTTTCCCTGCACACAGGCCGGTGTCTGGCCTCGGTCAGCACGCTCTTGCGTGTGGTCCTCACCACCTGCCCTGCTACCTGCCCCACCCGGCCCCGGCGCCCCTTCCAGAAGGATGCCCTGTGTCTGAGGCTTATTTCAGTCTGAACGCTTGCCTGGTCCTGGGGCCACACACTTGCACGTGTGGGTTTGCGGTGGCTCTTCCAGCACCTGTGCCAGCGGATGCCCTTGTGCAGACCCCTCCTTGGAGAACCCCGCCCCATTTCACCAATGCCAGTTGCTCACAGCAATTCCAGGCATCCTGTGGTGTTTAGTGACTTATTTTATGGTGCAGGAGGCCCCACGGGATAGGCGAGCTGAGAGTGGCTGGAAGGGCATGCGAGGTCCTTCTCAGCCCACCGTCACTGGGTCCACTAAACAGGTCATTATGTCCACGCTGCGTTACAGCCACACAGGTCATCAGTGGTTGGCAATTGTGAGGACAGCGCTCGTGCAGTAATGTGGACTGAAGGGAAGAAAGATGCGGCTCTGGCCCCCACAAACTTAACCTTTGAGGTCAGCAGTTCAGACACACGTGAGCCAACTGATTCGGCTTATGTGGCATCTTTCTATATGCAAAACAAGATAAGAGGGAAAATATGAAGCCATTTCCCCATCCTTTTTTTTTTTTTGCATCCCCTTCTCCCTGTTGGCCCCTGCCCCCCACGCCGAACGTAATCTGATAAACTGATGTGTGATATTAAATCACATTCTCTTGTCTGGGGTTTGCTCTGACCCCCTGCTTATTTGCACTGAAACACTAATAGAACTAATAATTTAAGCCACCACGGACACCCGGCATCTGTCCATTTGTTCTCCCAGGATAAACATTTACAAGTGTTTCTAATACCAAACCCTGGACCACGGAGGAATAGTTTTGTGAAATTAGGCACTCAATTCTTTGGCTTGACTTTAAAGGCTACCTGTCAACTCCATCTAGATGTCTGAGGGATTTATTTAAAGCTGCTGGAGCACAGGGCTTAGAAGGGAGAGTGGTTGACGAAGTAGTTGTAGCATTTACCAGGAAGTCACACTTCGGCCAATATGGGAGCAGAATAGACTTTCTTTATAAAATGCTCATTAGTAACAGCTAAAACAATAATTCGCGTCAATGGAGTTCTGCTCTTAGCTGGACGCTCACATTCCCTGGCTCACTGCGTCCTGACCACAATCTGGGGAGATTGTATTATTTTCACAATTTTGGTATGGAGCAAAGCAAGGCTCCAAAAACGTGAAATGACTTTCCCCAAATCAAAGAGGGAAGGCATGGCAGAAGCGGGACAGACGGCATCCCACCTTGTGGTTCGATGACTGTTTCTGAAGGAAGGAAAGAACAAGCCTGGGTCTGTGTGCTTGTGAGTCTGAACTCTTGATCATTCACTTTCGTTTACTATAGACTGCAGGTGCCGAGAAGAAATGGTGGCCAGCACGTTTCCCTAAACAAGATCGGGGTAAGTACACGGTGGAATCCAACATAATTATTGTATTTCAAATGGTTGAGCACTTCCTGGTGCAGTTACAGAAAGTAACCCAAATTCAGGCCACAAGGACAAAAGTTACTGAGATTTGTAACTTCTTTGGATGGCATTCAGTACTCCTGTTTGCTAAAATCCTACCCCTGTGTGATATCCACTGGTGGTTTCCAAATAAAGTATCTGGTATTCATTCATGGTCATTGGCCAACTAAGGACATGCTTTGTTTTCTTTTTGGTTGAAATTTCTCTGCAATCCCTTCCTTACCTAGAAATAATAAAGGAAGATGAGCTTTCTAGCTGCTCACACTGGCAGACAGTCTTGTGGGGACTTTGCTGTGACCACCTTCCAGATGGAGTTGGAGGTGGCCCGGAGTCCTGGACGGGGGTCCTGGAGCCACAGAGTTAGTGGGAATGAGGTACCACTGGGACACCAAGCGTAAATGAGCCACTGGTGGTAAGAAAAGGTAGGTGTGTTTCCAAAAAGACACAGCCAAGAACATTTCACATCTCCAGGTGATGAAGAGCATGGAGGGAGGTGGCTGTTTCCCACCTTTGAGAACTGTATCCTCTCTTCTGTTGAGCCCCTACCCATAAATATCTTCTTGGACGTGCAGATTGGATACTTGGGATCAGTTTTCCTTAGAGTCGCTCACGAAAGTCGGTACAAAGCATGGACATGAGGGGCAGCCCTTGATCTCATTTATCTTGATATTTAACCTCTTACAGGTCATGCTTATGGGGTTGCCTATTACTAGACAAAATGGCTAGTTATTTTTGGGAGGGCATGCACCTTTGCAGATTAAAAATGTTGACTAGCACGAGGCCAAGTAAAGAAATGTGGCCGAGCGCTCTGAAAGAGCATGGGTTTTGTGGCAAGTTCTTGCTCCACTGAACCAGACGAGGACATTTTGCTTCAGTAGGAGGCAGGGAAACCTGCTATATTTTAATTTTTGCTTTTGTAGCTGGTTAGTTGCCTTCTTCAGAAAGCCCTCTAGAAATCTCCATATAATGACATTTATTTCTATCGGGAAAGGAGTTGGTGTTTCAAACCCAAGACAACAAAATGGCTTATTTTGCAGAAATTTCAATAAAAATGTGTTTTTCATAGTTACAGGTGTAAAAGTGGGAAACACAACTATCACTGAGTAAGTAGGCTCTACATAGAATCCCTGCACAGTTTTTCCTAATTCTTCCCTTCCTTCAAACTCCGCACTCGATACCTGCAGTGTTTTTCTCTGTGATGAATCCAGTTCCTCTTCCTGCTCCAGGAAAAGCCCAGCGTGGGAGCACTCCCTCACCCTCCTCTCTGGGCACTAGCCAGGGTCCCTCCTAATCAAGGAAGGCCTGCAGTAATTCAAATTGCATCCTCTCATTATTAGGTCAATTCTACCCAGTTTGTGTGCTGAAAGGCCGTGTTGCAAGAGGAATACACATTCAGAGGCATAAGCCTGACACTTTCACATTCTTAACGTCTTAAATGTCATCCCAGAAATCCCGCTAATAAATTGGAACTGTTGTCTTTTGATGCAACTGTAAATCTAGGAAAATCATACGACCTTGCGCAGAAAATGAAATGCCCATTTACAACGGGAACGTAAAGTTTAAATCACTTCCGGCTATTCCTAGTAGAATTTAAAGTAGCCTGTTCAGAACATGCTTACCAAGCCATATGGGTTGGCGCTTCTGGAGATCTTTATTATATACACACATCCATCCCTGGGGGAAGGAACAAGTTGACAGGAAGCCTTAATTTATTTTTTAGGCATTGTTTGTTTCCGTAAGCAGGAGTGGCCTCTCCTTCCTCTTTACCCTTCCTGATTTACTTTTTCTTAACATCTTGATTTTCGGGATTCATCTATTTTCCTCCGCGTCTCCATGTTGAGAAGCCAACGCTTGTGTAATCAAGACTGTCTCTAGGGAGAGATCTCTGCAACGCAGCGGGCTTTATCACTCCCGCTCTTTATTAAAGCAACATGTTGTAACTGAATTATTAAGCAGCAGAGATGATACGAACTAACCCTTTCTGTACTTAATACATTTTTTACTTCAAAGCGTATGAAAACTATTGGGGCACCTGATGAAGCATTTGGAAGGATTGTGTTTGAGTCTCTTGGAGAGAAAAGACATGTTATTTAAACCAGTAATCTCTGCACCTTTTAGAAAACTCAGTGCCAACCCAATGCCATGAAGATCTATTGAGCGCCTGTTTGGTAGAAAGCAAGCAAAGAACAAATCCACAAAACAACAAACAAATAAAGAAACACCAGCCAGGTATCTACCTGCAAGGACTGTGTTGATCCAAACCGGAAGGAGGGGACAGTAGAAGGGGAGACATTTCAGCTGCTATTTAATGCCGAAGGTCAGGATTTGACATGTTTTAGCTCATGTAGTCTTCACAGACGGGAAGGTGGGGCCTGGGTCGAAGGCCCTGGGGAAGGTCATAGAACTGGGACGTGTCACTGTCCCCAGGTGTGTGAGGGGACCCATGGGGTGGGACAGGGCAGAGGCAGGTGGCTCTCTGAGCTCAGCCAGACTCAGACTGTGGGATTCTAAGCCAGGCATTCTCCACAGCGGGACAAGTGAAGGGAGAGGCCATAATTTCTCCGCATCTATATAGTTACCAAAGCTATTAAGTAGTATTTATCCATTTCCTTATTAGGAATCAATTTTACGTGATGCTTACTGGCTGAGTTAAGTTATTGAAGAAGCGAGGGTTTGAAATTCATAGCTCTTGTTCTTGACTCATAATCAAGTCAGTCTATTCCTATGCAGAGCATTTTGCTGGTTTTAGGTGTGGGAGATCCGTGGTGTCGGAGGAAAGAAACAGACTGTGTTTGTCACCTGTTGAGTTTTCCTACAAATCCGCTACAGTCCTTAGTGATGTTTACAGGAAGCCAGATGTTAAAACAATGGACAAGGTTAAATGGCACAGGGGAAGGGGAATATATTGCTTATTTCGTACTATTTTGCTATACTGAATGCATGTGATTTAAATGCGGCTCAACCCAATTTGCCTCACTCTTACTGTTCTTTGTCAGCAAGATCTCTGTGGCTTGCACTTTCGATCGGCAGACCCGTGAGCCAGGAGCTGCGGGCTCACGGCTGGAACACAGCAATGAACAGTGGAGGAAAGTGAATTTTGACTTGGTGTTTCTGCTTTACCCATGACGTTCTGAGGCCCCCCATTCAAGCCAGTCGAATTGAGGGACCTGGAGCACATTAGTTCTCAATGAGGCCACACATCAGAATCTCCCGGAAGGCTTTAAAAAATGCAGATATGGGGCGCCTGGGTGGCTCAGTTGGCTAAGCATCTGACTTTGGCTCAGGTCATGATCTTACCATCGGTGAGTTCGAGCCCGGCATTGGGCTCTTTGCTGACAGCTCAGAGCCTGGAGCTGCTTCGGATTCTGTGTGTGTGTGTCTCTCTCTGCCCCTCCCCCGTTCACAGTCTGTCTCTCTCTCAAAAATAAACATTAAAAAATTTTTAACAAATGCAGATATATCTGCCTTTCCCCCAGATGTTTTGCTTTAATTAGCCTCCTCAGATGATTCTAATATGCAGTAGGATTTGAGAATCGGGGTGTAGAAAACAGTGTCCTGGCTTTAAGAAGCTCTTGATTTTAATGCCTGTTATTTGAAACTATCCTTCACTGTTTTATAAAAAACAGAAATGGTTATTTTTTAATAAAAGTTATTTCTGTTTGTATAAACAGCCTGGTGGATATCTGCAGTAACATTTATGCAATTGATCAATTGATTTGAGAGTGCAGAGAATTTGCAGAAATAAATGAAACCAAAATACAGAAAAACTTAAAGTCATTTTTGCATAATGCACGTGTGCACAAGTTAGAACAACTTACTGGGCCACGTCTGATCATCTGTCTTGCTCCTCCGAGCTACCTGGAGAGGCTTTCTTCTAGCACCTTCTCTCTCCGCTTTGAGGCAGCATCCTGAAGAGCAGCCCCGGCTTTTGGGTCAGTGTGGGAACTGGAGGCCCTTCATCTGGGCACGCACCCCCGCTGCCGGGCACGGGCAGGGCCACCAGACGACCACAAGCGCTGGGCACCCCCCCCCGCCCCCCCGCTTCAGTGGTTCGCCTGCAAGTCCCTTCAGTGCGTCGTTCCGGGTGAGTGGAGGCCACAGCAGACATTTGCACGCTGTGTGAGGGTGCAGGGGAGGCAGTGGTGGCATCTCCTGTGTGGCCTGCAGCTGGCGCACCTGATGTGACCTGCCGGTACGCCATGGTTCTGGCGGAGCTACCAGGCTCCTGCCTCCCCAACCCCAAGGGGCCCCTCGTGCAGCCCGGTGCAGGCTTGGCCCACGGGAGAGGCCACCTCCCCTGCAGAGGCCACCATGCCACCGAGGCCACGTCTGTCCACGTGGGCTCCGATTGGCCTTATCTTCCCGCTGGGACCTCGGGCCGGCACACACGGGCCAACAGTGTAAGCAGCTCACACAGTCACGCTCGCTCACACCCGCCGGGAACCCTCACTCTGATGTGCGGCTCCTGCATTCCCACCCTGTCCTGTCCGGTGGCTCCCCGTGTCCCTCAGTCGTGCTGGCTTCCTGGGACGGACTCGGGAGAAGTGCTGGTTGTCCCTGCTCTTCGGTTGTTTGTGTTTGTTTAGTTTTATTTTCAGGGAAGGGGGTCTTCTTTTCCCCGATACATAGGAATGACAACTGATGAATGTCCATCAGGTGAATGAACATACGTTTGTTTTATAAGGCTCGAGATTTACCACGACTGATCTAATGTGCTGATATTACCTTTGCCAACCATATTTTGCTCTTAGGTGCTTTATCTGCATTCCAGGGAAAGCTTGGGAGGGTCTCTGAATTGCTTAATCTCCCTCCGGGGATCTCTGGCCTCACTGTGGGAGCTTCTTGTAGCAGAGCTTGCGTCTCGTATACCTGCCGTCCCTTGTTCCTGTCCTGAGCCGCGTTCCGTCCTCAACAACACGTTATTGAGCAGATCAGTATCTGTGCTTGTCACCTGAGTCCCAGGACAGCGAGGAGCATGGGTGTGCCTCTGACGGTCTCTCAGGTCCACAGCCCTTCTGGGCAGCTCTCAAGCATTATGGTCCCTGCGGTTAAAGCTGCCATTCTCCTCTGACCTTAAAGATGACTTCTCTTTCCACTCCCCAGATGAACGGGATGAAGAAAATCAAATGGACCCGGGTCCTCCTGCCCGACGGTCCTGACCACTCTCCTTCCTCCCCTCAGGGTGGCTTCTCCATGCAGCTGTGTTTAGAAGATGTTCAGGGTGTGGGCCCTTGGCAGGGATCTTTGAAGAGGAGCACCATGGAAATCTAAGGAAAGAAACATAAAATGCAACCCCCTCGCTGGTGAAAGAAACCAAATCCCGCAGTCAATTCACTCTTGGATTGCTCTCCAGTCTTTATTGCTTACATCTCATCAAACTCCATTTAAAGCAGTTGGTGCAAATGCACATGGAAAATATAATGAGGCTTCTTTACTGACAATGCTGCATCCTAGGGAGCTGTGCCTTTTTAGAGGTCATAGTACAGAAGCAGAAATAATATAGGAAGCCCAGGTCCGGTCAAACACGTTGGTCAGGGGATTGGGATAAGGATTGTGACTCAAAAAGCTCTCAGTGGTCCACTCGTGCAGGGCAGGGGGAAGGCGTGAAGAGGGCGTACCTGGAATCATCTTGCTGGGAGACTGTGTTTGGATTTGGCTAAGCTTTGAACGTGGAGCTCAGTGACAGACCACCCGGCACGTGTGGACGGGGAGCCTTCCTGTGGGTGTGTCTTCCTGCTTAGCTGATCTCGGTGGGCTGGTACACACCTGGTCCATCTCTTGCCCAACCCCCCAGTCACCATAAAATGTTTCTCTCAGGACCGATGTCTTCTGAGCTTGATCAGGAAGGTAAGTAACACTTCAGCACTTCTGGAGTACCGGGCGTATTACCTCATGCAAACTTCTCAACATTCTGTGAGTCAGATTTATCCACAATTTTAAATTTTATTTTATTATTATATTTAAAAATTTTTAAGTGTTTATTTATTTTGAGAGAGAGAGGGAGAGAGAGAGAGAGCACACATGAGCGGAGGAGGGGTAGAAAGAGAGGGAGACACAGAATCCAAAGCAGGCTTCAAGCTCTGAGCTATCAGCACAGAGCCCAATGCAGGGCTTGAACTCACTGACAATGAGATCATGACATGTGCCAAAGCCAGATGCTTAGCCAACTGAGCCACCCAGGCACACCTCCACAATTATATATGAAGAGAAACAGACTGCAGGGGTTCATGACTTGCTTAAGAACACACCCCTAATTAGAGGCACCCAATCTTCCCAGCCCTAAAATACACAGTCTCCACTGTTCCCTGTGCGAAACTAATGTTCTCAACAACTATGTCTCCACTTGTTAGATACCTGAACTTTATTTTTTATAGTTTATTTATTTTGAGAGAGTGCACTTGCACACACACACACACACACACACACACACACACACACGCAGGAAAGGGGCAGAAAGAGAAGGATAGAGAGAATCCCAAGCAGGTTCTGTGCTGCTGTCAGTACAGAGCCCCACATGGAGCTGAGTTTTATAAATTGTGAGATCGTGACTCAAAATCAAGAGTCAGACACTTAGCTGACTAAGGGCACCAGGACACCCCTGAGCTTTCTTATTAATGACAAGATCTTTCTTCTCACAAACATAAAAGAGTACACATTAAAACACTGATTAAGTTAAAATGGTGACTAAAATGAAATTTATTTCAGCAAAGGCTCCTAGAGGTAAATGATTAATTTGGGATATTTGCTGATTTCCACTGGAAGTGGATGCCTTGGTGATGGAGGGTGTGGCATTTCAAGGGAGAGAAGGGCACAGGAAGTAGGTGATGAAACTCAGACTTTTAGGTGGGGTATGCTCAGCAGAAGCTGTACCCCAGCTCCTGTTTTCCTGCCAATTGTCCTAAATAATAGTACCCCGTAATACTCATGTATATGCATTATTATTATTTTAAATATGGGAGACTCTTTCTTATAGGACTTATCAATGAGGGTGGACACTGTAAGTGGGAGACTCTTTCTTAAAGGACTTATCATTGAAAGTCAACACCTTAAGTGAGCTTTATGAGTTTTCTCTGTTCTTTGGTGTTACTGTTGATTGTGCTGATTACCCTTTCTAGATAACATAATATACTTTACTTAATTCACGCTATGTCTGCAAAATCCAGCTTCAGACCTGAGATTTTAATAGACTTGAGTAAATAGAGTATAGACCTAAGATTTGGGATATTGAGGCCTCTCTTATGTAGGAGAAACCAAACATTTTGACACTGAAATTAAATATGACTACAAGTCAGGAAGACCGGGTATAGGGCCCACTCCAGCCCTACGTCAGGATTGGGAGGCTCAGGTGCACACTTTGGTCCATGTCATCAGACAGAAGAAGTTGAGTGTAGAAGAGTGTTTGCAACTTGTACTGATCTTTGATTTTCTGCACACTTGTTTCTGAGCTTGAGGTGGGGTGCAGTTCCTCTAATAAAACCCAATAAAGTGAGTTACATTAAATCATGTTTTAGGTATATGTATATGAAGAATTGCCTGAAGGAAAGAGCTCTTCGTTCCCCCATATTACATATGGGGAGAGACACTCTCCCGATTCCTACAGGCCACGTGGTCTGGCTTCACCCACTGAGAGTCCTGGGAGACACAGTGTTTCCTTGTGGCTTAGGTCTCCTCCTCCCGTGGTGAGGGGCCAAGCGAGGCTCCCAGAGAGCAGAGCCAAGGAGGGCCCAGCTGGGTCTTGGTGCACATTCTAACGCCTTGTGGGAGACAGGCTCACGGCAGCTGTTGGACATCACAGCAAGACGCTCCCCCACCCACGCAGCTGTAGAACTCTTGGGAATTGAGGGCTGAAAAAAAAAAAAAACACTTGTCCCAGAGCACAGCCTAGGACACCCCCAGAGAAAAATTGTCAGAAATCTTACGGGATCTGTCATCTTAGTCTTAACGGAGCTCCTAGGTTTGACCCTACGATGACATGGCCTGTGGAACAATAAGACAGGATGGCATGAGACTGTGCTCCATCCCTAGAGGTGAGGATTCTGGGAGGCATGTAACCATGTGCTGGACAGACACTTTCTAGCTTTCCTACAGGGAGTTTGTTGCACTGACCTTCATGGAAATGGATGCTCTGATGACTTAAGGTCAGTGTGAAGGTACACCCACCTGCCAGCTCACTCTTCTTGGTAAGGATGGGTCCTTTAACAAGAAAACAGCAGTCAGCGAAACTCACCTTCCGATGCTTCTGGAACACATGTGGGTACAGCTTCATTCGGGAGTCCCAGTAAATGTTACCTTTAAAATAGCTGTTTGGGCTGTATTGATGGTTGATGTTAGTTAACTTATTTCCTGAATAGATATGAGCTCAGTGGCTCTTGTCGTGTCCTGAAATAAACAAAATGGAGGGCGTTGGCAGAAACACACCAGGCCATCGACCGACTGTGGGGCTCAGGAAACGCTGCATCGTGGCCTCACCTGTGGTGAGCATGGGATTCTGGGAGGTACATTTACAATAGCAAAGCAAGTGTCAGATATTGAAATTTGACAGGTAAGACCACTCGAATGCGGAAGGCTTTGCTGGTGGCTTTGCAGAGTTGAGCCAAAGGTTTTGGGGGGCCTAGGGTTCTTAAGAACACAAAGCTGTGTTCCACAGGTAAAGCTGCAGAAACTGCTTTGAGGTGAGCTGAAGCCTCTCTCCTGTCTCCATGGGGGGCTTCCATGGGGAAGCCACGCACGAGCCCCTTGAGGATGGAATCAGAGGAGGAAATTGTCAACAGGTTTCCACAAGGAGCTTTAACATTCTGTAGAAGAAGGGTGACATTGCACTTGAAGCTAAAAATGGGCTTTTCTTCAAAGGGAAAATGAATGAAGAATTTCAGCTCTAATTAAACAAAGGAGCCCTGGTTCAATTACACCTGTGCAGCACCTTCAACCATCCTTCCGGTATGGGAGGCTTTGCAGGTCTATTGCGATGATGACTCTAACTGCTGTCACTAGTCCCTTGAGCATTAGTGATGGCTCTGTCGGCCTCCCCTGCTGCTGCTTTCTGCTCAAGTGCACTTAGGTTTACTCGGTCATTAGCACCACCCAGCTTGTTCTCATCTCTGGCCTGCCATCTGGTGCCTTTCTTCTCCTTAGGACATCTCTCCTTCTCTCCTAGCCTTGCTAAACTCTCCTTATGTTTTGGGACTCCAGGTAGATGCCTAGTTTTCCAGGAAGCCCTCCTGAACTCTCAGAGTCTGGTATAATTGTCTCTACCACAAACCACCTTTCTAATAAGAGCTTTCATTATTCTACCTGCCACTGCTTGACTTCCCCATAGAAGAGAAACACACTGAATGTGGGGGCTGGAATATTCCCAGTCATGCTGTAGTCAGACAGCAGACACTCATCGCAAAGATGGACGATATGCTCACCCATTATATTTCTTCCCCCTGAGCATACAGGGAGGTCATATTTGCTTTTGGAGTTAGGTTGGATGAGGTCAGTTTTTAGTAGAGAAACATGGGCAAAAGTTACAGAAGCCACGTCCAGAATGGCCACGGAAGTGGAGAGCACAGAGGTCAGGTGTGTCACATGGCAACATTGCAGACGAAGGGGACTGAAGGTGAGCCACCAGGGAGAGAGGTCAAAGGTTCACTTTTTTTTAAACTTCCGAGGGTGTGGAGGGGCTCACTTATAGCTGCAAAGTGGACCCCACCATGGCCACATGGCCCTTTGAGTGTTATCTGTTACAGAGAGGAGTAAGTGCTTAGCACTGCTATTCCCGACTGTGGGTCTGCTTGACCCTCCGGAAGCATAATGTGTTGTGTCAGGGCATGGGGCACCTCCTTAAGCCATGGGCTGGTGGGTGCAGTGCAACCATGGAAGGCTCCCTGGAAGGGCACACACAGATAGAGAAATATCCACAAACTACCCTGATGTGTTCTGCCGCCACTGTCCAGGTCTCCTCCTGGAGGAGTTCCAGTGTCTCTGTCTCCACGACCATATGAGATCTAGAAGGAACGTATGGACCAGAAACAGTGCCAGGCTGAGAGTCAAGATTGTGTTGGAAGAATGGCGCTGCTGTCTACTGAACTGTATGGTCCTCGGCAAGTCACAGCCTCGCCAAGGCTTGAGAAGGAAGAAAAATGGCGAATAGAGGAATGCATGTGTGTGAGAGAGAGGTGATCGTATCTTTCCTGCAGGGCTGATGTGAAGACCAAATCTGGAACTACCTGTAAAGAGCCTTGGCAAGTAGCGTGTATGGTTGACAGACACTCGATGTTTGTGCAAGAAGGATGGACATGGATGTGTTTGTTACTTGGAGTTTGTTACTTTGTGCTGATTTAGGGCACAACTTGCAGGTTTGTGAAAGGCTGTCTGTGACTGGAGCATTCTCTGGCCATTTACTGGTGCTCTAACCCAATACCCAACACAGGAAACCGCAGGACGCTTGTGATCTCTTCTGGGAAGCTTCAAACAACTTTGGCTTATTGTATGAGACCCTATTAATTTTAATTCAGTATAAAAGTTTAGAGCTAATGAGGGTGATCCTATAAAATGCTTGTTAAAATGCCACACTTCCCCAGTTCCGTATGTATGACTACCTTCCGATGGCCCACCTATAGGTAATCATGTCACATTGCTGTGTCACATCAGAAAGAGATGAAACAAATCATTGCCATTCAAGGAAGGAAGCTTCTGACTATGTCTAAACTCCCCATAAGAAGAGTCAGATAAAAAATCTTTATGTGATAAAAAGGGACAATAGGGTACAGACTGATTGTTTTATATGGTACATATGTGGATTCCGACTTATTTTTGAATCTACCTACTGATATAATTCACCAAACAGTTTTGTATGGTGGAGTATATTGTTAATTGTTTTGGCAAGGAGAAACTCTTCGTCTCCCTTCCACCACCAGATGGGAAAACCTATTCTAAAGTCAGAGATGATAGAAATAAGGGCTGCTGACGTGAAGATCTTATCACAGCTGTGCAGACGATGGCAGCCTTGCTGACATGGTTTCTGACTGAATGTCATGAAGTGGCCAGAGGCAGGATATGGGACCCAATGGTTCGAGACCCGATCCCTTCCCCACCACTTCCCTGCTGTGCGAGCTCGAGCAGGTCATATCTGTTCTGTTCCTTTTCCTACCATCTGTATAATGGGAACAGGAAGGGAGCTTACCTCATGTGCTTCTCCTGAGGGTTTCCAGTGGGCGAGTGTGTGGAAAAGCATAAGGACCACAGAAGCACGAATTGTTAGTTGCTATTATTCATCCCTCTTCCTTCATGAACATTAGAATAAAAACATCACTGTGTTCTGCTCAGAACCTCCCATAAAAGAGCACATGCGCAAGCTTGATGTAGTTCTACATTTTATTCTGAGCTGTATTTTAGCAGCTTCCATAAAAATACCATCACCATATTGCACTATAGCTCAAGACAGTCAAATGCCAATCAGATTTCAACAGTTACTTGACTGTAAAGTTCACTATTACTCATCTCTTTTTCTTCAAATAAACATATATTTTTATAATTGCTTTATAATTAAACCTAAATAAAATACTTAGTTGACAATGAGAATTCTGTTCTGCTTTTACAAGGCAATAACTTCCATTCTGATTTGATAGAATTTAAAGACTTTTTCTTTTTTCTTTTTTAAAGACAATTTTTTAGAGCAGTTTAGGTGAGACGAAGGCACAGAGACTTCCCATGTCTGCTCCCTGGTGCAGAGCCTCCCCCAGGATCAATAGCGTCTAGCAGAGAGGGACATTTTTACCAAGGATGAGCCTTTACTGAAGCCTCATAATCACCAAAAAGTCCGTAGTTTACCTTGTAAGTTAACTCTAGGTGTATGCACATTCAGGGGGTTTGGACGAGTGCGTAATGACATAGGTTCATCATTATACCATTATACACAGTATTTTCACTGCCCTAAAAATCCTTAGTGTTTTGTCTGTTCATCCCCTCCACTCCTGGAACCCGCCCTGGCAACCAGATATTCTTGATACCTTTTCCGGAACGTCATGTAGCTGTAATCATATAATATGTAGTCTTTCTCAGACTGCTCCTTTCACTCAGTGACAGGCATTTAAGGTTCCTCCATGTTGGACAGCTCATTTCCTTTCAGCCCTGGGTAATATTCCCATTTCTGGATGGACCACCATTTACCTATCTGGTTAGCCCCTGGAGGACATCTTATTGCTTCCATCATGAAAAAGCTGCTATAAACATCGTGTGTGTGGACATATATCTTCAACCCCTTTGGATAAATACCAGGCACAATCACCAGATGCTGCACCTCCTTGCCAGCATTCGGTGTGGGCAGTGGTCTGGATTGGGGCCGTTCTGGCAGGTGTGCAGTGGTTTTCATCTGCATGTCCCTGCGGACATGGGGCGTGGAGCATCTGTGCATGTGCTCACCTGCCGTCTGCACGTCCTCTTTGGGGAGGGGTCTGGTGAGGTCTCTGGCCTTTTATAAAAAATTTTTTTAATGTTTATTTATTTCTTAGGAGAGAGAGAGAGAGAGAAAGAGAGAGAGAGAGAGAGAGAGAGAGAGAGACTGTGAGCGGGGGAGGGGCAGACAGAGAGGGAGACACAAAATCCAAAGCAGGCTTCAGGCTCAGAGCTGTCAGCACAGAGTCCAATGCAGGACTCGAACCCATGATCTCCGAGATCATGACCTGAGTGGAAGTTGGACGCCCAACAGACTGAGCCAGCCAGGTGCCTCTCTGACCCTTTTTAAATCGAGTTGTTTCCTATTGTTGAGTTTGGAGGGTTTATTTTAGATAACCTTTCTTTATCTGGTTTCTTCCACATCTTTGTCATTGCAAATGTTTTCTCCCAGTCTGAGGCTTGCCTTCTCATTCCCTTGACCTTGCCTTTCACAGAGCTGACTTTTTAATTTTCACAAACTCCAGGTTATTAGTTTTTTTCGGGGATCACGTCTTTGGCGCCGTATTTAAAAAGGCATCACTACACCCAAGCTAGGTTTCCTCCTACGTGATCTCTAGGAGTTTTATGGTTTTGCAACTTTTTATATTTAAGTCTGTGCTCCATCCCGTTTTGTGAGGTGTGCAAGGTCTGTGTCTAGTCCAGCCGCTCCAGCACTGTTTGCCGATGGGGCGAACCTCATGCCATTGTGCTGCCTTCACACCTTTGTCACAGGTCAGGTGAGTATACCCATGGGGGCTGCTTCTGGGCTCTCTGCTCTGTTCCACTGATCTGCTTGTCTGCTCATCCACCACTCATTAGTGTTGCTCAGTCATCATCGATCCACATGTCCCTCCCTTCCCTGCTCTCTGTCTTCTTTGTCTGATGTTCCCAGATGTGCCTGTTACACCTGTTGTGATTGCTCTCCAGTTCTTGCATACTCATTCCACTCTTTCAGTTTTGTTCTCTCTGCTTTTTGGTTTTCAAGGATTCTATTGGTACATTCTCTAGCTGAAAGATTCCTTCCTCAACCTGGTCCAGACCAACAACAAGCCCATTAAAGACATTCTTTATTTCTGCCACAGAGTTTGTGATCTTTAGTGTCTCTTCCAAGTCCTTCCTGAGGATCTGCATCTACCTGATGATGTTGAGCACCTGTCCTTGCATGCTGTCTGCTCGGTCCATGGCAGCCCTCAGTGTATTCATCATAGTGGTCTTAAATTCCAGCATCCTTACCACGTTGGTTCTGAGGCTAGTTCTGCCTCTTCAGAATTGTGTTTTGCCTTTGGGTGTGCCTCGTGATTTTTTTCTTGCTAACTGAGCATGATGTGCTGGTCACGGATCTGCTGTAAGTAGGTCTTCAGGGTGTGTTGGGGAGTGTGTGGGGTGAGCTTCCATAGTTGGTTCTAGGATTAGTGCTAGTCTTTAGTGAGTTTGCACCTCTGGACTGTGGACTTCACACACACCTCTGTTTTTCTCTCCCCTTAGTCTGGAGAGAGAGGAAATTGGATATCTCCCTTCCCCAGGCCAGTTAGGCTCTGATAATTCCCCAGTGGATTCGTCTGTGGGTAACTAGTTCCCCCTGTGCTAAGGCCTGCTTATGAAGAAGAGAGGGCTCTGGTGCATTTAAAAATGGTCCCAGATTACCCCACCCCCACTGCAGGGATAATGAAGAGATTTTTCTCTGAAATTTAATGTGAGAGGCTGGTGGTAAATCTCACAGTATTGAGGATGCCCCTCATAACTGGGTCCCCCTGGAGGTTTTACCTCTGAGACGTGTCCACACCAGGCTGTCAGTATAGTAGCTGTGCCCCTAATCTGGTACCTGTTCTCAAGGCAGTTTCTCCCGGGGCCTCTGATCCTGATAAGCAGTCACTCCCTCATGGTCTCTCCAGTCCTGCAGGCAGTGACTTACCCCGTGTGGTCCCCTCACCTATGCATCTAAGAAGACTTGTTGATCTTTCCATTTGTTTAGCTCTTACTTGTTAGGATGGAGTGGCAAGTTCAATGCTCCCTGCGTACAGAACCAGAAAACAGAAGTTGACCTTTTGCCTTTTGGAGTGAACACTGACCCCAGAACTATACAATCTGGTGACAATCGATGCTGATGGTATGGCCCTTTAAAACCGTACTGAGGGAAAGTGCCTAATACTTGCCACTAGTACTGAAACCCATGTGCTTGGATATGGAGAAGAGATGGGACTTGAACTAAAGAAGAGGTACATGGCCAGTGGAATCCAACTGAAAAGAAAAATAAATTTTAGTCTAGCCAGGGATTTTCAGATTTTAAGGTGAATATCATGAAATATGTGTTTAATGAAAAAGGAGCTTCTAATTATACTTGGACCATTAGTAATATATATACACACATATAAATTATTTATACCATGTGCAAATATAAATAAAAATATAGGGGCACCTGGGTGGCTTAGTCGGTTAAGCGTCCGACTTTCGCTTGGGTCACGATCTCACGGTTCGTGGGTTCGAGCCCCGCGTCGGGCTCTGTGCTGACTGCCAGCTCAGAGCCTGGAGCCTGTTTCAGTCTGTGACTCCCTCTCTCTCTGACCCTCCCCTGCTCATGCTGTCTCTCTCTCTCTTTCCTAGAAATAAATAAAAATATTTAAAATATATATATATAAATATATATATTATAAATCCATATAATATACAAATAATAATATAATACAAATAATAATGTTTATTTATATTCATAAAAATATAAATAAAATATAAATATATGTTTTATAAATACCTATATACTTAATAATTATTATATATATTTATTTTGTATTGTGAAGAATGAAGGTGGTAAAAAAATCCCATGGAAAAGAAAAGAAATGGGGCAACATAATTTCAAATTTTATTTTTTTTATTTTAGAGAGAGAGAGAGAGAGTGTGTGTGTGTGCAGGGGAGAAGGGCAGAGGGAGAGAGAGAATCCCAAGCTTAGCATGCAGCCCACCACGGAGCTCAAACCCATGGCTCTGGGATGATGACCTGAACCGAAATCAAGAGTCGGATGCTCAACCGACTGAGCCGCCCAGGCGTCCCAGCATTGTTTCATTCTTAAAGTAAGTGAGAAGTTAGTTAGTTAGGCCCAGTCTAAATTTTCTGCAGGAAGCCATAACCCATTATGTACACGAAATTTGCACATTTCCATAGGCTGTGCATAACGTGGGTGTAACAGTGAGTCCTGACACCAGGGTGTGAGGTGCTGAGATGCTGTCTGCTCCTCACCCACTTCCTTAACTGCAAGAGGCTCTGCAGGATTTGGTCATTCCTGCTGGTTGAATTACTCTTGTCCATCTTTGTTGCATCAGAAATCTTTGTCATCAAGGTCTCTGTCACAACTCACTTGGTTTGAAGTAAAAATACTGCTCAAGGGTAGCGCCTGGGTGGCTCAGTCGGTTGCATGTCTGGCTCTTGATTTCAGCTCAGAATATGATCTGGTGGCTCGTGAGATTGAGCTCTGTATCAGACTCTGCTGACGGTGAGGAGCCTGCTTGGAATTCTCCGTCTCTCTCTGTCTGTCTCTTTTTTCTCTGCCCCTCCCCCCTCTCTCATTCTCTCTCTCTCTCTCAAAATAAATAAACTTAAAAATAAGTACTGCTGGGCACTGTGGCTTGCCTGGTACCTGTGCTGTGTCATATGGAGGTTATGTTTGCAAGAGAGGACCTTCGCCACACCCACGCGGAATGGCCAGAGGGCAGTTCTGTCTCAGCGCTCTGTCCAGCTCAGTAGGACATGACTGTGGATGCATAGGACCTCTGCCCCAATCAACCTGAGACCCCTCATCTGGAGGTGGGGCATCCCCAGCACCCCAGCATGGCAGCCAGAAAACCACTGAGGCAGCAGGACATTGTCAGGAAGTCTGGTGCTGTGCAAAAAGAAGCCCAAGGAACACAAACATGTGGCTTGAGGGAGATGATGATGTTGCCCCATAATGAAGTACGTTTCTCATGAGGGATAGCGGTTGTGCTCTGTGTCACATATGCACACACAGGGCTGGAATTCTAAACACCTACTGGTCAGTGCATGTGCAGATGGCATGGCGGATGTCTTAGTCGACCTGTCACCTGCTGGTGTCATCATCCCAAGCTTGATGACAGAACATGCCTCTGAAGATCCAGCACGGTGGTACTAACAGCTCATGCGCAGGTGCATTGGAATACAGAAAAGGAAACAAAGCTTATTTATAATTTGCACGACGCATTTAATAGAAACTCCACTTTGTTAAAAATGCTAAAGTCTTTCAGAATTGAATTGCTTAAAAATATAAACCTGTATGCTATTTTAACAAATAACAGAAGATAAGCTTGACGGAATATAGAATCGAGAAACTTGACCTTCCCTATTTGAATCCTTATGACACAGAGTAGGGCAACAGATCTCTGGAAATCAATAAGCGCCATTGAGCAATGGAGTAAAGAGAGAGCTGTGTCATTCGGGACAGTCTTTGACAATGGGGTTCTTAAACAGGAAAGAATGTGCAGCGCTGGGTTCCTTTGGAATTATTCTCGTTTCCTTATAACATTTAAGCCAAGCTCAATATGATTCTATACTTTCAGCTAAAACTAATCAGGAGATGATTTATTAGGTTTTTAAAATATTTGTAGGTTGCCCTGACATTTAGTTAATATTGCTTCCCATCTCGTGTGCTCGCCAGTCAGGGAAACTACAGAGATTGAGCCTTTAAGCAGCTTCTGTAGGAGGGATACCCCCAAAAGGCATAATTATTTATCTTTATTTTCCTTTAAGGAAAATTCAATCTCCCACCAGTACTTTAAGAGCCCCATAGCCAATCTTAATGTTGTGTTTTGGGTGTGACGTGATCTTGGCAATCAAAGGACACCTGAGTGCCGAGGTTATGCTGAAAGTGGCCCGTAGGCAGATATTTTGTGTGCAGGAGACGTTTTTGGGTGGGTCCCACAGTACTTTCTCTAATCTTAGGGGAAAAAAAAAAGGCAAAGAGCCAAGGAAGAATGATGAGTGATTTTCATGTGAAGAACAATACATCAAGAATATCTAAATTAATTTAACAATTACAAGGAATATTCTTGGCCACATCAATTTAAGATATGCTGGCAAGCGGGAAATGATTTCCAATTTATATGTGTCATTTCTGATATTTCTTCGGTAGCTAGGAAAAAAAAGAGAGTGAGAATTTTGGATTTCTGTTAAATTGACCCATAATAATTTTTTTATGGCTTTTTGTGTTTGAATAGTTGGCAAGGGTCATGTAAAGGTCAGAGATTTAACTCAAAAAATGTCCCAGGCTTTTCTATGAAAATACATAAGCAAGGAAGGAAAGAACAAATAGATGAATAAATAAATTTCAGGAGTCAGTACGGTGCAAAGTGTTGTCTGATGATTAATTAATTATGATGAGAAATTGCCATTTATGATAAATTCATTTCATGGGAGAACAGAGTATTGAAGCAAATGATCTCCTACAGCATGAAGATAGCAGCTGTGGTTGGTGTGTTCATTTGGCTTCGGAACAAACAGATGTATTAGATCAGCATGGATTTGTCACCCTCATGACAATTTCACCAGAAAGGTGAAAGATTTCTGGACCATCAGGGAAGGATTGGTGGCTTAGTTTTAGAATCTCATCCCCTGGTGATTAATGTGATTATCCCCGTGGATCAGTTTGCTGGGGCCCCATCACGAAGTACAACCAATTGGGAACACTCAAGAGTGATCTTCTCAGAGTCCTGGAGGTTAGAAGCCCAAGACCGAGGTGCTGCTGGGGCTGGCTTCTCCGGAGGCCTCTCTCCTTGGCCTGAAGGCTCTCCCCGCATCCTCATGTGGTCCTTCCTCTGTGTGTGTGTGTGTCCTTATCCCCGCCCCCCACTTTTTTTTTTTTATAAGGACACCAGTCACTGGAGCACAGCCCAACCTAATAACCTCATTTGAACTTAATTGCCTTTTTGAAGATCCTTTTTCCAAATGAGGTCAAGTTCTTAGGTACTGAGGATGAGGACTTCACCATACGAATTTTTTTGGGGGGGTGATTATCCCCTAACACATGTGAATCATCAAAAAGTAAGACCTGAGGTGCCTGGGTGGCTTAGTCACTTAAGTGTCTGGCTCTTGATTTCGGCTCAGGTCACGATCCCAGGATCATGAGATCTAACCCTGCTTTGGTTCTCTGCTGAGCCTCGAGCCTGTTGGGATTCTCTCTCTCTCCCTCTCTCTCTGTCCCTCCACTGCTTATACGCAAGTGTGCGTGTGCTCTCTCTCTTTCTCTCTCTCTCAAAATAAATCAAGTTTTTTTTTTTTTTAAGTAAGACCTATAGTAGAAGTCTACTATAGGGTACTGTTTTATTTCCTGTTATCACTGCCATTGTATTAAAAAGGAACTGGATGCTTGTGTCCAAAATCTATTGAAAATATTGCATACAAGAAAGTACAGCATAGGAGTACTTGTATATTTTAATATATTGTATATTGCACTTTTATATTGTGATAACGTATGGAGACAATGGTAACTACACTTACCATGGTGGACATTTTGTAATGTATGTAATTGTCAAATTGCTATGTTGTACACCTGAAACTTCTATAATATTGTATGTCAACTACGTTTCAATTAAAAATAACATTTAAGAAAATGTGTATTCCAGTGAATAGAAACAAGGAGTGACTTCTGGTGTTTGTTTGCAATACGAGAATGAAAAGCAGAGCAGTTTCCTCATCTGAGACGAAAAGAAGAGAATGATGTCAATGCCCGATAGGGTGTGTCCATGTTGGGGTTTTAGTTTGTTTATTTAGTAATTCATTTCTCAAACACTGATTGACTGCCTGCTCTGAACCAGGTACTGTACAAAAGGCAGGTAACACGACATGACGGACTGAGGTGAAAGGAGAGGTGAGCACAGAATGAATAAGAGGCATGAACTCATTCAACAAGTATCTGTTAAGTGCCTCCTATGTGTCAAGCATCTTAAAGGTACATCGGGTGTATCCATGAATGAAAAAAACAGAGACCCTTGTCTCATAAGGACACTTCAAGTCTAATGGAGTGAGACAGTCCATGGATAATACATGCAAGAAGTAAGTATGTTATAGTGCGCTGGAAGGCATCAAGCCTATGGAGGAGAGAAATAGACCAGGGTAAGGGGCTCAAGATTGCCAGGTGGGGGACTTGCTCTCGTTAATGGGTTGGGCACAGAGGGACATGAAGGAAGGGAGGTGGAAAAGGAGGTGACCATGTGACCATTTGGCTGGGGACAAAGGCTGGGAAGGGCATTCCAGGCAGCAGGAACAGCCCTACTGTGTTTAAACACCCCAAGGAGCCAAGGGTGGATCCAGCTCAATGAGGGAGGCAGGGAGCAACGGAAGGTAACATGAGTTCATATAAGTAGGGTTTTGTTGGCCATGGAAAGATTTTTTTTTTTCTTTTCAGATCAGAGCCACTGGCAAGTTTTGAGCAGAGTGGAATAGAGTATGAACGAAGTACTAAAAGCCTGTTGCCCGCGGTGCTGGGTGGAGACTAGACATGCAGCAAGGGTGCCAGCAGAGAACCCAGGAAGGCACCGGAAGGAGTGCGAGCAACGCATGCTGGAAGGTCCAGGGCGTCGAGAGTGGACTCCCTAAGACCTGATGGGGTGTCCTTTGAAGGTGGAGTCTACCCGATTGCTTATGGATGTTGCGGGGGCAAGAAGGGCAGGAGCCAAAGGTGATGCACAGTTTTTTCCTCCAGAGCAACTTAAATAATTGAATTTCTTTCAGCTCAAGGAGCAGGTTCAGTTCGGACTTGTTCACCCTCTAAAATCGGTTAGACTTTCAGTTGGTGAGTAGGCAAAGGGGCCAACAGTGTAGAAGTAAGGAGAGGTGTCAGGGCTGGAGATGTGGATGTGAGGACTGCTGGCATTTAGACGGCATTTAAAGACGTGAGGGGATAGATGGCCACGGGTGTGATGGAGACGTAAGAGGAAGAGGGCCAGAGCTCCTGCAACACCAGGCATTCCAGGAGACGGGGAATCCACCAAGGAGACTGCAGGGGGGGAGGGAGGGAGGTGACTAGGAGGGACAGCTTGGTCGGAGTGACGCAAAGAGAGACTGGGAGAAAAGGAAGCGCTGTAGCAAATACCGCAATGCGGTGTGTGGGAGCCCACGGCACAAACAACCCACATCCCCTGGTGACGGAGAGAAGAGGTGGCCCCGGGGCCAAGTCCTGAAGAACGGGAAGTGGAAACAGAACCCCGGGTAGACGAGAGAAGAGACGACACTGGGGAGGACACACCATGCACGTGAAGGTGGCCTGCTGATGGCATGTGTGACGAGCGGCACGCAGCAGCGCATCTGGTGCACGCACTGGAGGGGGCGGCCCCGGGGCTCAGCACGGACAGTTGCATCCCTTAGAGAGTGCGGCGGCCTTTTGTGCTTCCCCTCCTTTTCTCCTCTTGGGTTTGTTCCGTTACAGAGTTCAGACATGGACTTCCAAATGTGAACTCTTGGAACTTTTCTAGAGGGTGGAGTGCATCATGGGCTATTTAATTAATGAGGTAGAGAGCTCACTGCGGAGCCCGCCAGGACTTGGAGCTGTTTGCCGCCATCTTGAATTTCATTCCTAAGAGACAAAGGAACGTGTTGAAAGTATACAGCTTGAGGAATAACCCGTTACCCTCGGATGGCCACGGGGGGCCCTCACGTGCCACTGTGGCCCCAACATAACCAAGACATTTGAAGACAGAGACAATTAAGGGAGGTCAGGATCAGAGAGAAAACTTCACTCTGAAGGCCTGGTTTCACAAAATGATTCCCCCAAGGGGCTGTCACAGATGTCAAGGAAAGGGTCCTCTCCAGGGGAGGGAATGCATTAGGAAAAAGCCTTACTAGAAATGGTGTCAACATCCTGACAGGTGCACTCCCGGGCGAAATGCAGGCAGGGGCTACCCGGGAGGTACCTTGTTCTCCGTGACAAAGCCCTTTTGTTGTGATCGCCGAAGAACGGCACCAAGGTGGGGACAGAAATATCCAAAGGGGTTTCTTAAGTTTTATGGCCTCCCAAGAAGGTGCCCACAGATTCTGCCCCTGCTTTGTGCTAGTCTCCCACAGAGAAGGCTCGCCCGCCAATTTTTAGATTCTCCGATTCCCCATGAAAGAAGTTATTTTTGTCGGATAGGGAATTGTAAGCTGGTCCTTGAAGTCAAACCCCATTGTCGGTCGCCTTGACCTGCTCCTGCCAGGAATGTTACAAAGACACACTTTGGAGAAGGGCAGGAGAGCCAAGCGCCGAAGCCTGCTTGTCTTAGAAGAAAGCCGTTCGGTAATGATTTTCAATTAAAAAAGTTTTATTGGATATACTTTGTCCTTCTTTGTCTAGTTAAAAAACTTCGCGTGGCGTGAGTAAAACCAAAAGTAAGGAAGAATACGAAAACTGCCTTCCTGTTGAAAACAAAATAACCTGCTGTTCATTAACTTTCTGGAACTTAGGGTTCACAGTTGTTATTTTGGTGACTATTATTTAGCCCTAAGACTCGAATAACAATTTATATTTTCTTTGACGACCATTGTTAGATTTTTAAAGACACATCAATGGGAATCATGTCTGTGTTGTACACAGAGTCTGTATTCCAGAACGGGGGCGGGGGTGTGTGCTTGTGGCTGATTAAGAAATTGCTTAGATGCCTGAATTAATCTGTGTGACGTCAACCACGGACGAAAGTGTTTCTAAGCCTGTGTAAGCCCGAGTCCTGCTGCTGAGGCCCCAGGGCACAGTCCCTGCCCTGGGCGGTGGCCTGTGCTCTCCCCCAGCTTTTCCTGAGAGCAGGGATTGTAGCACCCGGGAGATGGCAGGGTGCTTCTGATCCATGATCCGTGGCGAAACACTAGGCTCGCCTCCCTGTGATTGACTCGTAGGCGTCTTCACAGCTGAGTTGAGGGTACTGTTACTCGGTTCCCTTGTGCCTGAGTTGGCCATGTGCCGGTCCTTCTTTCCCTGGATGCCTTGTCTTCAGTCCTGATTCTGGATCTCTGAATGGCCTTGTCTGCCTACATTTCTACTGCCCTCCCTCTCCCCCTTCATGCCTGTGATGGGCTCGAGCTCCCTGCGATGGCCCTAGCCAGAGTCACATCTTACAGAATCATCTGGATCTTCTGCTCACAATGGCCAGACAAGTAGTATGGGTGAGGGGTGCCGGCCGGACATGACACGAACGGGCATGATGAATCTAAAGCAGGCAGAATATGTGGCTCCAGAACGTTCCCCTCGAGTAAGAATGGGGTCCGCCTTGCCAGGAGAAGCACCTAACACAAGGATACTGTGCCCAGAACATTTTTACGTATAGAGAAGCTAAGGGGGACTCGCTGACCATGCACAGCGAGACCAGGACGGCAGTGGGGCTTGAACCCAGGCGGTGTGGCTTACGGAGCGCGCGTCCCTAAGCCAGGCAGGCCCCCGCCCCCACCAAGATTTCTAAGAGAAGTCTAAAAGAATTTTCTTTGTCAGGGCTTATGTATGCATATTTATGAGAAATCTAACCAATTCTGAACATTGTCTAAAAATTCAAATTAATAGATGGAGCAAAGGATGGTGGGCCGTGTAGAGTCCATGAGCCCCGGGCTGCGGCCTTGGCCTTGAATTATCAGTGTTGGTGGGTATGGGAGTCACTGCGGCTGACGGCTCCTAGCCTCGCACGAGCAGGCAGCAGGCCTCGGGCGCGCCGTGCTCTCAACGACCCCGTCCCTGCAGGTACAACAAGGCGGTGGGGGAGCTGGCGCCCTGGCGGAGCCCCCGGGCAGCGGGGGAGAAGGTTTCCGGAGGGATGGGAGGTTTGTGTAACTTGGGAGGAAAAGGTGTTTCTTCTGGGGAGACTGGGCTCAGAGGGGGGGCCGGGCCTCCTCAGTGGCCGCGTCCATCAGGTACCTGTGCAGGCATTTCCCACGCAGGACCTCCTGTCGGCGCCTCGCACAGCACGTTCTGCAATGTGTCCCTCGCCTCTCAGCGCCCCAGGGGGTTTGTGCGAGGCTGCGCGCCGGCCCAACGGCGGAGTGCGGCTTCACAGCCAGGGCGAGGGGCCCCAGGCCCTGCGGTGCCTCCAAGCTCCGCGGCGGGTTCTAGCTGAGCCAGTGCCTGCGCACATGGGACTCCTCTGTCCTGTGCTCGGGACCAGGGCGAGAGTCTGAGCCTCAAACCCGGGGGGCTGCGGGCGGTGGCTCCGGGGCTTTGTCCCCTTGGCTGGAGTCGCTTCCTTCCTGAATGACACGCCACAAAATTTCCAAAGGAAGGAAAGGGTAGAAATGGGCGCCTGGGAGCTCGGGAGAGAGACAAGGCGGAGCGGTTATTTATTGCTGTGATTTGGGGCTGATAAGGCTCCTGCCCTCCCACGCCTGACAGGCTGCCACCGAGAATATCCTCCGAGGGACAAGGGAGCGCTAAGTCCACCGTGGGGCTCTACCCGCCCCCTCGGCAAAGGGGGCAGATATGTGCGTGTAAAGTGCTGGCGTGAGGAGGTCCGCACGGGGGCCACAGACCCCAGGGGTGGGAGCTGCTATGGGGACAGCGGGGCCCCGTCCCGACGTCTGTCCCTGAGTCCTGCGAGCCGCGCGGGTGTGTGGCGAGTGGCCGTGAGAGCCCTGTGAGGCGCCGGGGTGAGAGAGGCTGACACAAATGGCCGTCTGTCCTTGCCGTGCCCTGGGCCGCCGCCCCCGCCCCGGGTCACAGGCAGGCCTCACGACCACACGCTCTGGGCTCACACGGATTGAGCTGAGCGGACGCGGCTGGGGGGAAGCTGCTCTTTTGCGCTGGGCGGTGGGAGGGCCGGGAGGCTCTCAGACGTAAGCCACGTCGTCAGTCTTGAATGTGACACAGTTTTGCTTTAGAGACAAAGCAGAACACAAAACACAGTAAAATGACTTTCTACTGGAGCATCCTCCAAAACCCCTCTTTCTGGGGCGACTGGCGGCAGCCTCCCTGAAGCCTGGGTCTTTGAAGGAAATCACAGTCGGGTCCCTCGGTGCAGCCGAGTCTCGTCCCTTAATGACGGGTATTATGTCCGCACCGGACCATAGATCAAATCTAGAGGCTGTTTTAAACGGGCTGCAAATGCGGAGGATGCGGGCCTGCTCAGTGGCACTTTGCAAGGGAGACAGAGGAAGGACGGTGTCCCCCACGCCAGGCCAGGCGGCAGGGCCTCTCCTCCCCAGGGCCCACCTCCATGTCCCCAGCGGCAGAAGCCTCTGGAGCTGGTGGGAAACGGGTTTTCCTGCCTCTGCTGTGAGGCTTAATTAGGATTCCGCTCCAAAATTTCCCTCCCCCAGGGGACCCGGGACCCTGTTTGCAAGGTGCGCCACATGGGTGACTGGCTGGCGCTGCCCTCCCTGGAGAGCCCCCTCCCCACCCCCGGCGGCCTGCGGATAAGCCCCCGGGGCCCTTGCAGTGAGTGTGTACCCTGGAGGCTGCAATTACTGTCCCTGATTTCACTGTGAAAACTTTACCAGGGCGGCACTGAAAAATCTTCCTTTACCCTCCTACTCCTTCTAAGAGAAGGGAAAAATCCATCAAATTAACACATCAATGAGTTGATTGTAATCTCCAGGGCTCAGGGTAGCACTCTCCTGCCGCGGGACGGGAGGCCCGCATGATTTATCAATGCAAACCTAATAGCATCAATATGAATCTAACTAAAAATCAATATTTCATTACCAAATTGTTAGTGAGAATGAAGAAAAATGGCCGGAGTCAGAGCATTCTCTAGGGTAGGAGCATCTGGAGTTCAATGTGACAACATGAGTGATGTGTGACTTGGGGCCTGGGGAAGGACACTGTGAGGACAGGCCACGCGGACGCCCAGGGCGCGCGCTCGCCGAGTGCGCCTCGCCGCCGCCGCCACGGCTCCCTTTTCTTTCTTCTTAGGCTCTTAGAAGGCAAAGCCCGCGTGAGGGGGAAACATGAGGGCAGGAGCGCTCAGCTGGGTCCCCAGCCCAGCGGCCCTGCCTCCCAGGGACCTCTCAGGGGACCGCCCCCTCCCCCCGCACCCCCTCCGAGGGCCACAGTTAGGGCGTCCCTCCCCCACCCCCGCCAGGTGCACTGCACTCGGTTTATGTTGCCATTTCACAAAAAACACAGGGAAGGGAAAGCGTGGCCTGGTAAGTAGGGCTCACAGGCTCCTGCGCCCCGGAATGGCACCCGGCCCCGGTGACGGTGGGAGGAAGGTGATAGCCCCCAAGTGCGGTGACAGGGAACGGCCCGGGAGCGATGAGGCTCGCCCTTGGTCGGAACACGCTTCCGACAACGCTCACGAGCAATTTATCGCCGCAGCTGCTCTGTTTCTGTTATCACTCAAAGACCCAAGGTCATCTATCAAAGAGGCCGGTTATCAAGTGGGAAGAAGAAAAGAACATTACAGAATGTTTGAATGAGTAACGCGCTATAATGCAGGATGGCGCTGCTCACGCCCGGGGCTTAGAGCTTCTTAAATATTATGCCCTCCGGTCCTTCCCAGCACTGGCCCCCCGACGCCCACGGCCATACCCCAACCTCTGGTGGTCGATGTCGAGCTGGGAAAACATCTGGGGACCCTTTCCTGGTGCCCGAGGAGGAGGCCCTGGCGAGCAGGTGGCCCCTCCGGCCTGGCCCGGAGGCCGACGCGACCCTGGTCTCCTGCTGGTCTTGCCTTGTCTACATCGCACCCCGATTCTGCTTCTGCAGGCCCTGCCCCCGCAGCGGGGTGAGGACGGCGTAGGAAGACCTGGCCTCCCATCTCGAGGAAGCTGGCATAGGGGACCCTGCACAGACTTTGTTTTCATGCAAAAAGTATCTGAGTACCAGGCAGTATAAAATAGTGACGAAGAGCTCGGGTGCTGGAGGCAGACAGACCTCGGTAAATACGGCAGCTCCGTGACCTATTAGCCGTGTGACTAATTTCATGACACATTTTCACAAACTCCACCGAAACTTAGTTTCTCCATTTATCACGGCGATGGACCTCGCTGCGGGCTCGCCCTGGGGCACCAGGTACGGGACCGGGCGCGCCGACCAGGTATCGTCAGTGCTCGGTAAATGCGAGTGTACTGCCGTGGTTTCTTCCGACGGAGATGGCGGAGCGCAGAACCCATCAGTGACGTCTTCTAAATTCTTGGAGTCTCAAGCCTCCTGTAGCGGGTTTCTCTGTTCTGTTCCGTGACGTGGTGCTCTCTGGAACGTTCCTCTTTGATGGTAATGCTTGTCCCGTCTTTGGGCTCTTTTGTGGAGGTTTGCACAGTGTCCCTGCATTTCTGCCGCTCGGAACGGCCTGGCGCCGCAGAGGGTTAAATCGAGTCAGATTCCCAGGGAGCCCTGACAGACGTGTGAACAGCCCGCTCGTCCACAGAGGCCCCCACGCGATGGCTCTTGCAGGATTCCGCTGCGCCGAGCTGCCGTCCTTGGCTGTCGGCACCTGACATGCATCTCGCACTCGTTCTGACACTAACAAGGAGCCCATCGCCTCTCTGACATTTCCTTCTGGCCTGTTTACCTTGTTTTTCAGGCCCGTGGGCTGTCGACGTTGATTTGTTTTGTAATAGTACCTCCGCCTGACAAACGCTGAAATCAGCAGCGGAACTGGGACATGAGCTCCCGAAGGGTGGCCCCTGGGGGGGAGGGCAGGGACCCCGCCCCGGGGGCAGGGAGCGAGACATTTTGAGTACATGCCTTAGACAACTATGTGGGGTGCAGGGGTCTCCCCTGATACCTCTCCGGGTGCCGGGGCCACCATGCCCCCACACCTGCCTGTGTGCCGCCTGTCTGCAGGGGTGGAGCTCCTGATCCCGCGCTGACCTGAGCCGCCCGCTACTGGGGGTGCAGCCTAGACACCGTTGGCAGTAGCTTCCTCGTACAGAGGGCTTTTCGATCTCTTCTGCCCCCGTGGCGCGGACCTCGGTGGCCTAAGCCCCGCTGCCCCTGTTCGCTGGGGTTCCTGGCAGGTACCTTTCCCCCACCGCCACCTAAGAGGAGTGGCAGGCGTGACTCCATGTCCCTCCCTGAAATCAAAGGCCCTAGCGGAGCCCTGTGAGGCTGCGGCGCGGAGCTCTTGAACCTGAACCCCAGTGTCTTCCCACCCCGGCCAGTGGGGCCTGTTCTCCGCGGCTGCACCGCCGCGTGCGCTGCTGCTGGCCTGGACCTTTCCCCGCGCGGCTCGCGACTTCCGGATAACGGGAAGCCGAGCTGTCACGGCTCGGTCACCGGGCTCCCGGGAGGTTTGCTTCCCCCGCACCCCCTCACGGGCGGGGCATCTGGGACTGCGCTCAGGGAGCGGCGAGCGTCCGGGGAACCCCTTTGCGCTCTGGCCCCCTGGCTTCAGAGAAGGGCCCTGTAGGCGTGGGGCCCGCGCCGAGGCGGGGCACGCCGGGGACCCCAGGGCCGTCCGGGAGAAAGGAGGGCCGCCCTGGGCACGAAGCGGAGGCAGAAAACCCCTGAATGTCCCTGTGTGTGTGTGAGGCCCGGGAGCCCCAGGGGACTCGGGGGAGGGCCTCCAGTCTTCCTGCCGCACGAGACCACAAACCTCCCTTCCTGTGCGTGGCACCTCCAGGGTTCCCGCAAGACGAGTCTGAGGTGGGGGCGGGGAGCGGCTCCTCTCGGCCGCGACCCTGCTCAGGTGTCCTGGCCAACCTGCCCCTCCAGTCCCGTGCCCGCTTCCTCCGGGCGGCCTTCCCGCCTGTCTGCTCCCACCTGCCCCGGGAGGTCTGAACTGGGGACCCTTGGAAGTCATGTCGTGGGGGCTGTGTGCGCCTGTGACCCCGGGCGGCTTCGCTCCCCGGCCCTGCCCTGGGCCCTGCAGGAGGTAGGTGCACGGCCGGGGAGCCCCGCGGCCCCCTCGCTGCGCCCCCCCTTCTGGCTGACGTTTGGAGGCGCGCCCCGATCTGCTGGCATCTAACACGACCCTCCCCCACGGTAGTGATTCTGGGCCGATGTTACAGGCGGCAGGTCCCTTTCTGCCCTGAACAGGTGTCTGTGCCCGTGGGCAGCAAAGCACGGAGGTGTCTCTGTTCCGAAATCCCCAGGGCCTTCAGGCTGCCCAGGTGACTCCTCATACTGGCTGCCTGGCACCCCTACCAGGGCGGCTCCTCGGGGGCACACCCGGCCACCCCGTGGCCACCCAGGGCCCTGTGGCGGTGACTACCGCGGCACACGCAGCTGTCACCCCTCCCTCTCCTCCTTCCCCGCTCTGTCCCCTTCCTGTCTGCCTTTCAGGGACTCTTGTTTATCAGAACTTTCACCCGTTTGTTACTCTTCCCTCCGCCAGTTAGACGCGGTGTTTGGGGTCCTCAGAGGAAGCGACGCGCCCGGCAGATCTGGGGTGACCACCTGACTCCGGTCTCAGGGATCCCCTGTAACTGTCCACCCTGCTGACCCCGTGGTGCCTGCGGGTCCCGTTGCTTCACCCGCAGGGCACTGCGGCCGTCACCGTGGCCGGCGCCCCAGGGTCCTGAAGACACTCTCTTCTAACAAGAAGGCGAAGAGGAACCTTTGCAGTACACTGGCCGCCGCTTCCTTGAAAGGGTTCTGCGGCTTGGAGTCGGGTGTTCGTCTCTTCTGTCTCTTTAAAATCTTTTCCCATTTGTGGTGCATAATCCTATGTCACTTTATCCCACAATAAAAAATAAAAGCCATCGTTCTTCTGGGTCCCCCATCCTCCCCCCACCCCGACCCCAGCAGGTGGCGTTGGCCTCACCAGGGGCCGGTGGAAGCCTGAGCGCTCGCGACCCGACCCCGAAGCCCCCCGGGGAGCACTTCTGCCGCACCTGTGCGGGGTCGGGGTTGCAGACTGCGTGGAAGCCCCTTCTTGCGGAGCGCTTCAGACCCTCAGGAGGGAAACCCCGCCCGTCTGTTGCAACTCTAGGCTATTATGAAATAATGAGACATTCCAGCTCCCTGCCCTTAAATTTGAAACCTGAGGTCTCTGGCGAAAACTTACCTCGAAAATTATGCCTTGAGACTTCGCTGCAGGACTAACAAAATGATTATTCCCAGGGACTTTTTAAGAATGCCATTATTATAAAATCAGCTTGTAATTGTAGGGGCTCGATGTCTTCTTATTTGCTTATCTGCACAGCTGGTAGGCAAAACAGACACTTTCTAATTGTGTAACCATCACCGGTGTTAAAAAAGGATGTTTTCACAGATTTACTCTTTACAGCTGAAAAATCTTGTAAGAAACTTTGCATTTAAATTCCACTGTATAAATTGCCTCACGAAAGGCCTGCTTCACCACTTCCTTTGTGGAGATTTCGTGCTTCTGGGGTTTTTGTTTAACAGAATTCAGGGGCTTCCTCCTCCCCTCCCCTCAATCTATTTTGTATTTAAAAGTTTTCCTACAAGTCTAGTGAAGAAAGCAGGAGACCTGAGAAGGGTGAGTTCCTGGCATCGCTGATGAAGGAGCAGAAGTTTCTAGAAAAGGACTACCTGGCTAGGTCTTCGTCTAGTGAGGGCTGAGAGAGGGTATCGTGAGCCTTTGTGTTTCTGTGGTCCCTTCCCTGTGACAACTTTAACCTGCCCTCTCTGTCTACTTTTTGGTCCTAATAACATGCGAGTAAATATTAGGGGTGTTGGCTGAAGAAATCACACCAACACAGGGTCGTTATTCAAAGAACACCTGGTAGAGATGGGCAGAGTGAGTAGGCTTTTTACCCAGCAAAGTGCGCCAGAGAAGGGGTACAGAAGGGAAGTGGAGGCCATCCCCAGAGCGCTATAAATTATGCACGTGTTCTGGTGGGTGAACAATTAATCACATTGGATCAGGGACCTCGGAAGCGACTCTCATTTGAGATGCCACTGGAGTGTGCCCAGCACACGCTGACGGATTGCTGGCTGCCAGCTCGGCACCGGGAACCTCTCCAAGGACACCGGTGTGAAGAGGGTCTTGGGGCTGGTGAGAAGAGTCTAGAAGGTAGGTAAGGATGGAGACCCAGACCCTCTTCAAGCCCAGCGTAGTCATCTTAGAGATGTTGACTCTAAGGTGCAGAGAATGAATTCTTTGCATTAATTAGGTAGACCCATGAGGACATTGGATCCTTCTGCCCCTCATTGCAGGGGCTCTTAGAGGGAGGGTCTCTCTGGAGAAGCCCTTCCACAGCTGGGCCCTTCTGACCGTCCTGTGAACCTGCATGTCCATGAGTTTCTTTCCTTGGGAAACAAATTCACACTCTTACTTTGCGGTAGAAGCGCAAGCAAAAAGAAACAAATAGGCCCAACTCAGCCCTTTCAACCACGTGAATGGCTGTCTGTGACTCCACGTGAGGCATTTTATTGAAGGCTCAAGTAACTAGGAGGGATTCAAACAACATTCTTGAGATCCTGGTTGTCCGGACACCGTGGAATTGCTTTCAGCTGTGGGGATAAAATTTTTAAACGTCATTAAAAAGCACACCAGGGATTTTTGACATAAAGGAAATCATCCCATCTTTCAAGACTAAATATGTTTAAATTGATACCTATTTGTTGGGGCTTGGGTTCTGTCCTAGAATTTGAAATTTGTTATGCCTGTAAAAGTTCATACCATGAAGTTTCTTGTGAGCCATTCAAAGGACTAAGGTTTCAGCATAACGCCCTCTGCAGAGGTCTAAGTTTAAGAGTGAAATTGGCATTGGCGAAGGCAATCTAAAACATGGTGCTTCCTTCACGGTCAGTTACATAGCTCTGTGCTGTTAAGAATCAGTGTTCCACCTTCATTTTAAAACAATAGGGTTAAAGCCACCATGGGGACGTTGTGCAAAGTTTTATCTTTATGTAAGGAAAATTTAAAACAGAGATTTTCAGCGTAAATGAAAGACACTCAAATTCTGAAATTTAAAAGAGTCTCCTTTTCCCCCCTTTTTTGTTTTATACCGTGCTTCAAACATTCAGGGACATGGTCTAATTTAGGAAGATTGATTTCCAAAAGAAATCATTTTCCGCTTACATTTCTCAATTGATTTCAAAATTGCAAAAAAGGAAAATAAACACCTCCTCGTTGCTCTTAATAAGATTACCAAGCTTCACTGCGTATCTATTTTTATTATCCTGTACTCACTTTAGCGGCATGAATTAGCAGCCGTGTTGGCGCAAGAGAGTCCTCGGTGCTTGGCTTGAATATTAGCTATAAGAGCTCTATATGGATTCATCTAAGGAGAGAAAAAGTTAGCTGAAGCCATAAAGATAATTAATCTTTGTTTGAAATGATATTTTCCTTTCTGCTGCCATTTGTCATGCAGAAGCATTAAAACACCCTCTCACTGTGGTAGAAGCCAAAGAGATGCCATTTGAAGCTGCTCGAAAAAAACCCCTCCCCTCTTCTCCCTCCACAGCACCCCACCCCCGCCTGCCAAGCCTCTATGAATCTGCTCCTGTTTCAAAGGCCATCACCCAGGGCTGCTTAGATGTGATTGAAACCCACTGTTGTCCACGACTGAACCCCAAGACAGGACAAGGACATCAGACAGCTTTGCTGGTGCGTCGAGGGACGGACACCCCTGCCCTTTAAACCTCTTTCCAGTGGTTCTTCGGACAATTTTCTCATAATCAATGTGGCCGCGAGACTGAGTATTCCATTTCCTCCCTCTTCTCCCGCCGAGCCTTCTTTTATTCTGCGTTCTCGTCTTCTGATGAGTTCTTTATATCTAGCGAGGGTTCGGCTTAATTAGATATTCAAATGATTTTGAGCAATGCTGTTCCTCTCACTCCGAACTGCGACAAACACGGAGGAAACATACTGTTGGCGGCATTTAATCAACGGCAGTCAATTTATCATTTTCACAGTTTTAGTGAGCGGTTATGAATCACTAAAATCACAGGTATTGTAGGTGCAGCGCTGTGGCACCGTCATTAACAGATCTGCGGCGCAGAGGGATGACTTGGTAATTGAGTAGGACTAATAAGAACACATCGTTTAGCTGCGTGCGACAGACCGCGCCTCCAAACGCAGGCGTGCAAAATCCACGTTTTGCTTAATAAATAAATTACACAGCCGATGTACTATACATAATTTGTGTCCTTGTGGATTTGAGTGATATATAATGCGTGGTCCAAGCCATTTATTTATTAAGACTAACTATATATATTGTAGGAAGGCAACTTAAAACTCCAGGGTAGGGCCTGCCTAGGGGCGGGGTTGGGGGGGCCGACGTGGGGTGTGCTTGGGGGTCAGAAGCCTGGGAGCCCACTGCCAGCTGCCTGTTCTTTGGCGTTTCTAAGTGTCGGTTCTGTCCGTCTGGAGGAAAGGCAGCTTGGACCTTTTGCTCTGGTTTCAGAGATTAGAGAAAATAAAAACATCCTTAAGAATATCTGGGGGAACAAAAAAGGATCTTCGAGATCACCCACACGGAACACATTTTGGGAATGCCAAATGGCAAAAGCTTGGCGGTTGGCTTTCGGCAGAGATTGACGGGAGGAGGGACGGCGCCGCGGGGCAGGGCCCGAGGGGGAGACGGGCCGGCCGGCGGCCGCGGTCCTGGTTTGCAGGAGGCAGGAGCCAGACAGCACGTGCTCGTGGGCCGCACCCCCGACCATTCCCGGGTGGACGTCGTAGCCTTGAGTCCCCTGGTGCGCCTCGCCTCGCAAGTGCGCGTCACCCCTTAGAACTTCGTCACACGTGTCCGCGATTCCAAGGAGGAGCCGGAAGAGGCATCGCGGGTATTTCACTTCCTTCCCCGAGAGCAGGCCTGTGGAGGGCTGCTTGTCCTCTGGTTCGGCCTGGACCCTCGCGGCCCCCAGACTGGGGCCCCCCCCTGCACCTGTCCCCGTGCTCACTGCGGTGGAATAGTCCCGTGCTCACTGCTGTTTGTGCCAAGCCTCGAATCGCACAATTGCTGGGAGGTCACTTCAGGCTTAGTCCGTGGCGGTGTCACCCTCCCGTGTCCTAAAATCCTGTCGGCGTGCTTTGTTTCCAACGCTCCTTTCCCCGTGCGCCCTGAAGACCTTTCTCCTTCACAGGGGCCTGAGGTCAAGGTGAGCGACCGGGGCAGGTTACAGTCTCCTCGCACGTGCAGGAAGAGTCGTTGCCTGGCCGCGGTGTGAGCGCAAACCAAGTGCCCCAGAGTTCCAGGAGGCTTCTGGAAAGAACCACTGCCCCTGTGCTGGCGACGGCCACCCACGGTGCGTGTTGAGCCGCCTCGCGGCAAGGCTGTTCGCTCGTGAGCCTGCCCCTCTTCCGCTGCCCGTGCAGAGCGACTTCTTGCAGAGCTGTGTCCGTGGCGTCCACGTGGACGGCTCTTCCCCACTGCTTTTCACCATGACACACGGTCTCCGGTTGCTGAATCTGAAGGCTGGTTCCTGGGCTCCCTCCCGCCGAAGCCACCACCCGTTCTGACAGTCGCTGGCTGGCCTTTCTTTGTCCTGATTCTGTGTCACTTCCAACTTCTGTGCTGTGTCCCCTCATCTGGCCCCCCCGCATCAGAATGCCCCAGGGCTTAGTTCTGGGACCTCTGTGCGGATCACCCGTCCCGTCTGGGTCTGCTGCTCCGTTCCATTGCTGGGAAGGTTGTTTCTAGGTGATGCCTTCCCTTTACTGTGACCTGTGTTTGCAACGGCCGCCGGCCCGGTCCACCTGGAGGCCTGATTTACACGTAACATTCAATATGCCCCCAAATCCACTCACCTTATCCCTCTAGAAATCTGCTTTCTTCTCATTTGTGGCCACTTCAGTAAATAGCAACTTTAATCTTCTAGTGTTTTTAGGACCCAGACCTTATAATTATCCTGACTCCTTTCTTTGTCTCATTTCCCTTAACCAGATCTATGGAAAATCCCTTTGACTCCGCTTCAAATACATCTGTAAAATCAAATCGCTTCTTGGGTGGGGCTTTCAAGGGGCATGAGGGCTTCCATAATCTACACACCCAAGAAAGGAATGAAAATCCTGACAGAATTATTTACGGCATCCTCTTCCAGAACTCTGGAGATGAATCAAAGCCTTATAACAATCTGGAAAACATTTATTCAGGAACCTGCTGACCTTGGTAAGACATTGGCTTGTGGTGTTCATGCCCCGGTCGCCCTCACCCCACTCTGCCAGAGCCTCAAAGCCCAGGGGTCTACACACACAGTGTCTGTGAAAGGTGGCCAGCTGCCTGGAGCGAGGAGGCTTGGGGGCTCGGAGAAAGACCCATCCCCAAAGTGCTGTCACTGTCCTGCCTGCCTCAGAACTCCCTGGAAAAGCATTTATGCACAAGGCATTGTTTGACCCAGCTCAGAGCTCCCTGGAAAGGTCCTATATTCTGGGCATTTGTCAAAAATAATTAGCTGCAGTTACTTCAAACGATTACACCTGCCTCAAGTTGCGGTACCAGTTGGGGCAAAGAAGACCCCTGCTAAATCTTTTAAAATAAATATCTGGAATATCTGTGGAACAAGATGAGGGGTTTTGAAAACTCTGACTTATTCCTGGGGGTCTGGAAAGCCGTCTGCACGCACAGGGCTGTACGTGTGCTTGGCAGAGACCTGAAAAGGTCCCCAGGGATACACCACTGGTTGGCTTCTGCACAAGAGGGCAGAGGGGTCAAAGGAAGACTTGTAAGTGGTCTTCATGCCCCCCGTGTCCCCAGCACACAGAAAGGGTGAAAAGGAGCCCGAGGACTTGCTGGCCTAGACGTTCCAGGAAAGTGAACCAGGCAGAGACCTTGGTCGTCGCCCATGACAGAGAAGTCAGATTCTGCAGAACTCAACAGGTGACTGTGAGCACAAACTCTGGAGGTTGGGGAGCTGAGTTCTATTATCTGAAGTGTCTGGGTTTCAGCAAATTAGTAGGGGACACACAGAGGAGCAGGCGAGCATGGCTCCACGTAGGTAAAGAAGCAGCTGCGGAAAACACCTCTGAGGGGGCCCAGATGTTGGGCTTGTTAGATCAGGGCTTCAACTTGTACAGCCGTACAAACACTGAAATAACTAAAATCAAATCGCTTCTCACAGTCCCTGTGGCCACCGTTGTGCTTCATGTGACCTGGACTGTTGCAGACACCTCCCTACCAGCCCCCTGTTCCGTCCCCTGGAGACTGTTCTCTGGGCAGCAGCGAGGAGGGGCCCTTAACTGTGCAGGGCAGGGCCCGTCCTTCTTTCTCACTGCCGGCCACCCACCCTAGTGGAGACCCAAGCTCTCAGCACAGCACCCCCCTCCCCCGAATTCCTGGATGCTCTTCTGTTCTCCCCTGTGACTCTCCTCCCTCTTTCCTGTTTCGCAGGCACCTGCTTCTGCCCCAGGGCGTTGTGAGCCTCTGTGCTAAAATCTCGCCAGTGGAGGGTCACGTGGGTACTTCTTCCTCTTCAGCAAATGTCTGTGACCATGACTACATGCTTCTCAGTCCCTGTCTCTGGGCATGGGGCCTGCTAGGGGCGGACATATCAGCCAGGTCACTGGAGGGGTCAGTATATGATCATGACAATGACACACGATAAAAGCTACCGAGGGTTAAGGGCAAGAGGAGTTGTCGTTCTGGCCCCACTGAGAGTACGGTTTCCTTGAAAGAGTAACGATTTCCAGAGACCTGAGGAAAGTGAGATTAACCAGACATGGGAGGGGCAGGTGTCCCCATCATGGAGAAGGGCGGACGTAACGACTTCCAGGCAGGATCCGAGGGAGGGAGGCCAGGGGGACTGTGGCTTCTGGAACGGGGATGAGGCGGGAGCCGCAGGCCATGCTGAGGACCTTGAGATCTTGAGTTTTATTGCCCGAGCTGAACCACCCGGTGGTTCAAACAAGGGAGTCACGTAATGGTCACACTGTCTGCTTTGCAAAGGTCAGATGGGACAGAGGCAGGGGCGGGTCAGGGCCCCATGGCCGCACGAGTCCCGGTGACAGAGGTGTGGGGGCTGGCAGGACACAGGGCCAAGGCGGTGGTTGGCGGACAGCTCGGAGGCGGAGAGGGTGGGACTCGAGCGGAAGGTCTTGGGTCTTGGGGCGGCCGTCAGCAAGTACCGCAGGCTGAGCAGTGGAAAACCACAGGGACTGAACGCCTCGGACCTCGGGAAGCCAGAGCCCGGGATCAAGTTTGGGGCAGGGCTCTCAGGGCTCCCCGCCCGGCTATGGTGCCTGCGGTGCTCCGTGGCTTGTGGTGATGTTACTCCTGTCTCGGCCTCGGCCTCGCGTGGCCGCTGGCCCTGTGCCTCTGTGTGTCCTTTCTTCTTCGTACAGGGCCACCAGTGTCACATTCAGGAGCTGCCTTAATCCCGAATGACTTCATCCTCATCCTTCCTAACCACACCTGCAAAGGCCCTATTTCCGAATATGATCACATCTGGGAGGATGTGGACTTTGGGAGGGTGGTGTGCAACCCGCCTTGGGGCCGGGGGGAATCTCAAGGTTGAGCACTGGGCCTTCAGGGAATGGCGGCGCTGTGCAGTGTGGCCAAGGCCTTCAGGGAGGGCCCCCGCTGGGTCAGGGTGGACACTGTGGGGGCGTCGAGACCCAGGGCGCCCGGCGTCCTGCTGCATCTGCAGACCTGACAGGTTTCTGTGAAGATGAAGTTTAGGCAGACGTTCTCCGGAGGCGGGGTCCGGGGCCCCAGAGGCGTGTGGGTTTCCTCAGGGGCAGAAAGGACCATATCAGGATTTCCAAAATCCTTAAGAATGTTTGCTTATTAATGTGTATTTATTTTTGAGAGAGAAAGAGACCGTGAATGGGAGAAGGCAAGAGAGAGAAGGAAACAGAGAATCAAATCAGGCTCCAGGTTCTGAGTTGTCAGCACAGAGCCTGATACAGGGTTTGAACTCAGGAACCGCGAGATCACGACCTGAGCCGAGGTGGGACACTGAATTGACTGAGCCCCCAGCGCACGCCATGACCCTTGACTCTGATACAAGCTGCCCTGTGTATCAAAAATAAAAGCTGGTTTCGGGTCCTCAGGGTGGTCAGTTTCCAGAGCTGGTCGTCTACAGCTTGTGCTGGGGTGAGGTCGGGGGTGGTGTGGTGGCCTGGGTGCCTGCAGCGGTGGGGACAGCCAGGGGTCTCGGGTGGTGCCCTGGAACCCGGACAGCTGGACAGAGGTCGTCTCAGGTTTCCTAACCTACTGTCACTGACCTGCTGTCACTAGCCTCAATTTCCTCATCTGCAGGATGGGGGGACACGGACGGGTCCTAATTCACAGGGCAGATGTGAGCACTAATGGGATAATGCCCATGAGGCACACACATCCTGGGCCTGGATCGGAAGCAGGAGACATCCACGAGCCTTTTGGAAAAAAAGAAAAAGCTGAGAAAGGAAGTAAGAAGTAAAACCTGAGGGTGAAAATGGCATTTGAGCAAATCAACACGTCTTTGCTAAAATAAAAGGAGCAAGTCCCATATTTTTGGAGCCCGCAGTGACCTCCTGGGGGGTGGGGGGAAGAAGGGTTGGTCAGTGAGTGGTTTGTCCACAGTAAGACATGGGCCGGGGCTCACGCTATCTCCCTCCCTGCCTTACCGCATCCCGAGAAGGACGGACTGAGAAGGCCGGCGTGGGCTGAGAAGTGTTCTTCCACTGCAGAAAGATTACAGATTATGCTTTGGACGCTTTTTGAATGCGTGGGGGGACAGGCCCATCTTACTCAGAATTCGCACAGTACGGTGATGCCTCGTCTTGGTTTCTTTCCAGAGTCGCATCCTGTGGGGCTTGTTGGGATTGGTTATGTGCTGTTGCCCTCACGGACACACTGACAAGCTCTGGCCCCAAGCACAAGGGCTTAATGTCAAAAGGCACCCAGTCAAGGGACACAGGACATCCGAGCAGTAAAGCCCTTGGGTAGGGCCATGCCGACCCGCACAGACGACTCGAGGTGAAGCCCCATGAAAGCGCAGAATGTAGGAGGAGGCATCCCCGACGACCATGCACCATCCCTTTCCCTCACGTGTGGACCCTCCCTGGCCATCAACCACACTCCTCATGTGTCAACATCCAGCAAAAATAAAAGCACCTCGTAAACCCAATCAGCAAGAAAATATTCATCACAAGGTTGATTCCTTGTGACCCAATCATTAACCATCTATATAGCCCAAGCTGGAATTTGGATCTTCCTTAATTTTTTCTTTTCCGCTGTCATTTCTGATCCCTTTTCGCCAAAGCCCATTTCAATGGTACTGAGAGATAAAGAGCAAACACAAGGATATCTTGGCCCCTGCGGTCACTGAGATAAATTTAATAATTTAAATTGACCTAGGGGCCTCTGTATGGAATAATCCTCCACTTAGATGACCCAGTGAGTCTTAACTCATTTTCGAGTCTGTACCCAGTCAGTGTGAAAGTGTTAATGTCCCTCTATCACACGGCGCTGGGTACACTTATCTCCTCGTAGCCAATAACCAGAGACAATGATTATATTACTCATAAGATATTTTTACCTGGAGTGATCACACATACAGCTTTGGTTATTATTTTTTAATCTTTTTTTTTAAACTGGCACCTTTCTTCATAGCCCTGGGAATAGCCTTAATTTTTATATTAAAAATTGTCTTTTCCACACCTTGAGTTGTTGTTGATCTTTAAAAAAATAGTAGAATAAAATAAACCGTGGGAATTTAAAAGCGAAAGCCGATATCCCTTTTGTAAATAAATAGAGGCCAGCAAAGAGCGGGTTCTAAGCAAAAATCTTTTGGGAGGTGTGCCTGAGCATTGTTGTTTCCTGGTGACACAACTCCCTGAAAAATTGATGACAGTTTGAGTCGTGGGCAAACTCACAGACACCTAGAGTTTGGGGTTGGATTTAGTGGCACTGGGTGCCTCTCTGGGGTCCATGAGCCCCTGAAAACATTCCCTTCTCTCCTTCAGTGACAGAGGTGACATCCAATTCTTCTGAGGTAATGTGAGCGGCATCTTCCCTCCAATAAGGCTCCTGACAAAGCGCTATTGCCCAGGGTTTCCCTCAGGATCTCTCCTGAGAGCCTCTGAGGCAGTTGAATAAAGTGCAAGTCCTTCCTGAAGTTTAAATACAATCGAACTATTGGAGTTTTTCAATACGGAAGCAGAGGATTAGCTCTTCCGGAAGGAGCCATCATTACTGTGGCGTTAGATATCAATAGGTTATGTTTTAGCCTTTTGTTTTCATTTTTAGAATTTAAACTGAGGTATAATGGACATAGAATGTGAGTATTAGTTATTTTATTCTTGTTTATTTATTTATTTTGAGAGAGAGATAAGGAGAGTGGGAGAGGGGGAGAGAGAGAGCCAAGGAGGGGTAGAGGGAGAAGAAGAGGGAGAACTCTAAGTAGATTTCATGCTGTCAGCGCAGAGCCTGATGTGGGGCTCGAAGTCACAAACTGTGAGATCATGACCTGAGCAAAGTCAGATGCTTAACTAACTAAGCCACCCAGGCGCCCCAACTTGTTTTGTTCTTACTGTTTATAACGGATCACCTCGCGTATGGACTGCAGAAGTCCAAATACTTCACTTATTGTCCTGATTGATTAATTCCTCTGTGACTAAGTCTTGTCCCCTCTCACAGGGTCTTCCCTGGAGAAGAGTGCGATGCCCGGATTTCTGGACTGCTGCCACGCCATGGCCTTCCCTTTGGGATCCCTTCAGGAAGCCTCTTTGACTCGTGTCCACCAATTCCCTTCAACTTTCTCAGTCATGGGGTGTGTTTCTGCAGAACCCTGTGGTGCCCTGACACTCACTCGCTCTGGCAAACAGAGCCACCGGCTCTGCTGCCAAATGGTGCCCAAGGACCCACATGCCGTATAGTCAGAAAGCCCTACCGTATCCCAAATCCTCAGGGAATTGGTGAAAGGGGGTGACTTCGCGGTGAACACTCTAGCAGGGAGCGAACTTGGGTTTGGAGTTAAACCTCCTGCCACACAGTACCCCGGCAGGTGTGTGCCCTCTCATTCCAGCTGAGGCTGGTCCCAGGGGCACCTGGGGGGACTGGTTCTCTGAAAGAAGGCTGTTCCTTGTGCTTAGTGCTGGGCTCAGCTCTGTGCCTGGGCTCCTCATGCTGCAGGCCCCTAGCCCGCATCTTTGCTGTCACTCATACTCCAGGCACCCGGTGGGCCCGAGCCGGCCGGGAGAGGAGAGGGTGGGCGCCACACCATGGAGCCAGGCACCCACCCACCGACCGTCCTGGAGGACCCCTGGCAGAAGTCAGACATTTCTCTTGCTGCCAAACCGTCCAAACACAGGGTCTCAATCCACACCTTGTCTATAGAATTGAGGCACCTTCCAAGGAGAGGAGCACCTTCATCTCTTTCTGCAAGACTCGCATCCGCCTGAGCGGGGAGATACATCACATGAGGATCATTCAAGGGTCCAGGAGAGCGCCTGCATGCGACTCAAGGGCATTCATGCTCACTTTTCTGGGGTAGATGGTCCAAGGTGGTTTTCTTGCTCCTCGCTTTCTAGAGGACTGTATTTAAACTCTTCGGAGGCACCTCTCTCCATAACTATTTGAGATGCTATCTCTGACGATGCAGTGTGACATCCTGAGAGTAGGAGCATCATGTACTTAGAAAAGCCTGAAGCCCAGTGTCCTATGAGAATATAACAACATCTTTGAGGCTGACAGACTATGACTGGTGCCCTGTGACTGAGCACGCATTTACTGAGTATATATTCCCCGAGTTTCCTGTGAGGATTATCAAGGAAAACATATGTAAGGGATAGCAGAGCACCTGACACACGCCCAGTGCTTAACAAAAATTAGCGATTATTCTTGTTTGCTATTACTTTCTATTGTAAAAGGCATCATTTTAGTTCTGGGAGGAATGAAGTTGAGGTGATGAATGCATTTGCATTAGGAAAGAGTTCTATCGTGGTTGTGGTTTTGGGACAATTCTATTTATCAATGATTGTAAATTTGGATGTTGAAACTACTAAAGTGCAAGCATGTCAGCAGGGCTCATAATTTACATGTGTCTGGTGCTACGAACCATGTCAGGCTCAGGAGATATAACAGATAATGAATTCCAAAATTACATGAACAAGAAAAAACAACTAAAAACTTAGCAAGCTCAAGCTCAGTGGATATGGGTGCCGTCTACCTCGCCTGTACCGGGAGAATCAACAGAACATAGCATGTGAGCTGATCATGCTGCACTGTGAGTTGTAAAAAGCTCAAGACAAGAGTATTCCAAAAGTTTGAAATTGGGTTTAGAGATTGTTAGGAAGAAAGGAAGATGTGACACTAATATTTGCATATCAAGCTCCCAGCAGAGGCTGCAAAAGAACCATGATATCAAACTTCAGATGATCACATCAATGATCTAAGTGATTTTTCACAGGAGCCTAACTTACTGCAGCAGATGGAAAGGGAAGTAGGAGCCTATGGCTTTGCCGTCAGTTGATGATAAGCAATCTTGAAATTGTAGTCACTTTTGATGAGAGTGAATATTTAGTTGAGGAAAATGCAGAGAATTGACTTTGGATGTTTTTCTTTGCTTTTGGCTTTAAGGAATGGAGGAGAGAATGTGTTGTGGTTGACACCTTAAGTCAATGTTTAGTATGTACCATAGTTGGCCCTATCCTCTAAATAAAACTATTAATTTTTTAAGCATTACCAGGATGCACCAAAAAAAAAAAAATGAAGTTGGAAAATACAGGAGCCAAAGAGTATATCCTGGAAATTTGTTTGTTTCTTTGTCATGCAAAATTATTTTATAACAACAACAAAATCAATGCTATTTTCATCTGATACTTACCAAAGGACAAAAGACCTCAGTTTTATGCAGAGCCAACCTTGTCCTTTGTGAGGTGCCTTGTCGTTTTCTTTCCCCAGAGCCGTAAATTCCTATCTCATCATTGACCATATTCTGCCCTGTATCTCTATATATTATTAGTGCGTAGTTTAAAGCAGTGTTAAGTATTGGCACATTTTATTATGCTGATGAACAACACTGGGCTGTTAGGTAAAATGTAGTGTCAACAGTGATTTCTCTCTTTTCTTCAGTGTCTTTTAAATTTTCTTCTGGACTTCTAGAAATGAAACTACAGGGCATCAAATCCTATAGAGGCCTGATTCTTTTCCTATGCCTTCCAAGTTGATGAGCTAAGAATGTAATAGAAGAGATTACTCATCATGCAAAAACACAAATAATGAATGTTACAAAACACAGCCCTCTTCAAAGACTTAAAAAACATATTCAACAGTCATTGACATTTAAAGTAAGCAGATACCCTTCTTTAAAGACATGTAGTCTTGATCCTTGAACTTGAAGGATCAACAATCAAATAATGCATTCAATTGACCAACAGGCACAGGCCCCAAGTTGTCCACCTATACTACTGGAGAGTAAAAACCAGTGAATGATGGAAGCCAAGGTTTTCCACACGTTAAACAAACATGGACAAGAATTTAAGGCTGTCTCTACATTGTGGTGGATATCCCAATGCCAAAGCAATATGTAGGGCAAGATGGTGCATCCAGATAGAGTTTACAAATGTCGACTGGGATACTTGGCCTATATATAGTACCTTGAGGTAGGCTAACTTCTTTCTTTCTTTTTTTAATGTTTATTTATTTTTGAGAGACAGAGAGACAGAGCATGAGCAGGAAAGGTGCAGAGAGAAAGGAGACAGAATCGGAAGCAAGCTGCAGCCTCTGAGCTGTCAGCACAGAGCCCAATGCGGGGCTTGAACTCACGAACCACGAGATCATGACCTGAGCTGAAGCCAGCCGCTTAACCAACTGAGCCACCCAGGCGCCCCATAGGTAGACTAATTTCTGAGTCTTTCAATGAAGGCATTAGTTTGGGTACACCACTTCCATTTCATATTTGTTTGTGATAAATCATTGTGAAAGTGTAATCTGAGTTTCTAGTGTTCAGGGATAGTTTTCTGTTGGGATGTTTGTAATTCCATGTGGCTGAGGGACAGTCTCAGCTTGAGAGGTAGAGCTGTGATACATTTTCCTATTTATTTTTAATGGCTGCATCTCAGTGTTATCTTGGATCTATCTTTCCAGCTGGGTGGGCTCCTGTGACACCTCACAGTCCTAGTCTGTAATTTTCAGTTCCTTTCACTTGGAAAATATTTTAATTTTTTTAAATATTCTGTAAGATGACACTGCTAGACATATATGTACACAGACATACATGCTTTGATACATACATATGATCACACATAAATAAGACAGAAGAGAACTCTCTTCCTTATGGGAATTGCCATCCAATAAGTTTGGGAGAAATAAAGGAGCCAGAAAATTATCAGTAGATGCTAAATTAGTGGGGGTAAAAGTTTGATTAGAAATGGGCTATGCATGTAGCAAAGTAGCTCCCTACAAATTACACATAAATTACAAAGGAAAAATCATACCATTCCAGTCTGACACCTGGCAGACAGCACGTGATCAAATGGACATCATTTATGTACAGACAAAGCAAGGTCATGGTGTCTCATGTGATATACAGATCTTCCTCGAAGTGTGATGGAATTACGTCCTGATAAACCCATCATAGGTTGAAAATATTGTAAGTTAAAAGTGCACTTACTACATCTAACCTACCGAGCATCACAGCTTAGACTGGCCTCCCTTAAATGTGCTCAGAACATCTATAATATCCTTCAGTTGGGCAAAATCATATGCCATAAAGCCTCGTTGATAACAGAGTACAGAATACCTCACAAATTGCACTGAAAACTGTACTGAAAGTGAAAAACAGATGCTTGTGTGGTTGCAAATGGTTGTCAGTGGGTTGTTGACCCTCAAGATCACTGACTGACTGGGCTCTGGGGCCACCCAGCATTGCAGGAGAGGATCGACGGCATGTTACTGGCAGAAGAAGATCCACATTCAAAATTCCTAATACGGTTTCTACTGAATGTGCATCGCTTTTGCACCATCAGGAAGTAAAAAAATTCCAAGTTAAACCACGGCAACTTGAGGGTCATCTGTCCTTAGAGGGACCCCAATGTTCCTTCTGAATCTTCTTGCTAATAATGCATAATCTGAATTTCATATTGAGGAAATACCAGATAAGCACACGTTGAGCAACTTCATACAAAATAACCAGCCTGTAACCTTGAAACACATGAAGGTCAGGAAATACAAAGAAACCCTTCCACTTTAAGGGACGCTGAACAGACAGGACAACAAAGTGCAAGACCCTGGGATGGAGTCTGCATGGGAGAGAAGGGAGGGGCAGTGCTCAAAATCTGATGTGGGATATGGCGCATGTTCATGTTAAATGTCACAATTCTAACAATTTTACTGTGTTTATGTGAAACCTGTCTTTATTAGAAAATATACACTGAAGTATTTAAAATAAAGATGCAAAGGGTCTCTGATTTACTTTCAGTTGGTACAGAAGAAAAGTAAAATATCTATCTATCTATCTATCTATCTATCTATCTATCTATCTATCTATCTACCTACCTACCTACCTATGGAGACAATGGCAAATCCATTTGTAAACAATTGTAAACATTTGGTGAATCAGGCTGAAGGGGGTCCTTGTATTATTTCTGAAACAGTTTGTAAGTTGCAAGTTGTATCAAGATAATAAAAACTAATATAACTACCTTACTCATTTGCAGTTATTTGCATTAAAAAATTATGTTCTGCTCGGGCACTATTTCCACCTCAGTCAGCAACAAGCACTTACATTTACTTTGCATCCTGACTCATCTGTTTTTTCATTTACCCATCCTGACAGTACAAATAGGGTTGAATTTGAGCCTTTGGTTTCAAAAATCTAACCAAAGCCATGAGGATGGGATCAAATGACTTTTTTAATCATAAAGTTCTTGCCGCAAAACCTTTCTGTAAGAGTTTCGTTTTCCAGCCCGCTATTGTATTATGACGGCATTATTGCTTTAACTGCTTAGCTGCGTATTGTCTGTCACATCTTTTAAATAACATTTTACAGATATTTCACTCAGTCCAAGTCCTGCTAAGTCTAAGCTTCCTTTAATTTCCCTGCAGGATATTGGGAAGCTGGAAGGGTGTTAGAAGACTAACCTTTCAGCAGGACCAATTTGAAATATTAATGCTACATTTATCATTATTCCTTGGGAAGAACTTGGCCAATATGTTAGCACAGCTGTTCTTAAACGAGGAGCTCTCTTGTTTCCTCAAACTTAAGACTATCTTAGTCTGGAAGGTTCTAAGATGATAAAAATATTACTATTACATATGTGGAAACACATGCAACCTTCAAAATGGGTTTAGTTGGAAGAGTTTTAAGAGTAAAGCATGCATGGAGTGGCCTCAGACCAACAGTGACATAGGTGTGTCAGTCACTTATTGCTGTGGCGATGCTGCATAAGAATCAGCCCCATCCTAGTGACTGGTAACCGCAAGGTGTGTTTGCTGCTCCGGTTACACAGCTGGTAGCAGCTGGTTCTAAGGCTGTGGCTCTGTGCTCCTGCCGCCATGTTCCAGGCTACTGGTAGACTATGAGTTTGCTTTTACTCCAGGAAGCTCACTGAAGGAGTGTCCTGCATCTTTCAGATCTTATTTTCTCATGGCAGAGTGTCGAGCCAAGAGAGTGACAGACATAAAATGCAATCAGATTTAAGGCTTCTTTCTTGGAAGGGTTGTTTGCTCACACCTATAGTTCAAAGCATGGCATATCCCCCAGCCCAAAGTTAATGGGAGAGGGAAATGTGCCAAGACTGGGGGAGGGGGAGGGATTATGGGTAGTGCTACCTACCATGGTAGTCCAGGCTTAAAGGTGCCACCCCCCCTCCCCAGCTTGTCTTCAGCACACCCCTCGCTACTCCTTTGCACCGCACCACCTAGAACTCAGACCTCAGTGCCTTTTGTCAGATCAGGTCCACCTTGAGCTCTGCCTTCCCGGTATGTTTTCTAGAGTGTCACCTATGGCTAGTCCTGTGATGACTAACTGCATTTCCTGCCAGGCCAGGCCCTGCCATCCAAGCTGGAATGCCCAACGTGTGGATGAAGATACCACCTGGACTTCCTGTCCAGCTGAACCTTCAAATAACTTAAGCCAAGGCATTCTCATGGCGCCCACACGAGGAACCCCAAATGACAACCTTCCAGCAGAGCCCAGTCAGCTGGTGAGAGATAATAACAAATCACAGTTTTAGGCTGGGGGGGTGGTTTGTTAAGCCTCAACAGATGAACTTAATGAATGTTTCACTGGCAGGCTCTGATTTGTCCTTCACAATATCCTAAGAATGAAGATGGTGATACCACAGTTCCTTATTTATGTGGGGGGCGGGGGGGAAGGCATCAGAGATATGCTCAGGAACACACAGAATTCCATTTATCATTCTAGAGACTCTTCAACATAAACAATTTAGCACCAGAGCATCTATAATGGCTTAGGCCACATTCTAGGGAACATTCTGGAATGTAGTATTTAGACTTTAATAAATACTGAATGAAATATGGTCTGTTTTATTAACCCAGAGGACACAGTGGTCTGTATAAGAAATGCCAGGGCATACAAACAGATGACTGAGATTTTATTTACCATTAATTCTTGGGCCATCAAAATTCCAAGTTCTTTTACGTGTGCGTTGCAGCTGTCAGGCTAATTTTCCTCAACCTTGTCTACTTTTCAGCCACTGGGTGATATGATTGCAGAAGTTTTATGTTCTTTAGAAAAATTTCCACCTAAAGTTTTGACCCTAGAATGGTAGAAAGTTAGGGAACTATTTCTTCATAACATGCTTGTCTGGTTTACATAACTTTCAAAATGTTTCTTGTACTATGCTGTTTGGCTTTCATCGATCGCCTCATTCATAGGTGACTGCCCACATTAAAGCCTCTGGTGCTCTTTTCCACTATTGTTTTTTCCCTCTTGCACAGGGAGAATACCAGTTAAAACACTTAGTGCTAGGGGCACCTGAGTGGTTCAGCTGGTTGAGCATCTGACTTTGGCTCAGGTCATGATCTTATGGTTCATGAGTTCAAGCCCCACGTTGAGCTCTGTGCTGGCAGCTCAGAGCCTGGAGCCTGCTTTGGAATCTGTGTCTCCTTTTTTTTCTGCCTTTCCCTGCTCTCTCTCTCTCTTAAAAATAAATAAAACATTTAAAAAACCACTTAGTGATAGTCATTTATAAAACATTTTGTCATCTCACTCAAGAACAAGAAATACGCTGGATGTTCCCTAACTCCACCAATTTTAGCAAACAAATTATACTACCTAATGTTTTATTTTTGAAAATCACCATATTATTGTTCTAAGATTAACACTTCAATTAATGTGAATTAAACTAATAAAAAGTCTTTATTTATTTATTTATTTATTTATTTATTTATTTAATCTAGGAGATAGACAGAGAGACAGCGTGAGCAGGGGAGGGTCAGAGAGAGAGGGGGTCACAGACTGAAACAGGCTCCAGGCTCTGAGCCGGCAGTCAGCACAGAGCCCGATGCAGGGCTCGAACCCACGAACCGCGAGATCATGACCCAAGCGAAAGTCGGACGCTTAACCGACTAAGCCACCCAGGCGCCCCTAAACTAATAAAAAGTCTTAAACAATCTGTATTTTATATCTAAGTTATGGAATAAAATGTATCAAAAGAAAATAAATAAATTTGGTGTAGTTATATAAAATATACCAAACTTCCAGGGATGTTTTGAAATTACACTTAGGTGTCTACTATAGCTCAATTTTTTCTCAAAGAATTGTTCAAATGTAAATGACATATTGATGCAGAATTCTTGGTAATCATAGGATTCAGTTAGGTCAACTTATTTAAAAAGGTACAAAGGTACATTTTAGAAAGATTTTCAACAACATTGGTTTAAAAAAAGCTCTTCAGAATAAAATTTAAGTTAAATGATGCACTCATTTCAATAGAATTGTTGATTTTCTTAACTTCAGTTAATTGAAGTTCTGAGATCTATTGGTGGTTCTCAACCTTTGATGCAGATAGAATCACTTAGTGTGAGCCCCCGCTAGTCAATTCAACAAAATCTCATAGCATTTACTGGAAGCTTTCCAAGTCCATAAAAATGGAGTAGATATACTTTTTCCTATTCCCACAGAGTAGAGCTGAAAACTCTAGACACTATACATGGAACAAACAAGCAAAGAGTGAACCCTAAACAGGATGAACTAGAAGAAATGTATACCAAGACAAAGTATAGATCAACTTCTGAAAACTAGAGAAAGAAACCTTAAAGTAGCAAGAGTGCAGTGACACCTTACCTGCTGGGTAAAACCATTTGAATGACAGTAGATTTCTCCTCAGAAATCAAGATGGCCAGGATTGTGTGCCTTCCCCCAATCCTGCAAAATAGTAAAATGTATAGAAGCAGAAGAGAGAGTAGTGGCTATCAGGGGCAGGGGAAGGGGGAATTGGGGACTTACTGCAGTTCAGTTATACAAGATGAGTAAGTTTGAGGAATCTATGGGACAATATGGTGCCCAAAGTTAACAAAAATGCATTATATGCTTAAACATTTATTAAGAGGGTAGATCTCATGTTAAATATGATATAAAAACAAAGCGACACAAGTAACTTTTGAAGGTGATGGGTACATTTATTACCTTGCTTATGGGGACAGTATTACAGGTATATGCAGATGTACAAATGTATCAAATTGTATACATTAAAAATAAAAATGTGTACTTTAAAAAATATCAGTTATAGTCCAATAAAGCTATAAAAACAACAATGACAACAACAACAGATAATAAGGAAAGGAAACACAGAGGCCAGAAGGTAATGGCATAACATTGTTTAAATGTTGGAAGGAAAGAACTCTCAACCCAGAATTCTATATCCAGCAAAAATATCCTTCAGGAGTAAATAAGAAATAAGAACATTTTAAGATGAAGGAAAACTAAAAGAAATAGCTAAATCAAATTCTCAGGATAGAAAGAAAATAATTTTAAAAAAGGAATCTTGGAATATCAGGAAGAAAAAGAAAAATAGAAAAGAAAAAATATTGGTGAATACAATGGCCTTTCCTCTTTTCTTGAGCTTTCACTTCTTTGAAAGAGACAAAAATTATAACACTGTCTAATGTGACTCTCTAGGTATAAAGAGGAAGTATTTAATATAATTATATTATAAATGAGAGAAAGTAAAGGAAATAAAGGGAGATATATTTGCATGCCTCACTCAAATGAGTAGAATAAAGACACCATTAGGCTATGACGAATTATGTCTATATAATGCAATACCTAGACCAATCACTAAATGAGCTATATAAAGAGATACAAGCAAAACACTGAATAAAGAAAAATGGAATTCTAAAAAGACAACATTCAAGCAACCCACAGGAAGCCAGGAAAAATAAAACAAACGAAAAAGAAACCCCACAAGAAACAGAGGAAATAAACAGAACAAAACCCAAAATACTAGACTTAAGCCCTAACATATCAACAACTACATTAAATGTAAAGGGTCTACACACACTGGTGAAAAGGTATACCAGAAATGTAGATTTAAAAGAATCTGTGACTCAACTATATATAAGTGCATTATGCTGAGAGAAAAGAAAAAGAAGCCAATCTCAAAAGGTCACATAGGGAATGATTTCACTTATATAACATCTCAAAACAGCAAAATTAGGGAAATAGGTAACAACTTAGTGGCTTTCAGGGGACCGGGATGGGATGGACCATAAAGAGGTAGCATGATAGAAAGTCTTGTGCTGATAGAGTAGTTACGTACCTCGATCATGGTGTTGGTTGCTGGGATGTACACACCTTATAAAATGGAGGCATCCCTAGAACCATACATGTATAGCATGGAACTCATCATACCACAGTCTGTTGGTTTTGATATTGTATTGTAAGATGTAACCTCGGTGAAGAGTACATGAGATCTCTGTCTAACTTTTAACTTCCATTCATTCTACAAAATGCTTTTTAAAATCTACTCAGGTGATAATGAGAGCCACTACTTTACATGGTCATAAATCAGTGTAACCCAAAGAAATAACTTTGGTGCAGAAAGAAATGAAGAAGCTGTGGTTCTTATCGCTTTACACCAATCTCCTCACTTGTGCTGGGGCTTCTTCTTTCCTAGATCCACATCAGAATGTTTCCATAACAGTGTTTTCTAGACTTAATTTTCACTGTAATCAGCTGCAGAGAATTAAAACAAGTAAACATCAATGCAACGAATTCACAAATCTTTCTCCAGAATCCTGATTTAATTTGGCAGGTGTACGGCCAATTAACGTGCTTTTCAAGCTTCCCAGTGGTCTTTACCATGCAGCCAAGGCTGAGAGCCCCAGCTCTCACAAGCCAGTGCTGCACTGACCAAGTGAGACACGTGCATGCATAAAAAGACTAAAAGGTCTTGGAAAGTCCTATGCCTTCTTCTGGTTAGAAAGGTGGCCTATGCCAGTGAATGGTCACGTTTTTGAAAGTGATGCCTTTTCCCTCTTTCAACACTTTTCTTTTGCTTTTTGCTTTTCTGTACTTTGCCTATGGTATTTCTAGTTGCAAATTTCTTTTACCTTTACCTTGCTGACTGGGTCTGACAATTCTGTGGGTTGAGTGTTGTATCAGATCCCAACTGTCCATCCTAAACATTGCTTCCACGACCTTTTTTCTTTCTCTCCTTCTTCGATGGGCCAAGGAAATAGATTACACCACCCACCTCATCCCAAACGTCCATGCCTTTAATTTTCTGGTACCAGTTCTTGGCCTGTTGGCTACCCGAGTCACTTGTTGGCCTCTCCTTGCTCTGAGCTGTCTCATGGGGTCACTGATGATGGCAGTCTGCAAATGGCAGATTCCTAGGACAGTTAGGTTGTGGGTAGATTTGGCAAGTGAGGGAGAAAGCATGGGCAAAGCTAAGTTATCCCCTGCCTTTCTTAAGTCTCTGGAAACAACAGCATTTACTCTGTGACCCGGGCTACTGCTGGGAAGGCTCATCTGTGCTTCCTCTCACGGACCCCGGGTGCCAGCAACCCCACATCTTTCCTTTGCTCTTTGGGTGGGTCAGGTTAGCAGCTCTGGCCATTGCTCCACTCTGGACTATCTCACCGTCTCCTGTTTGGGTTCTCAGCTTTTCCTCTCTGTGTAACCATTTCTCTATGTTGAAGTCCTTTAAAAAATACTTAATAGTGATTTCTGTTTTTCTGATTGGAACTTTTTTTTTCTATTTTTTTTACCCCAATGTTACCCTATGTTTATTCAACCATCTTTTAGCTCTGTCTAATCTGCTGTTAAGTTAAGTAAATGAGATCTTCAATTATTTGCTTGTGTCTAAAGTTTAGAGGGTGCCTTTTAAAATATATTATTTTTTGTAGTTTCCAGTGTTGTATCCCCAAATTTCAATTTAGATATTATATTCTTGAACAGAGTAAGCATCGATATTTTAGAGCCTTTGATATTTTCAACATCTGCAGCCCACAGGGCTGTTTCTGTCGCCTGTTGTTTCTTGATCTTCCTCTGGAGACTTTTTTTTTCACTTTGGCAAGTTTTTAAAAATTAATTAATTTATTTTGAGAGAGAGAGAGAGAGAGAGAGAGCACAGCAGGGGAGGGGCAGAGAGGGAATCCCCTCTCTCAGGCAGGCTCTGATCTGTCAGCATAGAGCCCAGCTCGGGGCTCAAACTTGTGAACCATGAGATCATGACTTGAGTCAAAATTAAGAGTCGGAGAGTCAACTAACTGAGGTGCCCACGTGCCCCATACTTCTGGCATGTTTTGAGGGCCACTAACTACGTGGGGTCATTTTAAATGATTGGGTCATCCAGAGAATTTGATTCTGACCTGCAGTCTGTGAACAGGATGCTTTACTTCCAGTGTATTGACTTTCATAGCAGTATTTTTGGAGTTCTAGACCAAGGTTGGGGTAGTATATAAGGATCCCTCCCAGCGGCATGCCCCAGACTTTAAGTCTTCTTCCACGAGTATTATGTAGGCACCAAAATCTCAGCTCAGACTTTCACAGGTGCCTTCCAGTTCAGCATCTCTTCCCTGAGGAAAAGCAGGCCCACATATCTGTTATCTCAAGATGTCTGTCTACCTTGTTTTGTTAGCTTTTTGAGTCTTTGTGTTCTGTTGTGCTAATAATCTCGACCTCAACCACCTGAAGTCCAGATCTCACTCTTCAATAAAGCATGCACCAAACTAAGCCTGTGCATAGAGAAATAATTGAGAATGGAACATTTGTGTAGCTATTGGAGCCTAGTTTGGTGATTTGTGGGGTGACAAGTCACAATAAGATTGGCCATGTATCAGCCTTGGGCGAGGTAGCCTCAGAACCATCTGCTCCCAATGTGAAATGAGCAGAGAGAGTGTATGTTATCTAAGGTCCCATCAAATTCTCTCCTTGTATTAGTCTATTATTTTCAGTTGTAAAATATTTCAATTGTGGAAATATTTTACCTATGGAAGCTTCTGGAAAATCCTGGCTATATCTACCAATAAGAAACGGGAGTAATTTCTGGATTCTGTAATGTGGCCCTGTACATGCATATAGTTTCTCATGCACGAGGTAGAATACCACCTAGTTTAGAAATGACCCCATGTCCTGAGCCGTACCACACAGCTGGCCTTCTGACCTGCATTCCTAGCTGCTCTGTAGTACGAAGTATAAATTATACTCCTTTAAGTAATCTGTGCTGGGTATGGCTGCAGATAGTGCCACAAGTTTGTGCCAAAGAATACTTTTTCGTAGTTTATAACAGCAAGGGATAATAACTAGGTATTAACCCACATGGTCAGTTTATTGTGAGCCGTTAAGAGGGAGGTATGTTTAGAACAGCTGGAAATGAGCTAAATGTTCGCTGAAGCAGTCCAGGCAACTCTCCAAATGAGCATTAGGTATCCTGAAAGTCAGGAATGCTGAATCAATTGCTGTATCCGGGTTACATTCCCTTTACGGTTCCTCAAATTTATGAAGAAGTTAATTCATCTAAACTGTTTAGAACACTCAGTTTGAGGTAAGTTGGTTTCCTCAAATGTCTCCAACCAAATCTCCGTCTATTGGGTATGGCTTTTCGTAATACGTGTGGCAGCTTCTCTCCTGCTTTCTTCAAGGAAAATCACATAATATATTCAGCAATTTCAAGGGAACATTGTGGCTGAGAAGCTAATGGAGAAGCTGACTTGGATACACAGCTGGCTAACCTCAAGATACCTCGGAAATGGTGCATGTCCACAATAACAAATGCGGCTGTTCAATGATAAATTTATTTCTCCATCTGCGCAGAAATTGATAGCTGGTGCCAGGGCTTGATGGCCTCTGTGTCTGTTGCCAAGCTTCTAGTCTTGTTTCGACAACACTGGGTTGGACTGTGCTGCAGACTCCTGACCTTTTAATACCAAGGATTCGAGCGAGCACATTTTAAGCTTAGCTGTAGTTTAGTTTGTCTTTCTTTCTCTCTCTCTCTCTTTTTTAAAGGCAAGCCTATTATAGACTTCACTTTGTATGGGAGTGATTTTAGCCAGTCAGCAGTCTTGCCTCACTTTCTTTCCTTAAGAAAGTAACTAACTAGAGCTGCTATCCCTAGAATAAAGAGCGGATTAAAAAGCATAGTCACTGCAAATAAGGCAGGTAGCAGGGAGAGGAGAGATGTGGGTAATACATTAAGAAGGAAAACTTTCTGTTAGCTATCATGCCCCACGCTGTTGTGTATAATTATTAGCTGCAAAATAGCACAGCTTGAACATTATTATTGCGCATTAAAGAACATTTCACTTATAATTATGGAACGAAAAGAAGCGTTTACAACTCACCTACCGATGCATTAACTTTGTGTGTGTAAGAAAATATTTTAAAAACCTCTTCATTAAAAATCTGCAAATATGTGACTTTCTTTTTCCATTTCATGGAGCCTTCCTTCTTTTTTTCCCCCTGACATGTTGAATTACATCTTAAACTTTTCTTTTAATTAGAAAGCAGCATAAAACTGTAAGGGAGGTGGGGAGAAGCCAAGGGAAGGGGGTGGTCTGCGTGTTTGCTAGCCGAAATAGATATTTGATACATAGACAGATTAGACAGTGAAAGGGGAAGGCACAAAATATGTTCTTTCACCCTAGCTGAATAACTACAGGTGCTCCGAAGCAGGAGCACAGTACTTTTTCTGAGTGTTGTTCATAAGTTTTGAGAGAGCAAATGCTGTGGAAATCCATAGAAACCAGTGGTGGGCAGTCTTTGCCTCAATGTTTCAAGGTCAGTCAAGGGGAGCTTAACCCTTCCAAAAATTTATTCTGCTAGTTTTTCTCAAACAACATCTTGCATTGGTGGACTTCCACTGAAGGAACGTGTGTGTGTGTGTGTGTGTGTGTGTGTGTGTGTGTGTGTTTTCCTACCATTTGTATATAAAGACTCCCCATCAGTCACACACATTCACCGAGTGACTATTGTTCGTCAGACACTGTGTGACACTCTGGGGGGAACAGTTAAGAATAGACTAAATAAGGGGCACCTGGGTGGCTCAGTCGGTTAAGCCTCCGACTTTGGCTCAGGTCATGATCTCACGGTTCGTGGGTTCGAGCCCTGCGTTGGGCTCTTTGCTGACAGCTAGCTCAGAGCCTGGAGCCTGTTTCAGATTCTGTGTCTCCCTCTCTCTCTGGCCCTCCCCTGTTCACACTGTCTCTCTCTCTCTCTCAGAAATAATTAAAAATATTAAAGAATAGACTAAATAAAACAATGTACCCGGATGCTTTATCCAAAAAGTGGATTTCCACACAGTTTAGGTGACTTGGCACCTGTGTGGTGTTTGAGGGAGCAGAGGAGATCAAGGATCCTGCCCTGACACACACAGTCACACACATGTGCACACTTGTGCACACGTACATGGATTCTTCTTTGATTTGTTTTTCTCCCCAAGTCTGAAACACCCTACTTCCAGAATACTCTGCCACACACTGGGGTTTTCCTCAGTATTCCTCTTGAGGACAACGGGCATTCTGTGGGAAAGGATTCGGTGGTCCACGTAGTTAGAGATGCAGCACATCCTCCGTCCCTTTCTTGAGGGTTCACAGCCCACCTTGTGTGGTTACAGGGCTTTCTAAGGAGCCTGTTCAGTTCAGCATTTCTCAAGCACATCTCTCGATGTGATGCATGGAGATGATGCCCAGGGCTCTGCAGAATGGGAGTGCGGGGTTCACTCCATGCCCACCTGATCTCCCCTCATTTCTCTCTCATGGCCAGGAGCCTCCAGAAAGTCTGCTGTGGAGGTGACACTGTTTGGAAAGGTCTTTCCTGCCCTTCTGGGGCACGGGGGAAGCAAACGAGGACCGTCTTTTGCCTGAGTCTCAGGATCACCTCCCCACTTAGTAAGATGACCTTAACCCAGGAATTTTCTATGTGAGAATAGAAACAGACATTTCTGTGTCTGGTTCACACCTGTGTCCTTAGGTCTTGATTTCATTTGTTGACCAACACATTATGGTGCTAATCTTCTCAGTGGCCTGTGCTATCTAGCAGGAATCCCTCCAAGGTACTGGGCCTTGGGACAGAGGCACACTTGAGTAATGAAAGCCTGTGACAGAGTGAGAGGGACACCGACGTGTTTGGCTGATCCAACCTGAACAGTAAGAGCCACCATTTGGGGAACGTTTCCTACTTGTCAGACACTGTACTACATGCTCACCATACTTTATTTCCCTTAGTGCTTGTGAGGACCTTTGTGACAGGAGAGACATCACTACCTACACTTACAGATGAGGGAACCCAGGTGTAGGGGCATGACTTGTTAAAGGCCACGTGGCTGCACTTGTGAGACAGCCTGAGTGGCCGAAGCCAATGTCACTCTAAGTACCATGGTCCTAAGCATTACCTATGCTGTCGATGAATGTTTGCTCAGTCAGAGGCCGAGTTCATCACCCAGTCCACCCAGTCCACCCCTGTGCATTAAATCGTGCTTGTAAGGGTGATGTGGGCACATGAGTTCTAGGACTTTTATGTGTCTTCTATTGTAGAGTATTTAGAAGGGCACATGGCAATTTAAGTCTTTTACTATAAGTAACTATGCTTAGCTCGACTTAGCTCTGCATTCCACAATTTCCAGCCCTACTGGGTGCTTACAAACATGGAGGCTCTAAGAACACTAACGGACAGCATGTAAGACTGTGCTATGAACCGTTACCACAGCAGAGGCGGTATGAGTTGAGAGCAGGGAGAATGTGTCCACTGTGGTTGCTAAGTTTTAAAAGGTGCAGTGGAATGAGCTGCCATAAGGCCAGGGTCATTGTCAAGGGGTCTCCATGCACAGTGTTTATTCAGTGCATTCCAGACTCCGCCTCTGTATTCTGAGCAGAATTTCCACATGTAAGTCAAATCATTACATTCAGGAAAAAAAAATTTTTTTTGGCAAAGTCTTAAACAGGTCTCTGCATACAAACCTGCTTCATACCTCCAGGACATGTGGAGGACTTTTGCTCAAAGGAGCAGTCGTGATTTTAGTTAGAGCCCCATCCCACCTTGGCTTCCTGGTAACACTGGTAGTCTGGTGGTAAGGACCTGGTAATCCCGTGTGACCAATCAAAATAGAATGTCAAACTCACCTCTCAGGGGTCTACCAATGAGCTGTGGACTGAAAGAAGCATCTGACTCAAGAGTCAAGGTCAAATGCGTGATCACGAGTGAAAAACCCTGTGGTTTGAAACTAGCAACTCTTCTCCCTATTTCACTGAAAAATCAATTATGCACTTCCTAAGTGGATTAACACACTTCAGGGAATGCAGTTGTTGGAGATAGCTGCATCTGTTGGGTTACAAAAACAGGCAAACAAGCAATATTAGCATTTTCTACATCATGTACAACACAGCGCTCTGTTCTACAAGAGGAGGAATCTGTAGGTGGATCTGCCCACAGTGGCTGTGACCTGGGAGGGCATGACAGTCGGCAAGCCCAGCTTCCGGAGCCCATACGAGAGTGTACCCGGTGACCCAGTCTGACTCCAGTTTCTGCCGCATGGTTGTCAACCTAATTCTCAAGGAACTGGAGTTACTTATGCAAAATGTGACTTGTTTCTTTATACACAGGTCGACTCAAGGACTCTCATCCCTGACTAAGAAAACTTTAGCACAAGAAAGACGTACGGATGCATTGTCTCTGCGCCAATCAACGTGTCCAAATTCAGTTCCTAATCTGTCTCTGCAAACTTGGCTCCTCTGCTATTTTCCTGCCTAGCATTTACCCAGCAGCCCAAGTTAGAAAGCTGATGTCTTCTTGCACTTGTCTGCTGCTGTCCCGGCCCACCTTCCGTCTTCATCCAATTAGTCACCAGGTCAGGCATTGCTCTGTTCTAAAGACCCCTCCCCTCCACTCTTCCCCTTCATGGTCCAACACCTCCCTCCTTTCCTGCATGGACTCCAAGAGATTTCCTCCCTAGCCTGCTGTCCATCTCACCCCCAATCCAGCTTCCATCCTGTACCTAGAATGAACTTTACATGATCATGTTGCTGGTCTTCGGGCTATGTTTGGTTTTTGGTGCATCCTCTTCATCCTCAGGGTGGAGTCCAAAGTTGTTCCCGAGGCTTAAAAGGTCTGTGTAATCTCGTCTCTCTGTCACTACAGTTTGGCCTGGGTGAGAATTTCTGTGCCATGTTAAACGTTTTTAAAAATAACTTTAGAATTGCATAAAAGTTGCAGGATTACTAGAGAGAGTTCTGGTATACTGTTCACTTGGTTTCTCTTTAAAGTAAACATCTTACATAAGCAAAGGGAATAATTATTCAAGGCAGGAAAGTAACACTGATGATGTACTATCTTCAGACCTTATGCCAGTTTTCCCACTCATTTCTGCTTTCTGGTCTGGGATGCAGTCCCAGAGTTGGGCTTTGCACTCAGTGCTCATATCTTCTTGTTTTCCCCGTTCTGTGAGAATCCTCAGTATGGCCTTGACTTCTGACTCTGACACTCACAGAGCACTGGCCAGTTATTTTGTAGGATGTCCCTCCATTTGAGTTTGTTGGACATTTCTCAAGATGAGACCGAGGTTCTGACGTCCTGGGGAGGACGCCAGAGAGGTGACCTGTCCTCGGCACATTGCGGCCAGAGGATGTGATGTTGATTATCTTATCACTGATGGTGTGGACTTTGGTCACCTGGTTGAGATGGTGTCTGCCAGGCATCTCCACTGCAAAGTTATCATTTGTTTTTGCCGTTCATGGGCATCTCATGAGGAGGTAATTTGGGATGACGTCACTATCCTATCTCTCAGTATAATTTCGCCTACTCCTTTTAGCATCCATTGTGCCTGGAACACAGAGTTTGCCTAGTGGTGATTTTCTATTTGCCTCATTCCTTTCTCATGTATTAATTGGAAGTCTAGTCTAAAAGAGAGATAGTTCTTCTGCCCCATGTATTTATTTATTCGATGATTTAGGTCAATATGAACTCATGGACATTTATTTTATTCTGGTTTTGTACTGTGTGCAAATTGTCTAGGGTTTCGTTTGGCACCTTCTTCGAGTTGACTCCAGTAGGACTTTATAATTCGAATGGGTGAGATTTACCACCAACGGGATTAGTTTTACACACAATTATGCTTCCAAAGTGAGGAAGCAAACAAACAAAAACAGCAACCCACAACTCTTTGTAGGCTGTATCTCTCTAGAATTGTCTTTTCTCTAATGAAAGTGGTCTATAACTGGACCACTAATGACAGAAAAATCTAGGAAGCCCTTCAGAACATTCTAGATATGCTAGGAGATCTGTTGTGACTTCTATCATGTACCTTCACCATGTGGGAAAGAGAAGAATGAAAGGAATTTGCAATGGCATGGTTTCCTAGTCCCCACAAAAATCCATGTTCTTCTACTACTACTACTACTACTACTACTACTATTATTATTACTATAATCAAGGAGATTTCTACACAGAAGTATTTATTATGTATTCAAAATTTTAAACCTCTTTTGGTTTGAAAACTGTCATACATAGAAGTGTATATATAATCCATCTACCTATATGCTATGCATAAAAACTATTATATACATATACCAATATCATGGAAGAAACCTGTCTCTACATGCCCATCGCTAAACCACAGAATGACAAGATTACCGATACCTCTGATCCCCGCATGCCAGGCTGAATTCTGCCACTCTTCCACACCTTACTGGGCACTGCCATCTGGAATTTTACATTAGTTTTTCTGAAAAACAGAACAAAACAAAACAAAACAAAAAACAGTTTTATCCTATGTGCGCGTATATAAGATACAGTGAGGTTTTGCCTCTGTGGGGCCTTCACATGAATGGGGTCACGGAGGTATTCTTGACTTGCCCTTTGCACTTGCCTTTGCTTCTGAGGGCCGTTCGGATTGGCACCTGTGGCCGACGGAGCCGTTCTCACTTTGCTCGTGCTCCGTGTGGATGCTTAGTGTTTATGCAGTCTGCTCACCAGCATCCACCCAGCTCTCCCTTTCGCACACAGGCAGTCTCTCTGTCCATCCTGTTTGTCCCCTGGTGTACATTCGGGGGACATTCTCTAGGGTCTATGACCACAGGGGAAACTGCTGAGCCATGGGGCGGGCAGGTAATAACATTTTCTGATCCCGTTCCCCCAAAGTTCTTACACATGTGCGCTAGTAAGTGCACGCAAGTGTTTCGTGATTTTAACTGTGTCGACGTTACTAGAACTTACAGTCCTGCACTCTAGGTGCTGTGCCGTCAATGTGAGTTTTCTCGATTGTCGACGAGGTCAAAATCCTCATATGTTTGTTGTCCCTTTTGCTTTCTTCCTTCGTGAACTCTTTGCTGATGGCTTTTGTTTAGTTTTCCTTTGAACGGTTGCTCTTTTTCTGCTTCACACAAGCTCTTCATATATTCTGAGTAATGAGGCTTTTTGAGTTAAAACTACTGCATAGAGCTCCTTCCACCCTGTAGCTCGTCTTTTCACTTTCCTTGTTGTGATTTGATTTGTGATGAATAGAAACTTTTAATTTTAATTAAGTCCAATATATCAATCTTTTCCTTTTGAGTTTTATGAAAAAATCATTTCCTTTCCCTGTTATACTCATTTCTTCTATACTTTTTTTTTCCCATGAAAGTTTAAGATTTGCCTTTCAAGTCTGCTGGCTTTTCCCATCTGGAATAATTTCTCCTTTCTGAATAGATAGGCAATATCAGATTTCCGCTCATGTGGGGGGTCTGTTCTGTTCAGGAGCCCAGTTCTTCCTGTGCCCAAATCAGACCGTCTCGTTTACTATACCTTTTACTAAGACTAGTTTGGGCGGACCCAGCACAGCGCCGAGAGTACGCGGACTGTAACTTCTGTAACTTTGGTCCCCCACCCCAGCGTGGCTCTTACCCCACGGGCAGACCCCACGCTGCATGGCTGTGGGGGCTGCGAGATGACCAGGGGCCGCCCTGGTGTGAGGCCACCTCGAGAATGACGATGGTTCTGTGACCTTTCAAACTTTCTGTCAAAACCTGAAAATTTATTGTCAGTTTTAAGTGTACAGGAACCTAAAGATTGGTAAAGTTAATGTTTATCTAGCCCACTGCATTCTAAAACATGAGAGGCGTTGAGAGATGACTCATTGCTTTTTGGAAAACTGATGAATGGTGGATGGCGGTGCTCCCTTCCTCACAGGACCTATGATACGGCGTGAACATCACTTCGGCTCGGTCAGGAGCCGTCACACTCCTCTCTATGTCTGGATATACATCCTGTATCTCATTCTCTGCACCCGTCTTGTGGTGAAATATCTCTGGGGCATTTTCACTTGATCTGGGACATCTCCATCATTTTTGTGAGAACCGCCTTCCTCACGTGTGTTGAGAAGTTGCCTTGGCCAGGCTCCCCGGCTGCCCATCTAGAGTGTGTCACGGAAGGACGGCGTCAGCCCCCACAGCCCGCTGTCTCCTTGTCACGTCCAGCTCCACAGTTAACACCTGTTGTTTCTTCTCTTCCCGGGAGGCCAGGTGTCCAGGTCCTAATCTCCAGAATTTGTGGTCCGCGCCTTATACGGCAGAAGGGTCTTTGCAGATGAAATGGAGTTAAGGATCCTGAGATGGGGAGAGTATTTTGTATCATCCAGATGGACCTGACGGAATCATGGGAGGCAGGAGGTCAGAGACACACAAGAAGGGATTGAGGCGATGTGCCTGCAAGCCAATACCTATCATGGCGGCCTCTAGAGGCTGGAGGAGGCATGGAATAGATTCTCCCCTGGAGCTTCTAGAAAGAACCATTTCTGCTAATCTTCTTGATTTTAGCCCCCAAAGATTCATTCCAGACTTCTGACCCCAGAACTGTGGGAGAATAAATTCTTGTTTAAAGCCACTAAATTTGTGGTAATTTGTTACAGCAGCAATAGGAAAGGAATATACTGCACTTTCATCTCTGTTGGACAATTTCCTCTTTGGATTGTCCATTTTTGTAAAATGACATGTGGGTTTGTCACTGGAAGCCAAGGAGACAACACAGCTGCAAGCTTTGCTCTCTGGGTGTGAACTGAGTAACAGATGTGCAGTGGCGAATTGTGGACAGATTTTGAAAGAAGCGATGTGATTGGTCACGGACCATGACGTGCATCTGTTATTGATGTTGTGATTTGCGGACTGAAGAGCTCGCAACAAAGCTCGTACTCCTTCAGTTACAGAAAATAAACTGTGCACGCGGACATTTGAACTGTGTTGTGGAGGGAAGGCTGTTTTTTAACTGAATCCTAGTCCCTAACATTTTTGCATGTGAGAAACATAAAAAATGAGGATTCCCTGTGTTCAGTTTTCCTACTTATAAAGATGGTACATCTGTATAATTTTCTCCATCAAATATTGAATAATTTTTTTTTACATTTGTTTATTATTGAGAGACAGAGAGACAGAACATGAACGGGGGAGGGGCAGAGAGAGAAGGAGACACAGAATCTGAAGCAGCTCAGGGCTCTGAGCTGTCAGCACAGAGCCCCATACGGGCCTCAAACCCACAAACCATGAGATCATGACCCGAGCCAAAATCGGACACTCGACTGACTGAGCCATCCAGGCACCCCTAATCTTGAATAATTTTTAATTTATTTCTGGGATTCTTAAATTTTTGCTGACGTTATAATGGCATCTTTTTCTACACTGCACATTCGGAGATTTGCTCAGGGATGGAAATGTAATTTACTTTTGTGTATTGTGTTTTTTGTTCAACAGCTTTATAAATCACCTTATCAATGTATAAAATTAATCTATAGAGTTCAATTGTATTCTATGAAGTCAATAATATCATCTAAGAGTAAGAACTGTTTTATTTCTCTGTTCTCTTTCCTTATACTTTTAATTTCTTCTGGATGTACTGGGCAGGCAGGGGTCTCCCAAATAATGTGAAAGAGAAGATCTATCAGCAGGCACATCTGTCTTAGTTCTGATTTAAAGAAAATTCTTCTAATAACCTAGTCTTAAATTCTTCTAATTTTCACTACTTTAAGTGCTACTTCTATTCATTTTCATATACCCTTCTTCAAGGTTAAAGACATTCCTTCATATTCCAAGTTTTATAAACAAATACATATTTTATTTTTTAACTGTGGAGTTTATTGTTGAAAATAATATCAAGTCTCTTAGTTGGCTATAATATGTAACCCATATCCATTAGATTGAATTTGTTAACGTTGCTGCTCAGATATTCTATATCTTGAGATTGTTTGCCTGATGGATATATTAAAAGAAATATATTGAAACTGTCACCATGGTGGCACATTTGTAAATCTCTCCTGGTGGCAGTATCAGACTTTGCTTTATAAATTTTAAAGTAATTTTATTAGAAGCATATGAATTTAGAAATTTTTTTAGGTACCCAGTGAATTACCTAGTAATATACTAGTAATATCTAGTAACATTTTTTTTCAGCTTTATGATCTATCTTGCCTAATGTTTTATAAATGTTTACTTATTTTGAGAGGTAGGGGAGTAAGCACATGACTGGGGGGAGCAGAGAGAGAGAGGGAGAGAGAGGGAAAGAGAATACAGGCTCTGTGCTATTAACACAGAGTCCAGCTCGGGGGCTCAATCCCCCAATCATGAGGTCATGACCTGAGCCAAAATCAAGAGGCGGACACTTAACCGACTGAGCCACCCAGGTGATTCTATCTTGTCTAACTACAACAAGTTTGCTATTTTCTTGTATATATTTTAAATACTTTTACTTCCAACATTTTAGTGTTCTATGCTAAGTATATCTTTCCTAGACAGATTATACTGGGAAGTAATTAATCTGGCCTTACATTGTCATGTTCTGGAGAGTTTTGTCCATTTCCATCATTTGAGTTATGATACATTTGAATCTATTTCCACTATTGTACCTCAGATTTTTTTCTTCTCCTGTTTTTTTTTCTTTTTTCTTTCTCTTCTCTGTTTTCATTGTTGTTAGTTTGATTTAGATTTTGTTATCTCTTCTTTCTAGTGTTTTCTCTACCAGTTTAATATACTATATGTACACTGCAGTATACATTGGCTTAGCAAGTGTATTTAACTTAATAAAAATTCAGTGCTAGTTAAATCTCCCCCCCAAATATAAGAATAGAGCAAGTCTACGCTCTTATTCGTTATTTCTGTATTCTTAGTTGCAAACAGATTATCTTGTACACAGGAAGACTTAATAGATACTTGTTCAATAAGTAAATCAATTAATATTTTTAATTTTATTATAGATTTGCATATATATAACCTTAGGTCCTGAGGAGCTCCCCTGGGACCTGAGCTATGATCACTTTGTGTGATTTGCTTACTTAGAAAATCAAATGTTGTGTTAGAATGTTTTCATGAAAAAAGAAGTATATTGATTGTGAAGCTTAATTATATTTTTACCCAGATCTAGGTAGAGACTTGATTTCAGAGTTTGTCATAGTAGAGACTTGAGTGACTAGCTGAGGATCTGGTCCTCGTTCCCAGAAGCTATGAATTAAGTAAGCTCCTGAAAAATATATTCTAGTGACCCTTGCTTGTGAATCCACATAACTTCTGGGAAATACCACATTTTTCTCCAGCAAGGATGGGAAGACAAATAAATGTGATGATTGTCAGCCTCCCTTCACTCCTCACTCCAACTTTTCTGGGCTGGAATTATGCCCCTCTCGCCTGCATGCCTCTCACAATTAAAGACACCCCACTGTGCATGGATCAGCAGCTGGGCATCCAAGACCTGGGGCTTGGATGTAATTTGGGGTTCAAAGCCATGCTGTAGGCCTAGGGCCCATTGTGCAGAAACACTCAATGCAAAAACCCAAAACCCAAAAATGAAACCAAAATAAAAGACCTCAAAAGCGCTCTAACATAAGTTTGATGTAAATAATTCTTTAAGGCTCAGTGTGGCTCATGTCCTGTCTTATCTGAAGACTTTCTCCGGAGTCCCCTGGGTTATGGTGATGTTCTTTCCTGGATTCACCTTAGTGGGGGTGCTCATCATCACCACATGATCACCCAGGACCCTCCTGGTGTCATTCCTGAAAGTCCCAGGTCTGGGACCTCCTCATTCTCTCTGCCTATTAGCGACACCATTCCTTTAAAACATGGAATACCAACATGCTCTCATCATCTTCCTTAGGCTGTGTTTCACTACTCTTAGGAGATCTCTGCTTTTTCCGTTTAATTCAAAGGGGGGTGCAGGTAGAGGGTTGGAAGGGGTTCAGAAGAATAAGGAGAAGTTATACTTTACACTATCTATTCCCCTTCTCATCCCACACCAGTCCAAATGAGAATGTTGAAAATTTTGAGTCTTTCACCAGCCTCTTCACTGTTGTGAGCACTGGGCTTCCACTTCCTCCCTGATAAAGGAATGTTGACCCTCCACACAACACGCAGGCCCCAAGCCGATCTGACTCCTGTTGGGGGGACAGATGGACAGCACTACACAGAGAACAGTGAGTGTCTCTGCCTCACTTGCCCCACGAACACTCAATGTCTCTTTGGAAACTTCACGTTCTTCACATCCAAACAGACTCTTTGTCCTAGCCCTGTTTTAATCTCTTACTTTCCACCCAGTCTAGTAGAACCCTAGTGCATGTATTTCACTGAGTTTTCAACCATGTTAAGCACTGATCAGTGGTAAAGGACTACTTTTATCTAGAGATAAAAGACACAAACAGGCACATCTCTATCCAATGGGAATGTCAGGAATGGAGATAAACCCTTATAGAGGAATGTGATAAATGCCATGCATGAGAACATACAATGAATGTTCCATGAGAGTAGAAATAATGTCTTAAACATTTTTTTCAGTAATCATACCAAGCAAGATGTCTTGAGCATGGTAGTGCTTCATAAGTATGTGTGAAGGATTAGATAGTTGGAGTGGATGTGGTGGGGCTAGAATGTATAGTTACATTTCCAGAAAAAAAAAAAAAAAAAGAATTGAACAGTTTGGTTTAAAAGCCAGTTGTGAAGCACCAATAGGATTTTTCGTTTGTTTTGTTTTGTGTCAGATGATAAACCAGGGATATTACAGACTGTGATGTGATTCTACATGTAGTACTTTGGGGAAGCTCCAAATACTTTCTCATGGAAGACACAAACACATTCCATTTTGACTCAAAAGGTCTTGCATGAGTAATTAGAATAAAAGCCCAGAGAGGCTGTAAACATGGTCACAGCCATAAATGATCTTACATTCAGTGGAAAGGAGGGCTCCTAGCCCACCTCTGCATTTTCCGTCTGGACTAGCTTTAATTTATCTTTTAATTAATTACCAAATCGAAAGAGATAAAGCAACAAATTCATGAAGTTTACAGATGGTACTTAATTAATTAACAGATATTACCAATCTGAGTAAAGACTTGTTAGCATTCAATTGGCTTTTAAAATGTTGGAAATAATTACAACAATAGTAAAAAACTAACAAACAAAACTCAAACTAGTGTTTGTTAGGGAAATTGACTGAAGACATTTTAGAAGTGGGAAAACAGAAGAGTGAACTTGGAACAGCAAGGAATCGGGTATTGGTTTAAGACACCATGGCAGAAAAATAAGGTTTTAATGTGTGATTTTATATAAAAATAATATGCTTAAGAGTATGTTGTGTGCATACTTCTCAAATAACCTCACAGAGTTTATTTTAATGGGAAACGTACTTATTTATTTTTTTAAATGCTTATTTATTTTTGAGAGAGAGAGAGAGAGCACACCAAGTGGGATAGGGGCAGAGAGAGAAGGGAACAGAGGATCCTAAGCAGGCTCAGAGCTGACAGTACAGAGCCCCATGTGGGGCTTGAACTCACAAACCACGATATCATGACCTGAGCTGAAGTCGGACGCTTAACCGACTAAGACACCCAGGTGCCCTTAATGGGAAATTTACCTTAAAGGGAAGTCGATAGGAAATTTCTGAACTGGACTGTTTTATCATGAAAGTGACAAGTTCTAATTTATAATTTTTCTGACTTTTTATTTTGACATAATGTTAGGATTGCAGAAACGCTGTATAAATAATTCAAAGAATGCCTGTGTAGCCTCCACCCCAATTCCTCAAATGGTAACATTTTGTCACATTTGCTTTCCTTCTTTTTCTCTCTCTTTTATGGAACCATTTGAAAGTAAATTGCAGAAATTATTTCTTTTCACCCTTAAATACTTTAGTAGCCATGGCCTGAAAGCAAAGACATTTTACAAAACCATGGTACAAAAATAAAAATCAAGAAATTGAACATCGGTATTATACTATTAGCTGACATGCAGATCTTGTTCAAAGCACTGGTTTTCCCAATAACGCCCCTTATATGAAAAATAATCTGGGACCAAAAGTTGTATTGGGTTATGAAGTATTCGCCTCCATTAGTCTGCAGCTAGTTCATCCTCCCCTGTCACGACCTTGATATTTTTGATGTGCACAAGTCATCATCTCCTTATAGAATGAAGCTCGATTTGGATTCATTCGAAGTTTCTCATGATCAGATTCCAAATACGTGTTTTTTTGAATAGCACAAAAAGGGTGCATTTTTTCATAGCTTTTTCCATCGGGAGGCACACGATGCCGATTGTCCCATTTCTGGTGATGTTGACTTTGACCGCACGGTTAACGTGGGTTGATGCAGTGTCTCCATTGTGAAGTTACCGTTTTGGTTTTTTTTTTTTTTAATAGCAAAGTTACTTTAAAGGTACCGTTTTTACCTTTTGTAATTAGTAAGTGTCTTCTGGGGAGATACTTTGAGACCATGTAATTATCCTGCTGCTCATTAGAGTTCCGCCCACAGTTTTCAGCAGGCACTGGATACGCACTGGATACACATCATCGGTGGTTGGACCGTTATTATGATGGTTGCCTAACAGTGATGTTCTGATTCAAGGTGGTCTTTCTTCTCTTCAAGTGCATGTGTAGGAAATTAGTCAGCTTTGCGAGTTGCGCTATGGTTTTCTTTTGCTCCTTGTTTGCTTGTTTAGGAGAATTTTCATCAGCAGACGTACTCTCACAGAGCCATAAATTCACCCATTTTACTTCCCACTTTACACCCACTATCCAAAGTGTGCTTCACCATTCCTTTGTGCGCCTTTTCCCATAGAAGCGACTCCTTTCAAAGACTGACATCTCGACTGGATTGCATTTAGAGGTCCCTTTTTATAGTGTCTGGTCTTTCAGGACTGCTTTTATCTTGTACGCATAATGGATTTGCTCTGTCTTGTGGTGGTTTTGGACCAATCTTTGGCCCCCGGCCAGCTACCCCCTTTCTCTCTCACAAAGTTTTTCTTGGATTTGCCTTGTTTTCCACAGAGACTTGCAGTGGAGTGCAGGAGAGTGTGCTGAGGTTATTTTTCTACCTATGGGTAATTTAGCATTTGGGCATTGTCTAGTTATGATGTACATATGGCTTTTTAATTATAGGGGCCACTTAAAATTAGGAAAGCCCTATGGTTTCATATCTTTGGAGGTGAGGTGGTGAAAAGGTCAAAAGGAATGGGGAGACACCCCGTGAAGTGAGTGGATGGTTTTCCTACTCTTAACCCTACATACCTTGGGTCCCAGGTCTTGCAACTTTCCCGAGGTAAGTCTAGAAGTAAGCCTTTAAAGCACTGTGGGTGAAGATGTGTTCATGGAGTTAGAATTCCTGAGTACAGATTCTTGCACATGCCCAGGTGATACTCGACCTGCTGGAGACTGGCCCCGTCTGCAAATGAAGGGTGATCATACCTGACTCACAGGATTGGGTCGGTGAAGCGGACAACTTTGAACTATCATAATTACTTTACAAGAGTTTAAAACTTTTTTTCAAGTTTTTCTTTACTGAGAGAGAGAGAGCATGAGTGTGGGAAAGGCAGGGAGAAGGGGGAGGGAGGGAGAGAGAGAAAGAGAGAGAGAGAGAGAGAGAGAGAGAGAGAATCTCAAGCAGGTTCCACACTGTCAACATGGAGCCTGATTTGGGGCTCAAGAACCATGAGATCATGACCTGAGCCAAAATCAAGAGTTGGACACTTACCTGATTGGGCCAGCCAGGCACCACCCCAGATATTTTTAAAAACTATAATTGATCAAGATATTTTACCTGAAGAAGGCTGATGAATGAATTTTTGACATGAGCAGGTCTGTCCCTTCCACAGACCCCTTATGTTTTGTCATTGACCTAAATGAAGAGTTGAATTCATGTTGATTACATTTGCTGGCTGACACAGAGAGAAGTTACGTGGTGACAGCAGATTTGATGAGATGTTCCTGTCCAAGTTTTTCTCCTTCTTGACTATATTTCATAAGATTTTGCATTTCCCTCTATAATGTCACTACCATGGACTACCTTGGATGAACTTTTATTTATGTATCTTCATCCTTCACTAACTTGGAGGTTTTCAGAAGAAAAGCTTCTGATTCATTTGGTGTGGGAAAGGTAGACACGTAATCCACATTGTTCACAAAAACACAATCGATCATGATGACCAAGATGGTTGGGTCCTGGGGGAGGAAAGAACCTGATCTGGGATGGAAACAAAACCAAGTTCTAGTGTCTCACGCCCACCTGTCTGTGTGTGAGACCAGCAAGCTGGTGGCTGCCGCCGATGGGACGATGGGGACCGCACAGCAGGAGAAGCCGTGCAGGGGGGGGTGGTTTATTGTCACTGGCAAAAGTGTGTCGGAGATTGGATGCATGGAAGTGGATGAAAAGTGCAGTTAGGATTCCATGAAAATATTGGCTCTCTTGCCATGAAGGAATAAGCCCCTTTGTGGATCTATCAGGCTTACAGTTCATGAATATAATTAAATGTACAATCCAAGAGAAAATACTCCGACTCCTTTCTTTTTATTTTTAAAATTCTTTAATGATTTTATTTATTTTTGAGAAAGAGGATACTCGGAGGGAGGGGCAGGGAGAGGGAGAGAGAGAGAATCCCAAGCAGGCTCCGCACTGTCAGCTCAGAGCTAGACATGGGGCTCCATCCTATGAACCATGAGATCACGATCTGAACTGAAAGCTAGAGTCAGACACCTAACCAACTGAGCCACCCAGGTGCCCCTTTTAAATTTTTAAAAAATGTTTTCATTTACCACAACTCCTATTTTAGTCTATGTCCCTCACCTCTAGTTTCCTCTCTTCCCTCTCACTTCTTGGGGTTGCAGATGGAGATGGGAGATGGTAACTCCAGTGCTGACACACGTTCGTTCCTCTCGCCGGGCAAGCACTTGGCTACAGAGCAAGCGGGCGCCGAGCGAAAGGATGCTCATGGCCTTGACAAGAGTTAACCGTGTCGATTATGAAACAGGTGGAACCCGACCTGATCATCAACAGTAGAGTCGGCAGGGTTATGATGGACGCACGATTTTAATGAGTTTGCAATTTCTATAAATAGCGGAAGTGCATTGTCCACATGAGAAAAATGGGGCGGGACGTGATTTTCTGTGGAGTAGCGTGCTGGAGGAAATGTTCTCCATTCTTCTGAGAAAACAAACAAACAACAGATACTTGTGAATGGGATGACCACAGACCCCGGGTGCGATGCTGGGTTTCCCTCCTGCTGTCCTCCTGAGTGTGTCCCCCTGAGTGTGTCCCCCTGAGTGTGTCCTCCTGAGTGTGTCCCCCTGAGTGTGTCCCCCTGAGTGTGTCACCCCTGAGTGTGTCCCCCTTGAGTGTGTCCTCCTGAGTGTGTCCCCCTGAGTGTGTTCTGAGCCCACAAAGGTGCAGGGGGTTTTCCCCTTGAACCATCTCTAATGAAACACATTGATCCTTGCCTTCCCTCTGAATTTCTTTTTTTATTTGAGCAATTCCTCATTCGGGATCCAGGTAGGAAACCAAACACTCCATAGCCCTACCTAATGGCTGTAAGGCAGTGAGGATTCTACATGGATTCGTGAAAATGTCCTGCCTGTGAGTTCCCATGTCAGCACTAATCCTAGGTAACAGGAGCCACCGGGCATCGTTTTTGGAAACAGCTCTATTTCGATGGCAGGGTATCTCCAGGTTCTAGCTTTGTGAGATCAAGATAGGGGCTACTGAACAGAACGTTTCCACTTCCAGGGTTTCGACGATCTTCATGAAATCAAGTCTCCTTGGGAATGAAGTACAGTGTGCTTCGTTTGTATTAATTGAATTGTATCTCAAGAGATAACTTATGTGCAGTTTTTAACAAATACTTAAATGAGAAATTCTGTTCACTTCTCCTAGAAACATACACTAGAAGGACCCTGTAGGGCTTATATTCTTTATGCCCTGGCTATTCCGGACAAGCTGGATCCAAACCTCCAGACACGTCCAGCTGTCTGTCTGGAGTTTTCTGAAGAATAGCTGCAAGTACGGAGAGGAGGCTGAGGCCGGGAACACGCCACAGCCCGGCTTCCTCCCTCATCCTGCACCCAGGGGCCGCTTTCTGTGCCCAACTGTTCCCACACCTTCTTTTCTGTGCCTCGCAAGCTGCGTGGGGGACCCTGAACCCTCACCAGCAAGGCCGGCCTGCTCGGTGCCCGCTGCTCGGTGCCAACAATGTGCCAGCATTTCTTGTAAAGTTTTGGCAATGCCTTTTTCGCTGATGTTGCTTTTGTAGGGGTGCCTTACCTCGGTTACGGAGACAAGGGTGGGGGTTTCATCCAAAAGTAAAGGAGTCACTTCCAGGGTGAAACAGCCGGGCCAGCCAGGGAGGGGCTTGGGACCCCAGCAGCGCGAGATGCCCCACCTGACACTGCGTCTTGCTCTGGGGACCCCCCTCCCTGCCTTAAAGAGGCCTAAACACAGCTGGGGAAGAGGAGGCTCCTGGGAATGCCCGCATTTGCTGGTGGGCGACCCCACAGCTCCTGCATCCCTCGGGAGGGAGGAGGGCTGTCTGTGGGCTCTGACTCTGTCCTCCAGGCAGCTGAGGTCCTGGAAAAGCGGCTGGCGGCTGCGGACTGAGTTGTGGCTGTGACCACTGGCGAATGAATATGGCGTCTAAAGGTTTTCTTTAGAAATTAGATTACATTTTGCAGATCAATAGTTTCTTCTTCATTTAATCTTCCCGAGGATGATAGTGAGCCAGGGAGGGGGGAAAAAGATTTATGAAACGTGCCCTATTTTCTGCTTGTTCAGCCCTCTCCAACTACACAGGGGAGTCAGGTGAATCCCTCTCCTGGACTTTCTCACTTCGGCGGCTGCACCTGGCAGCCAGGAAGCCAGGCTGCTCCCCGTGGAGGAGGTGGGTGGAGAAGCCTGTGCCAGGCCCGTCCTGGGTCCGTCTGCCGGGGCCCAGCGTCCTGGGTCCTGTATAACGCTGCCTGGGTCCAGCTGCAGAATCCAAAGCGGTGGGTCCCCTGTCAGCGAGGCTCTGCTGCATGGCAGAGGGAGAGGGGAGGAGGGAGGGAGAGGGGAGGTGGAGGGAGGAGGGAGAAAGGTGGGGGGAGGAGGGAGGGAGGTGGGGGGAGGAGGGAGAGGGGAGGAGGGAGGAGGGAGGGAAGACTGGAGAAAAGAGGGAGGGCTGGAGGGCTGGAAGGAGGGACGGTTTTCACTTTCCTTACGTTGCTAAGTCATTGTGACCAAGCAGATTTTGTGTGTCCAAGGGCCCAAGCTGCAGTCCTGGGGACAGATCCCACGGAAGGTCAGCCCGCAGGCATCCCTGCAGCTGCCAAGGGGACTGTGGGAGGAGGTGGTGGGTGCCCGCCCCTCCCCGCCTCTGCCAGGTTCCTGGGTTGCTGGGGAGTCGGGCCTTTGGAATGAATCTCCTGTATCCACTGCATCTGTGTTGGCTGTACGTCCAGACACTGGATTCAATCAGGATATTCTTTTGCAAGGTTATTGCCTGGAAACACCTCATGCGTGTTTGTTACCCTATTGGCCCCAGGCAGGGGCCATGTTCTCCAGCTCTTTCCATCCTTTCCCCTAGCGCTTCTATGCTGGGGTTTGGGGGTGCACCACGAATGTTCTGAACCGAAGCAAGCCGAAACGGCCGCTGTGGTGGGGTACTTAAACCTGTGCAGACATCCAGACACGCTAGCGCCTGGTCTCGCCCCCGGGTCATAACTCGGCCCGAAGCCCCGTGGCACACAGCCGACACCGGAGCGGGCACCCGCCGTCCACATTTCCATCCAGCTTTTCAGAGCATCTTCTCAGTGCACTTTTGAACTCTGACTTTGAAAAACAGATCATTACAAAGGCGTCAGTTTGCCTGTTTGCCAAAAAGGGGAGGGGGCGAGCAAGTGAAACTTGTCACTGATGCACGGACACGCCGCCCACGTGGCCGCACCGGGTCTCCCGGGAGAGGAGCGCGTCAGCCGGCGCTCCTCAGGACGAGGGCTCTCCCTCCCTCGTGCTGCACGAAGATGCTGAATCGCTCAGTTGCGTAATTGTTTGCAAGGTCAGTTTCCAAGTCTGGGAGCAGAAAACGTCGGGGAGATGGAGAAGGGCGCTCTGTGTTACGAGCCGGAGGGCCCGGCAAGCCCGTGGGACACACCCATTCGTAGCCCACTTAAGACTTGGTGCCAGACGGAAACCTGAAAACAAGCGAGTGGTGTAGGATGCTGGCTTGGAAGGGGTAAAGGAGTAATATCAAGAAAGACATTGCACGATATCATGTGCTGTGAGGCATGAAAACACGTAGCCACCGGATAATTTATACCTTTATCAAGACTCATCAGACCGCTTGAGTTGCGCAGGACAGTGGCTACATATGAGTCTTTCTGTCTTTATGCTCTTGGTACAGGAGTGATGCAGCCCATGTGTGCACTGAGGTGAGCAAGTGTGCGCACACATCACCGACACAGAGCCTCCTTTCTGGCTGCTTGGACTTTCAGTAATAAACACAAACTTCTGTAGTTTGAGATCATTCGATTTTCCCAAATAACTGTGCTCTACCAGGAATGAAGGACAAGGGGTCCCCAGGACCATGGGGGTTAATCTGATCACTTTCTTGACAAAATATTTTATTTTATTATTATTTTTTTATTTTCTTCATTTCAGAGCTGTGTACCTTCTGCTTTGCTGGACGGAGCTGCGTGGATCCACAAAGGGCAGGGCGTGTGCCCCATGGCGTGGGCTCTAGCATTTCGTTACCCTCTTAGTGACCTGAGTCTGCCTGGTGCAAAAGCGTGGTTTCAAATTCTGCCCTTGAAACATGGACTGAGCAGTGTGGCTCGTACGGATTTGTCCCTCTGCTGTCAAACATTTCACTGATTCTAGAGCCGACGACAGCTTAATAGCCAGGTCCTCGGTCAATGTTACTGCAGCAGCATCTGCCCGCAGGTAAGACGTTTCGATTTATTTGAACAATAGGTGCACAATGATGCCTAGTTAAGACCAGCCCCTGGTTATGTATATATCATCACGACTCACTGACCCCCAGAGTGACCAGATGACACGGACAGAATTTGCACTCCCAGGAGCAACCAGCCTCGGTGACGGAAGTCACAGCCCCTCTTCTGCCTTGTCCCCTGGTTGACAGAGCACACACAGCGAGTGGGGCACCCCGGCACCCGCCTGGTGTGGAGGTAGCATCTGCTGATAATCCAGCTTCCGCGATTGTTGCTGGAATGGATTTATTTTTCTTTCCTTCTTGTTTAAAAATACAGACATGATGGCTCTCTGCACACTCTGCTCCTAGAATATTGTTGGTTGATCTGTGTCTGTTTCTCTAAGATACCCACCCCCCATTTCACTCTCTAACTGTCGGCATCTGAATATGAGAACAGATAATTAAACATGGCATGAGAAGGTTAGAACTACACTTCTGTGGGATGTTTCCCCAACAGCTTAAGTCACCTGTGTTAGAAACCTCCTTCAGACAGAGTGACTTTAGGAGGTTGTCTTGCGCTTCTATTTCCGTGAAGAAAGTGAGTGGACCAGGGGCGCCTGGGGGTGTAGTTGGTTGAAGGTCTGACTGCGGACTTCGGCTCAGGTCATGATCTCACGGCAGTGGAATCGAGCCCCATGTCGGGCTCCCCTCGGAGCATGGAGTCTGCTTAAGATTCTCTGTCTCTCTATCTCTGGCCCTCTCCCCCACTAACTCTGTCTCTCTCTGTCTCTCTTTCTCTCTCTCTCAAAAAAAATAAATAAATAAAAAAGAAAAGAACGTGAGTAGTGAACCTTAGCCACGCAGGTGATGCTGGCTCCCACCCTCTGGGGCCAATGCCAGGTCTTCTTTTCATAACATGGTTGTTTGATAATTACTGACCGATGGAATGAAGGAAGGGCCTGAAGAATAAATACTTAAATGCAAAAAAGAAGTTCACATGGCTTTTGAGTTTGCTTTCCTAAATACATGCATTTGTATTTTATATTTCTGAATATTTAAGTGTAAACATATTCCACATGCATAATGCATTTCACTTAAAAGGGTCTCACCACTGATGGTAGAAGACAAGTCTGCTCTTTCTCCAGGAGCCATTTCCCCTGTTCCCGGTTTGGTTAACCACACGGAATCCAAAATTCACTTCTAACCTAGGGTAGACGTTTAAATTAATCAGAAGCAATGATGATAAGCCCCCTCCCTGGGCGGTACCCTGTTCATGTGGTGTTGGAAGGGCAGGGTCGTCTCCGGTGAGCAGGGGCGGGGGGGAGGGAAGACAGCTTCTGGCGGGACTCACGGGCCAGCAGCGTTAGCATTTGCCAAGAGGAACCACGGGTCGGGTCAAAACGCTGGAGAACGGAGAATGCCACGTGCCCGTGTGGATGCGGGAGCTCTGCTCTCACGCCCGGCTGGCCGTGTGAGATGGCACGTGGCCGCTCCGATGGTGCGTGTGACCTTTTCACGTGGATTTGCACACGCACTTACCAATGATGGTGACACCCCAGTCCCATAGCTTCTGTGGGAGAAATTAGAGCCCTTGCCAGGACCTGTATGCTTGCACACAAATGCTTGGGGCAGCTTTTCTCACAACAGCCCCAGGTGTGAGCCCCAGGCTCACAACATCCACCATCGGTGAGCCTGTGTGTGGACGGCAGAGGATCCCAACAAACGGTGCTCCTGAGCGCAAAGGGGGAGGACGAAAGGTGAGCCTGCAACGGGGCTAAGCCTCAGTGTCCACGCTGACTGCGAGCCCGGGGCCGGGCGCGTGTGTGCTGCCACTGCGTTTCTAGGGACACCCGGATGGTGACAAGTGTACCAATGGCTCTCCCGGGCCCAGTGGGGGCAGGGACTGATCAACACGGGGTGTGGGGGAATTCTTAAGGCAATGTAAATATTCCGTACCTTGTTGTGGGGTGGGGATCACGAAGGTGAATTACCTTTGTCTAAATTCACCCGACCGAATACAGTGGGTCTGTATTACATGTAACTTACTCCTTAGTAAAAAGAAAATCAAAGAAATGCAGAGGAAGACACAGTACTTTCTGTCCCTGAGCGATGATGGGACACGGAGGCCGTGCCCCACGCTGTGCCCATAGGTGGGGCCTGGTGGCTGGCTGGGTGGCACCAGTAAAACAGAAGGAAGTTGGCCTTAGGAAGTTGAGCCATGGAATGTTCTGGTCCTGGAACAAGTGACTAGTTATTTTTGCAGAGAACACGTTTTTCTTATTGTGCAATCCATTTTCCTGGAGCTTTTTAAAAAATCCTTCATGGCCGAATCCCCGTCCTGACTAGTCTGCAGTAAGAAAGTACCCCTCGCAACACCCGCAGGAAGCACTGTAGTCAGCTCTAGTCATTTTACTTTAGAAGATGAAGCATCTTTGGACGAGAGAGGGGACATGATGCATCCCAAGTCACAGTGACTGTAAGTGGGGCCTCGGACCCAAGTTTCTGACTAGACAGACCCTCTGGTTCCTGCTGCTTTGTGTTGTCTCCTCGAGCTACCAACAGCTCTTGATCCCTTCTCTCCTCTTCACACCATATTTGTGTTCTTACTGGTGAATTATCTCTGTCCTGTGAAGTCTGTGCCGGAGAGATGTTCACCACTGTCTACCTCCTTTCCTGCCCCCAAGGGAATGCCTCCTGGCCATGAGCACAAGGGTAGAAGTTAAGAGTGGATCACGTGAGTGGCATACGGCTTCCTGGGGAGGGATGGAGACCCTGGCCTCCACTCCTGGAACCCTCCTATGGCCTCCAAAACCGAGGGCAGCCTGGGACAAGGGCCCGTGTATAAAGTGAAGCCCAATGTGTGACTCAAATATCGGTTTCGGACAGCTAAGTGGACATTTAACACATTTTAACATCTTGAAATTCTTTCTACAGGTCATTCCTACTTTGAATCTCCACCTACCTGTCCATTCGAGTCTGAGTTCATTCTCATTCAAGTACGTTTCCACTCCTGTGGCTTTTCAAAATGGCCCTTGTGCAGCAGGTGCAATCAGAAGAGAAATAATGCAGATATTTACGCCTTCAGACCATCATGGAAGCTTCAGGTAAGAATCACTCTTTTGGAGACTTGTCTGAATTTAGCTCTTCTATTTTAAGCATTTTTACATGGGCATCTTTTTTTTTTTTTCCCTCCTGTAGTCGTTGCTCATTTGTGCCTCTTAACTCTGCCTTTCCAACCAGCACTAAAAGGAGTTTCACAACCTTGGCTCTTGATTTCATTTGGGCTGTACTTCGGACTGAGCCGAGATAAGGACATTTGAAGAGCAGCGAACATTAAGACTTGTCACGTGTGACGTTCGATGTATTTCTTTACCTTCCTATCTTTCCGCCAGAAATAATGTATTGATTCTGTCAATCGTTTACCCCAAAACATGTATTGAGTGCTATCACGAGCAAGGTTTGGAGTAGGAATCTGCATCCCTGATTCTATCCAAGTGGATGTGTTGACAGTCTCCCTGTAATTATTTGTTGGACATTTTCACAAAGATCTTCTGGAGTCACTGGAAAATCCAGCCTGAGAAAAGACTGGCTCCTAACTTCTTTTTTCCTCCAGGCTGGACTCGTTTGTGGTGTATGCTCCTTCCTGCCCATGGTCTATATTCAGAACAATGGATTTATTTTAGTACTCTCTTCTGTCTCCCAATAGGTAAATAACTTCAAGCCATATGAAGTATTTCTTATCAATGTGTCTAACATCAAACCCACTGTCACCATCCACTACCAGTCCCCTAGGTACAGATTTCCTTCTGGTATATTCTATGACCTTGTCCAAATTAATCTTCACTTAATGCTTTTGTCATATCATTCCCTTAGTAAAAATTTTCAAAAGCTCTGTCTCACCTGTGAGATAATATTCAAAGCTTTTTGCTTGGAATGCAAGGGCCACATACTGACTTTAACTAACTTCAGTTTAATATACTGGAATTAACACTGAGCAATGCTTAAGCCCCTATGCCTAATAGTAAGATGAGCTGGCCAACTTAATGCCGCTGACAGTGTTCCTATTTCTACATCTTTGTTTTGGTAAAAATAAGTTAGTGAGGTTTGGTTATTTAAAGCTTCTGCTTTTTTAATAAAAGAGAAAATTTGAAGAATTACACCACATGATATAGTCATGTATTAGGTTGTTTTCATTGTAGACAGAGTTGTGCTTCTACTGGTTGTTATCCTAAGGTTGAACCAGTTCCTCCGAAGTCAGAGGTGATTTGTGGAAGAATCCCAAAGTCCAGGGTGATGGACAACATGGCCACGGAGCACAATTCATGGAATGTGGAAACACGGCTTGTGTGTTCCCAGAGGTGTCGCAGAACCAGCCAGGAAAGGCTGGGCTTACCGCACTGGTAGGTATGGTGTCTTAATTATCCTTATTTATGATAAAAGGAAATATAAATGCTGAAGGGTGGAGGAGTCTAGAACGCATGGGCTATACGACCTTGCTAATTTCTGCTCCCACACGCCCTTCACTATAGCCAGATAATCTACCCACTTATTATTTTAAATCCTTTAAAATTTTCATTTATTTATTTTGAGAGAGAGAGAGCGAGAGAGAGCGAGAGAGGAGAGAGCACGCAAATGGGAGAAGGGCGGTGAGAAGGACTAACAGAATCCCAAGCAGGCTCTGTGCTGTCAGTGCAGAGCCTTATGCGGGGCTCAAACCCATGTACTGTGAGATCATGTCCTGAGCCGAGATCAAGAGTCAGAGATTCAACTGACTGTGCCATCCAGGTGCTCTGATCTATGCACTTATTTTTGAACATGCCCAAGCCAGGCCAGACTTTCTCATCTACACAACTTTTCTTCTCCTCTAGATGCCTTTAGCACCCTTCAAGGCTGACCCTCATCCCACCTCCTCCTAGAAGCAGGCCTTGATATGGCCATAGGCTGCTGGGCAACTCTGAATGGAGCTGTTGGTTAAGTTGGCTCAGCCACCAAGAGAGGTCAGTCCTTGCGGGATTGTGGAAGGAGGAGTGTGCACTGGGACCTGCTAAGGAGTCTGAGGGAGGGCAGTTTTTCCAAGGAAAACGTGCCTTGTGCATCCACTGCTGGCAGGAATGAAGAACAGAGCAGCCATGGTGAGATCCACCTGACGGCCCCTCAGCAGGCTCAGCATGGAGTTTCCACATGACCCAGTGATCCCACCCATGGTCACACACCCTGGGGAACTGAAAACAGGGACTCAAACATGCAAACACAGTGCCTGTCCATTGTGACGGTATTCCAAATAGCCAAACAGTGGAAGGGACCCCAGTATCTTTCAGCAGCAGCTGAACAAAATTGTGCTCTGTCTACACAATGGGATATGATTCAGCCACAGAAAGGCACGGACTGCTGACCCCGCCTACAACACAGATGGACCTTGAAGCATTGTTCTAAGTGAAAGAAGCAGACACTAAAGGTCACATATCGTGTGATTCTGTTTCTATGAAATATCCAGAATAGGCAAATCTGTACAGATGGACGGTAGATTAGTGGTTTCCCAGGGCGCGAGGGAAGAGGGATTAAGGAGTATTTTTCTAAATAAGGGCCTCTTTCCATATTTCCAAGTTCAGGGTGTTAGGATATAGCATATTTTTTCAGGGGCCACCATAAGTCCACAGCAGGTGGTGATTAAGTCTCAGGACATTTTTGTCCCGGGGCGTCTGGGTGGCTCTGCCGGGCAGGCATCAGACTCTCGATTTTGGCTGAGGTCATGATCCCAGGGTCATGGGGTCAAGCCACACATTGGGCTCCATGCTCAGTAGGGGTTGGGGGAGCCTGCTTAAGATCTCTCTATCTCTCCCTCTGCCCCTCACTCCTGCTCACTCGCTCGCTCTCTCTCTCTCTCTCTAAAATAAAAACTAAAAACAATTAAAATCATTTTTTGTCCTTCCACCTGGGCCTCCTTTGGCTGCAGAGGCTGACGGCCACCCCCAGGCCTTGCCCCCTTGTCTGTGGGAAAATCTACCCTCAGAGGATGTGTCGGGAAATAAGTCTGTTTCCAAACAGGATCATCAGTCCCATTTTCCGCAGCCACACTTGGGTTTTAGCAGCTCCCTGTGCTTTATAAATGTGAACTCCTGGATTTACAACCTGGTAATAACACTGCGGAGTCCAAGGGACTTACACAGGATATGAACCGGGTCCAACGAGAGCGGACGCCTCGCGGCCATCGCTGGGGGTCTGCTCTGATGCCACCTCTGCGGTGAGAGCCCTCTGACAGCCAGAGGCCAGGGGCCCCGGGGTCTGGAGGAAGAACAACTACTACCAGGGGAGACGGCCTGAGAAAGCACGGCCTCCCCACGGGGACCTCCCGGCAGGCACGCGCGTGCGCCCCCGGGGGGTGTGAATGTCCTGCGCGCAGCGAGCCCAGGGTCAGGACGAGGCCGTCTGCGAGCGACATGCGGTGTGACTTCAGTTTCTGTTCTCCCCGCCTTCTGGATTATCCTCTCCTTTTCTTTTGCCACCCCCGAGTCCCTGGGAGTGTCCCGAGTCCTGTCACGTGGGGTCAGGGTCGTCGGGTACCACCTCCCCCTTCCAGCGCTGACTGGTCCCCGTTGTCCGGCCTTGTTAGAATCCCGCCTCCCAGCCCCTTCCCCCAGACCTCCTTTTCTCTTCCCAGAAGAGGTGAGGCGTTGGGTGGGTGGGGCGAGCGGCCTTTGACTTCGGGTTACCTCCACCTGCCTGTTCTTCCGCGGCACAAGACGTCCTCCATTCATTAAAGGTGGACTTGGGTGCGGAACAAAGTGACTTCGGTCATGAGCATATTTCAGGAGCCTTTAGATGCTGCTCGTGCACCGAGCTGGCTTGGGCTTCCCCCCCACCCCCCACTTAGCAAGGCCGGGGTCACCTGTTTCCCTCATTAACGGCCCCCAGTCCTGGAGCCGGAGGCCTTGGGAGATGAACGTGACGTCTGAGTCCAGGAACCGATTCCTCCCGTCACGAGGGTTCTGCTCCCTCTCAGGGTGTGATTTAGCGTCCAGGCTGTGATTTAATGCTAATGCCGCTAACGTCAGATGGGGCCATCCTGGAAATGAATGAGGAATTCGGAGAACAGCTCCAAGATTTCCCTGGGCGGCCCCGAGATGAGTGGATTGGCTTGAAGCCGAGGGCCCGCGCTGTGTCATTTGGGGAAGAATATCTTCCGACACTCCCCACGAACCCCCTAAAAGCCTAGGCGCTCTCAAAAGTATTGTGAAATATTTTAGCGATCGCCGTGACTACGGGCTGCATGACTGGAGGAGAACGGGGAGCGCTATTTATGCATTCCTGCTCGGCCCGAGCTCCGCCACAATTACTAGGTAGCCTCCGAAAAGCTGGCCTTCTAGGGCAGAAGTTAAACATCTGCGAACAGCTGTTCAAGTAAAATTGGTTTCTTGTTGGATTTCTTTTTCTTTTCATGTGGATGCTGCTGGGCTGACCTGGCTTCTCCTCGGTATTAGGTTCTCCTACGAATGCCTGGCCGACAAGGATTGATGTGCGCCTTTGGTGTAAACTCCCTCCTCGGAGCACCGGTGTGTGCTGGGTACCCGCCCGGCCTCGGCTGGGCTGGGGACGATATTTCATTTACATGCTTGTGTTTAAAAAGGTAGCAATCCTGAGTGATGGAAACGTGTGCCTGATGTTCCTTACAGTCCCGGTATAATATCCAGTAGATTGCGCTATCGGGAATGAATCAGGTGCCGGAGGGCTGACAAAATGCTTGAACACATGATCCTATATTTACAGTACACTATCTCATTTTTAATAGAACTTGTCCAGGAAAGGATTCCAAACAAGCTTCAATCGCCTGGTCCCCAAGAAACAGCTGTGGGGATTCATATTCCAAACAGGTCCATAATCTTAGGTCTCTGGCGCAATTTTACTAACTTCCTCACTCTGCCTTTTTCTCCCGGCTCCCGTCTGCCACATTCCATCACAGACCCTCCTGTCTCCTTCGGGCCACGCTCTCCCGGCCACACACCTGCAATGCCGGAACCCGAGGAAGAATTTCCCAGTACCTGTGACACAGCCTCTTCTGGCTCCCGTTTAGCTTAAACATTCCCATTCGAGGTGGAGATAGGCATGTGCCTCTTTCTTGATGCCGCCTAACAACTTAAGATATCTTATTTTTTTTTTCTCAACATGGCCTTATTTATTTATTTTTATTAGTCTGTCAGGAGTAGTGAGAATCTCAACATGGTGAGAATTTCCAGCTTGCAGATGGTAAATCTTTTCTGTGGTTAACGTCATGATAATAACAATGAGGATGCTGGTGCTAATAATGACAGCCTTTTTATGTTGGAAAACGCATAAAAATAAAGATAAACAAGGAACGGGGAGTGAAAACATGGTGAATATCAGGGACAAGGCTCTGAGAACTCCCTGATAAAATGCATCAATTTACAAAACATTTATGGGGGCTTTTAAGAACCGTGAATTTGTCAGGGTGTTACGAAGCAGCGAGCAGCAGGCGATAGAGGGAATATCTTTAGGAAAAAAAAAAGTGCCCTGATGCTCGCCAAAAATCTGTGCAGGAGTTATTCCTAATGCCTTTCCCCCTTAGCAATATGAATGCAGATTTGGAAGCTCTTTCTCTTCTGGAGTGAGCAGGGTAATTTAACGAGCTGTTTAGAATTATCAAATGTCTTTGAAATTTCCAGATATTCTATTCCTGAAAATAGCACGCGAAATGGCTCAGGTATTATTCTCTTTTCCTCCCCCAGGCACTGTCCCTCCCGTGCTGTTATCTGCGGCGTGATTTACTTGGCTCTCCCCAACAGACAAGTGTCTGAACGAGGCAGGGATGCGGCTAGCGAGCCGACGGTCCACACTTCTGTGAAACAGGAGGGCCGTCATCATTCACCAGAGATCCTCCCGATGAAGAAAATGTATGCAGTTCGGAACATGGAAGCCGATTGCAGTAAACTGAACAGCATGGCGAACTAGCCACCCGGCAGTCAGAGAGAAGCACGCATGCAGTTTTTCTGAGATTTGTCAGAATGGGAACGACTCAATCCAGGGAAGGTAATGGGTGTGGAAATGAGGAGCGCAGCCGTGGGGGCCGTGGGAGTGGAGAGCTGCCTTATTTCCTTTACTTCCAGTGCCTGCAGGTTGCCCTCCATCATTCAAGCAGACGTTTGTGGGGAAGGTGCTGTTGTGAGCACTCTGGTCCAGGGCCATGGTGCACAAGTGCGAAGGCTGCCTTTGGCACGCAGCGCACTCACGTTTGGGCCCTCTGGGGAGGTCAGCCGGCCCCTTGGCACCCAGCCTCCCTGCCGCGAATCCACTCTGCATCAGAAAGTCATTCAAGGCCTGCAAAAGTCTGCTCTGTTTGGATTTTCAGTCTGCACTTTGCATATGGCTTGGTGTTGTGCCTGTGTGTGTATACGTGCACCCACGCTTTGGGTTGCCGTGTGTGATACACTGCCAGATGCCACCAGGGAACTCCTGTCTGGGGTCCAGAGCACACTGCTCTGCTCTCTCGATTCTTTGCTCTCTGGTCTTCTTATGTAAACAGAGGCCTCACTGGGGAGAAGCAGTGTGAGATCTGTGCTGTTCTTCTATGGACATTACTGTCATGTTGTCACCATTCTCGTAGAATAGAATGTCAATTGGGGAAGAGCTTCGTAGCTATTTCGGAACTTCTTTTGAGAGGTCAAAAATCAATTACATTGATTCTTTATCACGCGAGACTTACAAGGTTATCACTCATTATTAAAAAATGTTCCAGCCACATCCTGCCTTGACATGGCCGGCCCCGAGGACAGAGTGGCCACCTGCCCCGTCCCCTCCTCCAAGGTGTCAACCATTAGTTCCTGCCGGTCTCCAAATTAGCCCAACTTCTGACCCGGTGTCTCTGGATTACATCACACTGCCTAAAAATTTTAGGGTCAATTGTTGAATGAGAGATGATTGCTTCAGTGTTCATCTTTGGGGATGACATTTTAATTTAACTGAGATCTTCAGGAACTTTCCAGAATGGTCTTCTTGTGTGGCTTGGGTTGGGCAGTGCAGCATGCATGAGCTGATTTTTCAGGGTCCCAGAGTTCAGGAAGGCTGACTCACGTTAACACATCTCACAGGAGACTGACATAGGAAGCCAGAGTGCCAGTTCATTAATTTACAGTGAGTAATATAACTGTCAGGTAGACCAGATGTCCACTTGGTCCTGACCGACACATTCTCTCCCTACGGGCAGGCTACTTGGGAAGTCAAACAGTCAGAGGAGAGCCTGGGGAATGGACGGCCAGAACAAGGTTTGATTATTCCAATGCCCAGCCTCATCATACCTTGCACCTGTGAAGCAGGGTGGCCACGTAGTCCAGGTGACAGGTGACCCACTCTCAAGATCAGTACTTGGATGAGTTCTACAAAACCTTGCCTCGGTGACTCTTCTCTCCTGTGCTTCCATTTTGAATCTACTTTCCATTATGTCAAAGGTTGTCTCCCCCTACCCTGGCTGTGTACTCAGTAAGGGTGCTGTAAATTCTTGCAGGCTGTGAGGGCGATCTGTCTCACTGATGGGAATGTGTGTGTTGGATTCTGGTCGTGCTGTGTTGGTTGTGTAGTTGAATTCTCAGAGGGGAACTTGGTTCCCAGGTCCTTGCCAAGCACCCTTGTGTAGCGCCCACGTGGGTCCCTGTCTGCCCCTTTCATTCCTGACTCCTTACCCACCTCTTGCAATTACCCTGCTAACTATTCCTAGGACCACAGGCTTTGCTCTACTTTCTACATTTCCTGTGCCGTCAGTTGCTCATGTAGGGCATCAGAGAGATCACAGCTTTCCTGCTCATGACCCAAGCCTGGCGGACAAAGCAAAACATCTTTAAGTCTGAGAGGTGGGATTCCTACTCTTCCTGATAATGCTGTTGGGCTTGATCTTCCTGACTTTGTGTCTCTGCTGAACGTTGGATGGACATGGCCACTCACTTTACAGCAACATCACCCACAACCCATTTGTACGTAAGCACTTAAAACTTCTGCGTCATAGGGGCGCCTGGGTGGCTTAGTCGGTTAAGCGTCCGACTTTCCCTTAGGTCATGATCTCACGGTTCGTGGGTTCGAGCCCCGCGTCGGGCTCTGTGCTGACTGCCAGCTCGAAGCCTGGAAAGCCTGGAGCCTGTTTCAGTCTGTGACTCCCTCTCTCTCTGACCCTCCCTTGCTCACGCTGTCTCTCTCTCTCCTAGAAATAAATAAAACATTTAAAAAAAAAACAAAAAACTTCTGCGTCATCAAATCTCCCCCTGCAATCTCATTTGTTGGAATCTTATCTTGATTTTGGTGGAAATGCCCTTCAGATGTGATCATGGATGGCAAACATAGCCCTTATCTATTAACACCCCAGTGCACACAAATGTTAGTTGGTTAAGAGAGAGTAGCCATGATATATAAAAACGTATGCACAGTGTGTGTATGTATAACAGAATATATATATATATATGTGATGCCTCTGTAAAGACCTATCAACCAACAATGAAAAATTCTTAATATAAATAATTGCCAGCTTTATTCTCAGTAAGTCACGAATTCATTCTTTAGACATTGATAAGGAGGTAGTTTGACTTTGATAGATAACAGGAAAAGCGGGTGTTATGTTTGCTTAGATCCAGTCAGAATGCCTGTGAGTAATCTGCAGATTTCTTTGAAACCCATCTTTGCAACGAAGACAAACACTCTTTTCTGCTACTTAGAGGGAGTGGCAGATGCTTCTGTCTAGGGAAAGGGTTTGGCGGTGTTCCAGGGCTTCAGTGATTGTTGAATAAAAGAAGTGGCCCTTGGGCACCTGGATGCTCATTCGATTAACCGTTCGACTTCAGCTCAGGTCATGAACTCATGGTTAGTGAGTTCGAGCCCTGCGTTGGGCTCTGTGCTGACAGCTCAGAGCCTAGAGCCTACTTCAGATTCTGCATCTCCTTTTCAAAATAAATAAACATTAAAAGAAAAAAAAAAATAGAAGAAGTGACCCTCTTCCTACCCAAGTCACCCTTCTACTTTGGAAAGCTTTGCTGAACATTAACCCGGGCTTCCTCTTCCCCAGAGCATCACCGGCAAGCCCGTTTTGGTCCATCTAATGTTCAATGGGCATCCACCCACTGCACCACTCACCTGAAAAACAGCTTTCACAGAAATTACACCAGGACGTAAATAATTAGACACGCTAACAACCACAGAAAGTCCTGACGAGGTTGTTCAGACCTCTAATTGGAAGCTGGAACCAGAGCTCTTCCTCTATAATTAGCATATCACACTGTAACGTTCAGCCAGCCACGTTCAGATACCTGGTTGCTTTCTTTCACCTTGCTGTCTGTATCCCGTTGCAGAGTGGAAGGAAGCGCCTGGCCCTCCACGGGTGAACGGAGTGTGCGGCGCGACGTTTTGTGAGCATGATGCATCTGCAACTCTCATTAATTAAAAAGACAGCTGTTACCCTAAAAAAAGCACAATTCACTTAATGACAGATATTTTAAATGTGTATGCTAATTTCAGGTTCTTCGCTTCGTCCCCACGAAGCATACGTGTGGATGGGAAGCTGCTGAAATGTAATGTGTGATGTGAGCTTATTTCTGAGCAAGCTCGAGAGGAGGTTGGTGAACCCTTCTCCCAGGACCAGACGTGCGCCTGAAGAGCCTGCAAACAGTCCTGGAGACACGTGACAAATCACTTCCCTGCTGTGGCACAAGCCCGTTCCTTCAGCAAAGTCGCGTCCTGTTCTCCACTATGGAAAACCATCAAAGTCTCTTTTGACATCTACGACATGAAATAGTGAAAACAGTGCAGAAGGATGCTGTCTTGTACCTAATGACCTTGTGCTGAGAGGGGAGCAGAAACAGCTCATTAGAGTGATTTAATGTGGTATTTTGTTAAAACTAAATCAAAATAATCTATGGAATGTGGCTGAGATGCATCCGAACTTGAAACACACAAGACCCATGCTTTATCTCTTTGTTTTCATTTTGCAGCTAAATGGAATTCTAAATTTGAAATACTACAGAACGGGATGCTTTCCAAATTAAAAAAAAATTTTTTTCTCCCAAAACAGGCTCACAATCTTGGGATAGTTGCATAGCAGGAAATAAATAAGACTTGGCTCTTTATTTGAAGCTGCGGTACAAACAGAACCAAAAAGAAAGAAAGAAAAAGATACATATAAATATATGTATGAAATGAGGGAGAGGAGAAGAAGATTATTTCGGAAATAATACCTAGAAAAATAGTTCAGTAATTCCCAGGAACTCAAATTAACTCTGTCTTCAATAGGGTTATCTATTGGTTTCTTTTGGAAGGGGTTTTATTGTGCCGTTTCCCTCATCTCTTTAGAAGGAAAGAGCTCAGAGCCGCACTTGCAAATTGCCAGTAGGGAAATCCTTGATCTTCACCCCTATTGAGATTGTCAAAAGATACCAAAAGCTGAAATCTGCGCTTTAGGAAGTTAATGTTTTCCGGAAATTGCAGCAACACAAAAAGTAACCTTTCCCGCCCCTCTTTCAATAGTTTGTGGAGAGGATTCTGAAACTCTCTGTAGGTGAAAAGGAATCTACTCAATGGACTCGATTTTAAATCTCTGTTCCAAGTTCTCCTGTTCGTGTGAACTCCTGGGCAGAACTGTGCTCTATTTATTTAACCTCAACTCAAGTGGACAACTCGAGATGAGTAAGTAATTGCCCCTAGAACAGAAGATCTTTCTGGTTTGCACCCAGGGGTCCTACAGGCTGTTGATTCTGTCCAGTTGATTAGGCTTGCATGGGATGCCTGGAGGCCAGCAAAGGGGGAGTCTGGGCCAGTTTTTGGGAAACTTGGAGACCTGTCCTGGCTGCATTCCAAAACAAAGCCACAAGAAGCCAGATCAAAGCAGACAGAGAGAAACCCTGACCAAGTAGGGGAGAAAGACGGGGAACCTTGCACCCCAGACATCCCCTCCCTAAGTGATAAATATTCCACCCCATTGTTAACAACTGTCAACAAACGACAGAGACCCAAACCCCAGAGTGCGAAGCTCTCCCTTGAGCTGGCTTGCTCGTATCCCGGGAGTACATACTTTTGCTTTAATAAACTTTCCTTCATACACCCCCTCCACCCCTGTGTCTGGTCCTTCTTCAGTTCTTTCTTTGATGAGACCAAAAGCCTCCGATGACATCCTCCGGACGGGCTGGTCGGAACTGCAACAATTCCATTCTGTCGAAAACAGAATCCAAAAATGTCTTGAATAGGGTGTTTTTCATCGAATGAGGTTAATGTGGAGTGGAGCTCAGCCTATCAATTTCAGATCCCCTACTGGTGCCTGGATTTTAACTGAGCATTTGTAATATGAGTTATTTTTACTATTAATTAACTATTACAGCGTGTCTTCAACACATGTAAAACTAGGAGAGAAGCATTCTGTAAGAAAACTTCTTATGTTTATATATGTAAAAAAAAAAGAATCCCATCTTTCTGCTGACATTTTCCTCACATCTGTTAAATTTCCTTTGGGGAGGATATAGTGTTAAAGAAAATAAAACAACAATTAAAATTCTCTTATTTTTCTGAAAATGTAAGTTTCCTTCACATATCTATAAAAAAAGCAGTAGTAAAACTCGATAAATAAATTGAGGAACAGGTTTATTTAAATACACACATTTTCTGGTTGCCAGTATGATAGAGTGAAGCCTTTTGCTTGTGCATGAAATGTTGTGCAACCACGTGCATCTGACTCCACAAAACACATGTGGATCACAGAATTTGTGCCTCGGTGGCTGATTCTCTGAGTGGTCAGAGACCCTGGTCAAGACGAAGAGGGACCCACTTAGAGCCTCTAAGGAACACTTCAAGGCCACATCTTGTCACAGATGTCTCAATTATTGTAAGTCTCCTGATTAAGGTGAAAGGATGGCTGAAAATTTTAGAGGGGCCACTGAAATTTACCCACTTACAGGTTCAGCTTGAATTGACCATTTCTTCAATGGGTCAACTGCTACACATTTAGCTTAACAACAGTTTGACCATGGCAAGTCAACATGGCCACAGTTGGAGTCATCTTAGCTTGTGGCCCACTGCATCAAAATCACTTTGTCACCTGGGCACAATAGAAGCTTCTAAACCTTACCTCAGAGCCCAAAGTTTTGCATTGTGATGCGATCTCTGGACAATTCCTTAGTACCCTGAAGTTTGAGACCCCTCTGTCTCCAGGAAGAGAGGCTATTCACGTCAGACTTTAGTAGAAGAATCAGTAGCTAGAAGTCTGGAGGGAGAGATGACCCAAAGCCAGTATAAGATTTTATAAAGACGGATAAAGGGGAATATAAATGAGGTGGATGTCCTTGAAGAAAGCAAATGGGTTGTAATGTGAGGAATTCATGTTGAGATTGGAGAAGGGAGGTTTCAACATATTTAATCATTTGAAAGAAGGGTGCTAAGGAAGGGTTCTGCTATGTGGATTAATACCTCAAATATTTTTCAGTTCCACAGAGCAGCAAGAATTTTATCACAAAGAGAGTTTTCTCGAATCTGATGTTAGTCTCTTTTATCCAGAGGCTACTCATAGTGTCCCCACCAGCACGGACCTTTTCATTCCTTTCAAAGCAAGACTGGTTCCCATGACATAAATTAGGATCCAGCAAAGAATGCCCTCTGACTTCTTGGTGAGGGTCCTCAACACCCACCAGGCTCCCGGAAGCAACATAAATACATATTCCTAACTGCCCAGAGCCACACGGCTGGACAGGACGTTGGATGGACAGGAAAGGTACTTCAGATGGGACACTTGGCCATATGAGGGCTGGACAATGGCAAAATGACAGCTGTCCTGCTATACAAGTCAGCAGAATATCTCAGGAGCAAAGTCATGGTGCCCACAACCCCTCCCCTGGCCCCACCCCCAGCTCCATTCTCTCTTATGAGCCTTGCAGCCTCCTTGTCCTCCTCATTGGGTCCATCCCAGGCCCTGATGCAACTCACACAGGGATGGGGAAAGAAGAAGCTTCGACTCCACAGGAAGGTAATTTGGGAGTATTTCTCTACCTTTCTTTCAGAACCTTTGTCCTGTTTGAGAGACGTTCTCTGATTACACCCAGGGTCCAACCACCAGCTGATTCCAGCCTCTAAAAGCTCAGTCACAAATTGCAAGTCGGATGCAATGCTCCTGAACTTGGGCTCCTTTGTGGTTTTTTCTTTTTCCTTGAGAAAAAGCTTTCCAGGCAGAGTGCACAAATGGCAATTACCTTCTGCCTCCTCCCAGCCTGTGCTGGGGTTCTGCCTTATCTGAAACACCCCAGCACTTTGCCCGGTTCTCAAAAGCTGTGTAGGACTCTCCATGTGGCGATTCCCGGGGCAGGAGCAAGGGAATGTGGTGTGGCTTCTGCCCTCACCCCCTTTGTGAGGTTAGCGTCACTGGGGCGGGGAGCTGTCTGAAATACTGCGGTGTAGGATTATGTTCACCCTTCTGTGCCTGTAGGTATTTTTAAGTGGGAATCTTCCCCAAGGAAACAGCTTTGAGAAGCTTATTTTAAATTCTGTAATTATAAACCAGTACTTTAAACACTTCTGATGAAGGATGTCCTACAGCCTGGGTTTTCATGGCTAGAAACATTAGTTCCCATAAGTCAAACACACTGGCTTGGCCACCAGCAACAGGGACACGTCTCTGTGGGACTCGAGCTCTTTGTCCATATCATCCTTCATCCCATTGTGTCCCCTGGTGAAAGCTACTCTCTCTGTTCCACCAATTCCTAGTGAGATTTTTCAGAAGCGTAGCATCTTGTGCATGATCAGACCTATAAACCTTCAGATAATTTTTTCTTTCTAGTTAATATCTTGAGCCAACAAGAACAATTTTTTGCCATCTCTGGTTGCCTGGGCATGAGAACACAAGTCAAGTTGGAAATGTGGCTATTCCCTGCCCTACTTGGTGCCGTAATTGTCTCATGCACTTAATTTTTAGATGTTGGCTGTTTTCCATTTGTTGATGATATTTGTTGCCGTCATTGAAATGGTCAGACTAATTTCTTTTTTTTTTAATGTTTTATTTATTTCTAGGAGAGAGAGAGAGAGACAGCGTGAGCAGGGGAGGGTCAGAGAGAGAGGGAGTCACAGGCTGAAACAGGCTCCAGGCTCTGAGCTGGCAGTCAGCACAGAGCCCGACACGGGGCTTGAACCCACGAACCGCGAGATCATGACCCAAGCGAAAGTCGGACGCTTAACCGACTAAGCCACCCAGGCGCCCCAAGGTCAGACTAATTTCAATGTGGTTTATTAACGGTTTAGCAATAGTGTGCGAACAAATTCAAATGGAGAATATTTTCTCAGTGCCAGGCTCATTCTCAATTCAAAACCCCAAGATGTGCCTTGAAAATCTGAAATTCATTTAACTTTCCTTAAAAAAAAGACCATCTTGAATATCACTTTTTAACAGTATCTTAAAAGTCAATTTTAAAATGATAGAAACAAAACAAAATGAAATATATTTCTGTGAAATGGTATTCAGTAGTATGTGCTTAAAGAATCTAAGAGATCTTAAATAGCATCGTCAAAAAACGTGCACTAAAATGTTCTTGGTTTCTAACTTCAGATCATAATGCTCTAATTTCACATCAGCGTGTTGAAATTAAGGCTATAAACATTGTTAATTATGATTTCATGTCAAGTTCACACACATTAATTTGGTGGTTGATGTCATTTCTGGTAGATGGCACCCATTTGTGTCTAGAAGAGTTTCCAGATACATATTTATCTTTATCTTGGAATGTGAGATTAGACAACTCAGTATGCTGATAAATAGGACAGACACATCGGTCAATACTGAACTATTTGTGTGCCTCGTTGTTCCTATTAGATCCTTATTTACTCTTTCTCCGCTATATTGCTGGACGGACATTAACGCAAAGCTGAATGCCCGAAGGCCAGGAGAGGGGTCAGTGGGTGAATAGGGTCCTGTGGATTCCTGACCGATTGCTAAATAATAATAATGATCATGATAGTAGTAACTCCTGACGCCTTCTTAAGTGATTTAAAAGCGAGAGGCAGGATGGGAGTACTTTACACCCATTACCTTGTTTAACTATCGTAACAGCCCGATGAAGTAGGAAATATTATTGGTCTCATTTGAGACAGAAGTTAATGAATCAGAATGTAAGTTCAATGAAAGCAGGTATTCTTGCCTGTTTATTGACTACCGATCCGTGGGGCCAGGCATGTGGGAGGCACGCAAGAACCACAGAGTTGTTCAGTGATGAATGAATACACTCACACCAAGCCACAGTGGCAGTGGATTTCAATCTCAGGCCATCTGATTGGAAATCCCAGAGCTGGGATACTCCTGCTCTTATCTGGATGCCCTTCTTCTATTTCGAGCCAGAAGACTATCTGCTGTTTTTCCCAAATGATGGAAGTTAGCCTCTCATCAGCCTCATGTGAGAGCATTAATGACGGACTTGCGATTGTCTTCTCTGGGGTCAAGTGAACTATAGCCCTTTTCCTCTCCTCTTAGTCCCCTAGGCCATGGTCATGTTGAAGACTGCAGCAAACTGAGTGAAATAATTATACTTAATATTTATTGACTGCCTATTATGAACCAGAACAGCTCTGTGACTATATTAGGTACATAAGATGATTTAATTTCTTCAGCAACCCATTTGATCTCCTAGCTGCTATTTTGAGATTACTATGAGTTTCCATATAGGTTAGGGAACTATGGGTGGGGAGATAGGGAGTCTGTTTGTATTCAACACTAAGCTTATATTCTTGGTCCCTCAATGCATTCTCTTCTAGTGCAGTATATTACCTGTCCCCTTGATCTGTTCTGGGTCTAAATCCTTATTTTGGTGTGTTCTGATGATGTCCATTTGTCTGGACTCTATTCTGTAGTTTAGGAAACAGTGGGTGTGACTTCTATCTGGGTGCTATCTTTTAAATCCCATTCTGCTTTCCAAAAATCACATGTGGAAACCACATCTGTTTAAGTAACTGCTCCTGATATTATGAAACCTAAAATTTAATAGAAAATACTGAACTGGAAACATAACAATGACAATTACTAAAATATTGTGCTTTCCTCCTGCCCGGGACTGTTTTAGTTACTTTACAAGTGATGAGATCACAGCCATCTTATGGGAAAAGTCCTACTGTTAACCTTTTGTTGTGTGTGTGTGTAGTGAAACTTCAGGGCAAGGAATCTTTAGCGATCAGCAGAAGGTTCCAGGGCTGGTCAATGGCAGAGGAGGAGTTTGAACCCATTATGCCTGGCTCTTTTTTTTTTTTTTGCCTTAAATAGTTTATTGTCAAGTTGTTTTCCATATAACACCCGGTGCTCATCCCCACCAGTGCCCTCCTCCACACCCATCACCCCCTTCTCCTCTCCCCGCCCCCATCAGCCCTCAGTTTGTTCTCAGCATTCAAGAGTCTCTCATGGTTTGCCTCCCTCCCTCTCCCCCACCATTTCTCCCCTTCATCTCCCCCACGGTCCTCCATTAAGTTCCTCCTAATCCTCCTATACGTGCAAACATATGGTATCTGTCCTTCTCTGCCTGACTTATTTCACTCAGCATAACACCTTCAAGGTCCATCCATGTTGCTACACAGGCCAGATTTCGTTCTTTCTCATTGCCATGTAGTATTCCACTGTATAGATAAACCACATCTTCTTGATCCATTCATCAGTTCATAGATACTTAGGTTCTTTCCATGTTTTGGCTACTGTTGAGAGTGCTGCTATGAACATTGGGATACATGTGCCCCTACACATTAGCACTCCTGTATCCCTTGGGTAAATTCCTAGCAGAGCTATTGCTGGGTCCTAAGGGAGTTCTTTTGTTGATTTTTTGAGGAACCTCCACACTGTTTTCCAGAGGGGCTGCACCAGTTTACATTTCCACCAACAGTATAGGAGGGTGCCCGTTTCACCACATCCTCGCCAGCATCTAGAGTTCTCTGATTTGCTCATTTTAGCCACTCTGACTGGTGTGAGGTGGTATCTCAGTGTGGCTTTGATTTGTATTTCCCTGATGAGGAGCGATGCTTAGCATCGTTTCATGTGTCTGTTGGCCATCTGGATGTCCTCTTTGGAGAAGTGTCTGTTCATGTCTTCTGCCCATTTCTTCACTGGATTGTTTGTTTTTCAGGTGTGGAGTTTGATGAGTTTCTTATAGTATTGGATACTAGCCCTTTATCAGGTATGTCATTTGCAACTATCTTTTCCCATTCCGTCAGTTGCCTATTAATTTTATTGATTGTTTCCTTTGCCGTGCAGAAGCTTTTTATCTTGAGGAGGTCCCAGTAGTTCATTTTTGCTCTTGAGAGGTCAGGATTTTCAGTTTTTCAATGTCTTTCTGCCTTCTAGCCACTTTATAATAGAGGCTGTAATGGTAGAAGCCATGTTGTTAGCTTATGTGCACATGAGGGGCATATGTGGCTCCGCCAGTTTCCAGGAGGTTGTACACACAAGTCAAAAGTCCATTTCCTCCTGTGAAGGTTAATTTTATGGATCAAACTGACTACCGGTACAGGCTGCACAGATTTCTTGTTTAATATTACTTTTGGGTGTGCCTGTGGTTGTGTGTTTCAGGAAGAGATTAGCATTTGAATTGGTGACTTGCCCCTCCAGTGTGGGTGGGGCTCATCCAATCTGATGAGGAGGAGAGCATCCCCTCTGCTGAGCAGGGACCCAGGTTCCCTTTGGGAACCTTTACATCAACTCTGGTTCTCAGAGCTTCAGACTCACTAGAATTTATACCACTGACTCTGCTGAGTTCCCAGTTTGCAGAGGGCAGATCATGGAACTTCGCAGTCTCCATAATCATGCAAGTCAATTCCTTATAATAAATCTCTATAATAAACCTCTTCATACTGGATATATATTATTATTGGATTATTGGTTATGTACTCTACTGGGTTTCTCTGGAGGACCCAGTGCTCTCCTTCCTTCCTTCCTCCCTCCCTCCTCCTTCCTTCCTTCCTTCTTTCCTTCTTTCCTTCCTTCCTTCCTTCCTTCCTTCCTTCCTTCCTTCCTTTCCTTCTTTCTTCCTTCCTTCCTTCCTTTCCTTCCTTCTTTCTTTCTTTCCCTTCCTTCCTACATTACCTTCGGGCAGTTCGCCAGACAGAGACGAATATGACTCAGTAGCAGCCCTGAAGACCATCAGGTCTAACGAACAGGTATGCCCTAATGGAGATGGCCAGTGATATTCATTTGTAGGGATTATTCTTAGAATAAGGGATAGGGACTCTGCTTGTGTAATATGTCACACTAATTTTTATCTAGGAAATAGAGCCTCCACTGAGGGGCCACCTATCCCTCCTCATTCATATTCCCTTGGGGTGTGCTGGGAACCTACATTACCTTTCCTGGCACCTCCAGCCATGCCTGGGTATGGGTGTGGGTGTGGAGTGGGGTGGGGTGGGAGGCTCAGGGATGAGTGCCTGGTGTCTCCAGGATTTTTAAACTGGGGCTAAGGAAGATAGTCACTTTCACTCTTGTGGCAGAAGATGAATTTTCAGGACTTGACAGAGTTAGGAGTTACCAGCATTTATGTTTTCTGTCAAAGGAACCAGACAGATCAAAGCATTTGCAGGAAAAGAGAGGAACACGGATGGCAGAAATGCACAGAGATGCAAAGTATTTTGGCGTTGAGCCACTGGTTGAAAGCGTACCTGATATTCAATCAGATTTAGCCCTTGGTTCCTATCTCCACCTCCCAGCTCCAAACGCTACAGGTCATTCCCATTCTGGTTCATTCTACCACATGCAGCTTCTGTGCCTGAACCCAAAGAGTCCTACCTCTGTCAACATTAACTTTTTTATTTTTATTTTTTGGTTGTTCTTTATGTATTTTGAGAGAGCATGAGCAGGGAAGGGGCAGAGAAAGGAAAGAGAATCCCAAGCAGACTCCATGTGGTCGCACAAAGCCTGACTGGGGCTCAATCCCACGTCCCTGAGATCATGACCTGAGTTGAAATCAAGAGTTGGACACTTAACTGACTGAGCCCTCCGGTGCCCCAACATTAACTTTTATATAACAGACAATCCCTCATTTTCATTTTAGTTTAGTCAGTCTCCAAGAATGAAATGATCGGTAAATCCCATATTTACTATGCTCTTTACAACCGCTAAGCAGACACTCTATTCTGGTGCAGTCATAGCTCCTTCTGAATACCTTCGAGGTGAGTCCCTCCGTGACAGCACCTCACCCAGCAGGCTAGGAAGCAACATGGCTGTTAAGGATGCAATTTCACAGGGATGTCATTTCTCTCCTGGGTGTAGAAGAAGGCTAGGAGGAGAATCTGGCAGCTCAGCTTTAGGATTGCCAGCTCTGGATAAATACACACTGATATCTTTTCACCATTTCTGAAGGAATATGGACCATTCAAATCTTCAATTTAGCAGAAGTGTTTAACATTTCCCATGCACTGATTTAAATATTTATACAAATTCTCTTCTACACACACCATCACCAAATTACGATATTTATAGGTAAAAGATGGCTCAAATTGCTTTTGAAGGAGTACATTAATTTAATCTTGAATGTGCAGTTACAATTCACCATTTTCTAGAGCAAAATTGAAAGTATAATAAAAAGATACATTTTAATTATAACTCAAAAAGCCTGGTGATGGCAATGTTTGATAATTATTCAAGTCTATTTTAGAGATATACAAGTACAAGCCATGCAAACACATTTAAATACATCTTTCCTACTACATATAAGATGTTAAGTAGTTTGGTATGTAAACACTATCAACCACAGTGTATTCAGTGTAATTAGGCTACAGAAGCTCACATTTAGCAGAATATCTTAATTTATGCCTGAGAACGGAAAGATGAAAACAAAACTCAGATGAGCACCAGATTTCCCCACATACTCTTTGCAGTTGAGGATGTCAATATTTGTCAAAGCGCAAATTGGGCCCCCAGTAATCAGGAGGCCCTGCTCCAGGTCACTGAGGATGGGGTTAGCCTCTCAGGGTGAGTTGGCGAGTGTGGACAGCCCTCTCCTTTTCTGGGGGTCTCCAGCCAGGAGCCACATGCAGGCTGGGTGTGGGTTAAATTTTAGCCTATCCGAATCAATGGTAAGCCCTTTTTCTCTCTTTTCTCCCTCTTTTTCTCCCTGCCTCTTCCTCTTCCTTGTTTTCTTCCTCTTTACGTCTTGTAGTATTCGATTACAAGTCTAAAATCAGTCTAAAACTCTTTGAACTGCTGCACTATTTTGTGTGATCATAGGTTCTGTCCATCTCAGTGCTGTGGTTTTGTAATTTTTCAGCCGCAATACAGTCCACAGAAAGGCCAACCTGAAGGCAGCTGGTATGTCTGTAGCCATAAGAGCCCGACGCAAATGGCGGGGATGAACACATCAGCTGTTATGGACATCAGGTGGCTTTTGTGCTCTAGCCCGTGTAGTCCGTGTGCTTTCTCATCTCCGTCAGCTTCACTGGACACAACTGTGAAGACAAGTCTTTATTTGTCATAATTAAGGAGGCTGCACAGTATCGTTTAACAAATTATAGACGCTGGGGCGGCAGCCTCTCTTCCTGACCCAGAACACCAATTAGCCTGGTCACGCATCTTCCTGTTGATTAAGAACCTAATCCACCCATAGTTTCTAGGGGTTATGGGGTGCTTATGGACCGGGCCATCTGAGACGCATTCAGGAGACAGCCCAGCAATTCCGGCACATCTGTGATTTAATGGGTGTTTGAAACTTAACTTCTGCGGGGTTTAACTAAAGCCACACTAAGTCTGTTTTATTCATTAGGTTAACTCCAGAACCTGTTTGTTAAGTTCATTTTTGTGTGATCATGGCCAGACTTAAACGTGGGATTAATGTGAAATAAACATTTTTTTTGACAGTAAGGATATTTTTCAGTCTATATTATCAAAATTTTTTCCTGGTAGGGTAGCATTTTATGCGTCTCTTGAGTGTCCTACAAACTCCCACTCCTAATGGCGTGTTCATGGCGAAATTGATGGCTTACTACATTGGTATTCCACATGCTATTGTAATGTTTTAGGGCTGTAAAACACTTTTGAGCTGGTGTGTGTGCGTGTGCGTGTGCGTGTGGGGGGGGCGTTGGGGAGGAGTGCTTAAGTCTAACTAGGGTAATATAGCACTACTAATTATATTGGTCTAATTAATCTAATTAAATTGCAGCTAGATATAATTTTGTACATGCCATTTGTCTACATTAACATTATGTAAACCTATTCTGCCTGTCCATGCATTTTATATGCAGTATTTTCTTTAGCACCTCAAGGACTCTGGGTATTAGAGCAGAGTAGAATTCATTTCAACGGCTTAGTAAAACAGGATATTGAATGGCTGGGAGGAATTGGAAGATGAGCAATGAAAGAAAGTCCTTTCTTTACAGCAAAAGATTTCAGAAATGTGAAAGGACAGGTATTTTCAGGAGGAAGACTTCAGTTTCTCACACACACCCCCCTTACTGTTTTTGCTGGTCTCCATCAGATTTGCAGCATCTGTTAGGATAATTTCGAGTTTCAGTGTTGATGGAAGGTATAGCACTCAGAGGCAACTAGGACAGAAAAGAAAAGATTTGGCAGATTTTATACACACACACACACACACACACACACACACACACACACATATACATATATGTATATATGTATCTCCATGGACTGGGTACTAATATCTTCCTCATTTCACAGACGAGGACAATGAAGCACAGATCACTTGAACCACTCGCCAAAGTCAGGGCTGCAGGGAAGCCACAGACCTGAAGTCCAGATCCTGGCGGTGTGACCTCAAAGACCAAAATCTAAGCTTTTAAACACTAAGCGATGTCATCTCAAACAAAACAAAATCTGTTCTTAAAATCCTGAACTCCAGAGCAATGAGAACTTCTGCAAGCTTTCTTTAAATAGATAGATTCCATCAGAAAATAAATCCATATGGTATGTGCCTCTGAGAAGTGGCCCAACCTGAAACCTTAGAGTTTCAAAATTGGTTTGTGGGGGCGGAGGAGAGTCAGGGCTGGTCAGGCCAGGGAAGTGTTGGTTTTTTAAAATACTGCAACTTCAAAAACATCAAGTTGCCTCGATTCCTTATAATGGCAGAGATGACCTGGTCACCCACCAAGCGTGAAGGGTTGTCGTCATCAGCTGTGGAGGCTGTGAGAACAAAGCAAAGCATGACGTTTGACAATTTCTGCTCCATGCAGGGAAGATGGAAACAGAGGAAGAAGAATATCTAGCACAGCCTTGGAAACCAGTTCCTGAAGGAATGGAGTGGCCTTCGAGGAAGTTACTACAAGTTAGGAACTCTGCAATCCATCCAGGAAGGAAAAGCAGTGGGAGAGGTCAGGTGGTACAGAGACAGTATTTCATCTGATGTCTCGTTTTCTTTGCAGATCGATGACATTCCTAGAAACTGGAGGGGCTTAGCTCCCACAGAGCTGTAGTGAACGAAGGGTCAACAAGTGTGAGTCAGATGTATCGTGCCGCAGAACAAACCACCGGAACCTAGTGCTGATGGAAACAGCCAGGTGTTGAGCGAATCTGGGTCTGTGCGGCGCTCAGCAGGCTGACGTGCGGTGAGTTGGTGAAGTGGGTGGAGGCAGGGAGGGTTGAAGGGTTCTGCTCCCAGGTCTGGTGCTTGGCTGATTTTTAACTGGGCTGATGGGAAGGCTGGCCCTAGATCTCTCATCGCCCTTCGGGCTAGTCCAGCTTGCTCTGTGGAGCTCAGCTCAGCACATCTCTTCTGCTACGTTCTATCCATCAAAACACAGCACTGGGTCAAGTGATGTATTGACTTTCATGACCTTAGCAGAAAATGCACTTTCCTTCCCGTTACCCAGGGAATATTTACCAAATTTGTCAGTTTTGAAATCACAAATTAAATCTCAATAAATGCCAAAGAACTGAAAATGGAAGACGTGCTAGTTAACACAAACATTTGCTTTATTAAATATTAGCAATAATTAATAGAACATTTAAAGAACACAAGGATCCTTAATTCCGTTCTTTGCATGAAAACAGGTGTGACTTTACCCATTAGGAGAGAAAATACAAATTAAAACTATGTGGGGGCTCATTTCTCTCCTATCTGATTGGGAAAATAACAAAGTTTGAGGACATGCTGGTGATGAGGCTGGGAAAAACAGCTTCGTATATGGAATTCCCAGAGATAATGTGTCACTATCTCACAAACGTGAAGATGACTTTACCCTTTGGCCCAACAAAACTTCCCCTAAGAATGTAGTCTGAAGATACCACCACAAATATGAGTGAGCTTAAATGCAAGAGTTTACAAATACCAGAAATATAAAAATATTTATAAATATGAAATGTTAGGGGGTGCCTGGGTGGCTCAGTCCAACTCTTGATTTCCACTCAGGTCATGATGTCATGGTCACGGTCATTCTCAGTGCAGAAGGCTGAGCTACTTGAGATTTTCTCTCTCCTTCTCTCTCTGTCCCTCTCCCACTTGTGCTCTCTCTTGAGTTCTCTTTCTCTCTCTCTCTCAAAATAAATAAATAAACTTAAAAAACCCCAAACTATCAGAAGCAACCCCAATGTCCAGAATCAGAGGCTGAATCAGTAAACTATGATTTGCCCCACAATGGGGGATTAGACACCTTGAGAAGAAATGAAGAAGGTCTTTGTACTCATGTCTAGACTTGCAGTGGAAAAGGCAAGGTGGGGAACAGTGAGGACATTCAGATGTATTTTGTAGAAGACAGGAGTGAAAACAAGATGTTTTATGAATTATGTAAATACTTACAATACAAATTAAAAAGGGAAGTAAAGTTAAATATAAAAAATAGTAACAAATGAACCTAATTGCATATTCAATTATTATTTCAAGTCACTTTTGAATAACTCCACTGCACAACCATATTGAAAAAAATCCTTAAAAATGAAATAAGACCCAGTGGTCTTAACCTTGACTCAATAATTTATTGTTAATAGCAATGTTGGGTCAGTGAATTTTAAACTAATTTGTATATATTAAATAATAAAGTCAGTGTATTAATATTAAAGAGTTAATATTTAATATTAAATATTACAAGATTAATATAATAATAAAGTCAGAGGTATATGTATGTGGTAAAGAATTTAGGTGTATCTATGTCATTATCTATGTGAGTCTTCTATCTATCTATCATCTATCTATCTATGTATCTATCTATCTATCATCTATCATCCGTGTATCTATGTACCTATTTTTTCCTTCAAAAAACATAACATGCAAGAAAATAAAGAGGTAGTTTGAGGGGCTGTCTAGGTTAAAAGAGATAAGGAAACACAGCTAGTTATATGTGATACAAAACATTGTTTGGAAGGTAATTTAAGTTTTCAAAAAACTTTTAAGATATCATTGATTCACAAGAGGGAATTTCAGCATAAACCATGCATCAGATGATATTGGGGATTATTGTTAACCTATTAGGTATGAACTCTTCCTATATTGGAATATATCCTCATGTTTTAAGAAGTTGGTACTAATGTATTTATTGATGAAACAACATGATGTCTATAAATTATTCATAAAAATATATTAGTCAGAAAAAGTGCAAATTATTCATTTGTGAATTGTTGGTGAGTATGCATATGTTTATTTTACTTTTCTTTCAACTTTTCTGTTTTTAAATTTTTTGGTAAAAGTTGGAACATAGAATGCAACATAAAGCTTTGCTATGAGCAAACATTCTCATGGAAAATGAACATTTTACTAGGAAAACATAAATTCTTAAGGGTAGCTCCGAAAAAAGGGGAAAAGCATAATTAGGTAAATAACTATGGAGAGACTTTGACAAAATCTGTGAGACTCATCGCCTAAATGTTTTTTGTTTGTTTTACTCCAAGAAAGGGAAAAATCTTATGAATTGCAAACTGTCAGAATGCATCCAAGTGATGAGAATGCTTCTACTGTATTTTATAAAGATTTTATAATCTGATACCAGGCCTCTTAATTATAACAAGACTAAGAAAGACAAAAAATTTAAAAATTCTGAAAATATAAGTACAGAAACCCTAAATGAAACTTTAACAAAGTAAACACACAAAGACTAAAGATGGGATTTAACATTAGGAAATAAATAATATAACATACCACATTTCTATACAAGCCTCTTGTGTTCTAGGCTCTGATATAACTTCTTCATATTCTGGCTTTTCTATTCATCAGAGACTGAATCTGTTTAAACAAACCTCCTCATTTGCAAAAGGAATGTGAAAAAGTGTATTGACCCATATTATTGTTCAGAAATTAAATGACATATATATAAAGCATTTAGCACTTATTCTGCCAGTGATAAGCAAACTGGCTACCATTATTGTGTTAAAGGAAGAAAACCATGTAACTGCTTTGAGAAATGTCCTAAAGCCATTTGATTAATTGTAATAACTTTGAAAATTAAACTAAAAATTCTCTACAAAACCTAAGACTAAGGAGATTCTGAGGCCAAGGATATATCTGTTTCAAACAAAAACAACAAATAATTGGACTCCATGGGCAATGAACTTGACTCGAAAGCAAAGCATTAAAAGAGTGCTCGAGAAAATTAATAAAAGGATTTTTATTATCACTACTATTTCATATTTTCTAGAAACTTCTGTCCATTATAATAAGATAAGAAACATAAGAGTTCTGGTCAAAAAGGGAAGGAAAATGGTCCCTGTTTGACTTAGAATTTCCTAGAGAGGGGCGCCTGGGTGGCCCAGTTGGCTAAGTGTCTGACTCTTGATTTCAGCTTAGGTCCTGATCTCATAGTTCATGAATTCAAGTCCCACATCAGAGTCTGCTTAGGATTCTTTCTCTCTGCCTCGCATTCTCTCCGCACCCCCTACCCCCTCACACACGTGTATGCTCTTTCTCTCTCTCTAAATAAATAAACTTAAAAAATAGAATATCCTAGGGAACCAAGTTTACCTCTTATAATTACAGTAACCATTCTAAATTTCTGCTTTCACAAAATAGAAAGTTGCATTTACCAATATATTAATCTTGAAATATTATTTCTCTGAATAAATTCATGCTTAAAAAAGTAACTCAGTGGTCAAATTTATGGGAGACACCTATATTTTGTGGCCTTTTAGAGCTTCTTAGTGTACTTTACTTTATGAAAGGTTCTTTGGAGTTTTATGCATCAAGATAATTGGAAAGCTCTCAGAAACGTGTTTTTGATTATTTACTATCTTGAAAACATTTCGTTTTGTGTCTACAATGTGCTGTTTGCTACAGTGACTGTCCCTGTGGATTTTGTGGTGTGGTTGGAATGACAGAATTTAGTCCCATAATGACATAAGCCATGCTGGACCCACAGCTGTGACAAGGTCAAGAAGCAGAGTGTGTGAGTTTCTAGGATTTTGTCCATTTCTTCCAGATTGCCCAGTTTGTTGCAATAATTTTTCATAGTATTCTCTTAAAATTGCTTGGATTTCTGTGGTGTTGGCTGTGATCTCTCCCCTTTCTTTAGTAATTTTATCCATTTGGCTCCTCTCTCTTTAGTTTTTGTAAATCTGGCTAGGGCTTTATCAATTTTGTTTATTCTTTAAAAACCCATTGATCTGTTCTGTTGGTTTTTTCCCTCTATATTCTTTATTTCCTCTCTAATATTTATCATTTCACTTCTTCTACTGACTTTAGGCTTTATTTGCTGCTCCTTTTGTAGTCGGGTTGCATATTTGGGACTTTTTGTGCTTCTTGCGATAGACCTAAATTGCAATGTACTTTCCCTCTAGGACTACCTTTGCTGCATCCCAAAGGGTTTGGACTGTAGTATTTTCATTTTCATTTGCTTCCATGTATTTTTTTATTTCTTCTTTAATTTCCTGGTTAGCTTATTCATTCCTTAGTGGGATGTTCTTTAGCCTCCCTGTATTTGAGGGTTTTCCAAATTTTTCTTGTGGTTGATTTCAAGTTTCACAAGTTATGATCTGAAAATGTGTATGGTATGATCTTAATGTTTTGAACCTGTTGAGGGCTGATTTGTGACCCAGATGTGATCTATTTTGGAGAATGTTCCATGTGCCCTCGCGAAGAATGTGTATTCTGCTGCTTTAGGATGAAAGAGTAAAATAAGTCAGTCAGAGAAAGACGAATATCATATGATTTCATTCATAAGTGAAATTTAAGAAACACAACAGATGAACATAGGGGAAAGAAGGGAAGGCAGAGTCAGATTAAAACAGAGAGGGAGGCGAACCGTAAGAGACTCTTAAATACAGAGAACAAACTTCGGGATGACGGAGGGGAAGTGGGGGGATGGGCTGGATGGTGACTGGGATTATGGAGGGCGCTTGCTGGGGTGAGCACTGGGTGTTGCATGTAAGGGATGAATCACCGGGTTCTACTCCTGAAACCAATACTACACCTTATGTTATCTAACTTGAATTTAAATAAATAAGTAAAAAAGAAACAGTGCAGAGGTCATGAGAGCTTCCTGGAGGGAGAAGAGCTCGTGAAGGTGAGGCAGGAAAGCACAGGACCCAGGAAGAACCGCAGGTACACAGACACTTTGTTAGCGCCTGGTGAGTGGGGAGAGTGAAAGGCCACGGCGGGGGTGGGGGGTGGAGGGGCAAGCAGGGAGGCAGCTCTGAGATGAAGGGCGGGGAGGGCTTCCAGCTAGTTTAGGAAAACAGCACCTAAATTCTAGTAGCAATGAGAAACCATTAGCCCGATTGAAACCGGAGCAGATGGAATAATATCTACATTTTTAAAGATTATTCTTCACAATTTTCATTTGAAAATGAACCCATGGTCAGAACAAGTAGAGGCATGGGAAAATAAGGTGATGATATTTAAACAAGAAAAAAAATAATACTGTGATATGGAATTGTATGAATAACGCCAGGAACATATCCAAGAAGGTTTAGCTATATTCGGAGAAAAGAGATTTGGGTACAAACAGGTCTGTAGCTTGAAGCCAGTGACATGGAAAAAGCAGAATGTCTCCGTACCTATTTTGCCCCTGTCTTCTGTGTCGAGGAGAATGATTCTCAAACTGAAAAGGGTAAAAATAAATGTTGCTTCAAGGTAGCAGAGACCATACCACGCTTAGTGAAAGGGTTGATAACGGAGCACCTGGCGATTTGGAGAGTTTTGACTTTTGGTTTATACATCGCTGGGTGTCCAGGGGACTTAAAGAAAAAGGGGGTGGGGGGTGATGCGCTGTGTTTGGTCCTGCCCTTGAGCAGATCTAGAAGAGGAGGGGAGTTGGAGGCAAGAAGATAGGCAAATGTTCTGGTTTTCAAAAAGAGTAATGAGGAAGGCAGAATTTATTAAGCCAAGGTTGGCTAACTTGATTTAAATCCTGAGCAGATTCCATAATGCCTTTGTTAAAGGGTCTGTAAATACATAGGAGAAGAAGATTTCACTGCAAGGAGCCACAGGAAGTTCACGGAGAGCAAATGGTGTCAGGTTAAATTCAGTTTCTTTGTGAAAGGGATTATGAATGGGGAAGACCAAGGGGATTCAGGACAGCGGTGCTATCCATGTCAGGAAGCCATTTCTAAGGACTTGGTGATCTCTGGAGTCCGCAGGGGGACACTGGAGCTGTTTCCCTGAAAAATTAGCTCCATCAGATGCTCACGGAACAACAGAGCCTGTGACAGAGACAGGTGGGTGTCCTCAGTCCCCTTCTCCTCCTCTTCTGTTCCTCTGTCATGCCTCTACTTTGTCTTTGCGCCCACTGCGGGAGAGGCATGTCCAAGCCCCCTTCCCGAGTGGTGAGGCTCCGTGACAAAGTCATGGCCAGCGGGATGCAGATGGAAGTAACGTGAGCAAACTCAGTGTCACATCCTCGGAAAGTGTTTGCCTTAGTCTCCTCTTTCTCTTTTCCCATCGGTGGAAACACACTCATGGGCAGGTGAACAATCAGACAGAGGAGGCGGGTCTCTGGACTTGATCTTGCGGAGCAGAGCTGGTCCTGCCACTGAGGCTGCTGCCTCACCTCTGACCTCCTCGCCTAAAGAGAGAAAGGCCCCTCTATCTGTTTGAGTCACATGGACCACATTTTTAGACACCTTAGCTTATACACTGGTTAAATCATGAGCCTTGGAAGCTGTCTGAAATCAGGCTACTAATCATAAACAAGGGCATCGACACAAGTACACGAATAAATATGTATGTAAAATATATTGATATTAACTTTCTGAAAGTTATCTGGTGTGAGACCACAAGGTCTTGTCTCGTTAGTACATCTTTAAATGATCTGGTGTAAAAGTTACATCATTAAAGCCACGCATGATGGGTAACAGAATTAGAATAGAAACATAAAGAGTTCAAACATTTGGAGCAATAAGCTTAATTAAATCTATAGATCTTTAACAGAAACTAAAGCCTTGCTTGTTGAAACTAATAAAGCAAACAAGGAAGAAATGCTATCTGGCAGCAGACATCTCAACAACACAAATCCTTGGCACAAATCCCCAGAGAATGTGGCTACCAAGAGAAACGAAAGGACCATGTCGTGAATCCTATCTAGAGCTGTTGACAGATGTTGTTCAATATGTCCGGAGTTTTGTATTCCAGAAAGGATATGGATGCCCTAAACACAGGAAGGGAAGCCTTGATATATACTCGAAGTTATAGACAAGTTTCTAATGACGGTTTCCCCATTCAGCTGAGGGATCAGCAGGCAGATCCTTGGTGCTGAAGGTTGGGGTTGACGACTCCATTAGAGGTTGGGACAGCCAAGTTTAAACTTACATCGCAGCCCTGGGCATTTAATCATCAAGAGCGGAGTAGGAAAGACCTGCAGGAGAAAAAACCATTGGCATTACTACCATAAGCAGACAAAGAGCAAGGAAAGCTTGAATTAGGATTTGCTCAAGAAGGTCATAAGCTGCATGGGCCTGTTCCAGACATCTTTTGCTACCTAAGGAATTACCCCAAACATAGTGGTTTACAACAAGAACTATTTATTTCATAATGAGGGCATCCAGTGGCTTTTAGCTGGTGATCTGGAAAGTCGGGCAGGTTGAAGGCAGCCTCAGTGGCGCCTGGCCTCTTGTCAAAGACTGCTGGGCTCACCTAGGACCTGCTTCACGTGCTCTCTGGGCCTCTCCACTGATCTCCCCAGTGGGGTCATCTGGTTCCTTCCACAGTAGCTCAGGACAGGAGCTGCAGTGCTCATAGAGGCGGGTCCAGAACCAGCACAGCATGGCTGCCTTCTCTTCATGCCCGTCCGAGCGGCCGAGAGCTAGGTCAGATTCGGTGGCCAGGAGGGAATAGCTCCTTCCGAATGAGAGGAGCGTGTCTTTTATTCACCACAGAGGTCAAGGAGAATGAACTCCAAGAAAAGCTGATGAGATTGGAGTGGTTAAGAAATGAGGGAACATTGGGGCGCCTGGGTGGCTTAATCGGTTAAGCTTCCGACTTTCGCTTAGGTCATGATCTCACGGTTCGTGGGTTTGAGCCCCATGTTGGGCTCTGTGCTGACTGCCAGCTCAGAGCCTGGAGCCTATTTCAGTCTGTATCTCCCTCTCTCTCTGACCCTTCCCTGCTCACGCGCTCTCTGTCTCCTAGAAATAAATAAAAATATTTTTTAAAAAATGAGGGTACATTGAGACCCTAGTTTCAAGATACTGCAAATTCAAAGTCAGATTTCAAGATATTCTTATAGAAACAGAGCTAGTGGACGTGGACTCTCCTTTTGAGGAGCATGACCATGCCAAACTTTGTATTCTTAAATAATTATTAGAAGTCTGAGAAGCAAACGTTTGTTTGACTAGAAGGGAACTTGTGGATTCAAATATTCTTGAACTGAAGCCATTAAAGTCAAATTCTTGTCTGCAGTATTTTAGGAGTAAAATGTATATTGCCACAGTCCAAAGGTTAGCATACATTGTCTGTGGCACAGAGATTACCAAACATCCCCTGCTTTGATTCAGAAAGTGAGTAAATTATGCTTCTTATTTTTAATTTAAATTTGGAATGCGTGTTCCAACATGATAACACTATACAGGATGCAGTTGGAGTAGGATTGGTCCCTCGTGTTTTAGCGAAACACAGCGACGCAGCCACAGAGTTTACAGTAGGATTGACTACTCAGACTGCATATAGAAAAATCGTGTTTATGCAAAGTTTCCATGGAAATGGGTGTTTGTTACTTAACTGTCAGCCTTTTGAAGTGTAACAATCTTCTCTTTTATCACTGTCTTGAAGTCCCATTCCTCCAAAACTGTTTCGAGAAATTATGTGCCCCTAGTATGGATTACCATACACTTGTATCCAAAAGGAGGAGACTTTATTTTACGGGTAGCGTATATTTCGTATTTATAAAGTTTTGAAAAATATTTTGATTTTCTTGTGTAATGTTGTAATTATTTAGCCTTTGTTGTAAACCCAGCATTCAGAAGTAGGAGATCCCAGAACAGAGCCAGGAGGATTGAGATGGTTGAGCTGTGAACAGATTTTTGTCTTTCCTCCACAGAAGGCTGACTCACAACAGCAAGATTGGTTCGTATCAGGGAAAAGATATGATCGGCACAAAGATCTCTATAGTGTCTCTTCTATAATATACTCCTTACTAAACCGGCAACTCTCCAACACAGTTGAAGGTAAATGTAATAGAACTTTGAGGGTTTTTCCATTATTTAAAAAACTCAACCAAAGTTGATCTTGGTGATTATTTTCACTCCCCCCTGGAAAGATGAGGGTCACGAAGGAGCTGTCAATGTCGCTGTGCAGTAGCTGTTGCCGTCCCCTTGTGTAGATGAGCAAAGACTCCTTGAATCTGAGCACTTTACCAAAGTCATTTAATTTTTAAGTATCCGAGCCAGCATTGAGCCCGCCGTGTTTGGCTTGCTAAAGGAAAATCTCTCCTCTGCACAAGGACCACGTCTGGGGAGGGGGCCCTCTCCCTTCCTACTGTGGATCATTTTCACTTTGTGTAACAGTTGTGTACACAAAACGTGTAAAGGAAAAGTGGCTCACCAGTTAAGTCCATGTTGTCCACATTTGGAAAATCCACACAAACGAGAATTAGTGACACAAAGTCTTTGTTGCCTTTTACTTTCCTGATCGTGAAAATAGGGACTCAGTAATATAAAGACTGAAAGTCCTTTGTGCTGTTGTTTTAAACCTACTTTTCTGCTTATGTGAATTCTCTTACTGAACGTGCTTCCTTGGCTGCGGGGCCAGGGATGTGGCAAATACAGTCTGCACAGGTCACCTGAGAAGGACCAAGGGCAGCCAGCGTGGGAGGAGGAGCAGGGGCTCACAGAGAAGAGAGTCTGGTCGTGGCAGGTAGATTCACCTGCGGTCCTGACAAAGAATACAAAGAGATCCTTTGTACACTCAGCCCGTTTCCCCCAGTGCTAACATTTTGCAAAATCCTAACATAATATCATAGCCAGATATCTACACTGATGTATCTGCTGATCTCATTCTGATTTTCCCGGTTTTCACCTACCCACCATTACAGTGAAGACACGACTCAGTTCTACCGTCACAAGGTGTCTTGTCTGGCCCCTTCCTTTTCTTAAAATTTTTATTATTTTTTAAATTAATTAATAAATTAATTTTTTTGAGAGAGACAGCGTGAGCAAGGGAGGATCAGAGAGAGAGGGAGGCACAGAATCTGAAGCAGCTCCAGGCTCTGAGCTGTCAGCACAGAGCCCGACGCGGGGCTCGAACCCACGAACCGTGAGATCATGACCCGAGTCAAAGTCGGACACTTAACCGACTGAGCCACCCAGGTGCCCCAATTCTTTTTTTATTATTAAAAAATGTTTAATGTTTATTTTTGAGAGAGAGAGAGAGGAGAGAGAGAGAGAGAGAGAGAGGGAGGGAGGAAACAGAGTGCAAGTGGGGAAGGGGCACAGAGAAAGGACAACAGAATCTGAAGCAGGTTCCAGGCTCTGACCTGTCAGCATAGATCTGGACACGGAACTCTAACTCACAGACCTGATCATGACCTGAGCTGAACTTGGAAGCTTAACTGACTGAGCCATCCAGGCATCCCTTGTCTGGACCCTTCTTAACCTCATGCACCCAAGTTTTCCAACCCTCACCTTCCCTGCCCTAATCCTTGCCAACTGTTTCCATTTCTAAAATTTTTGTTTTTATGAAATGTTGTGTAAATAGAATATTAAAGTATTTGATCTTCGGGAGTTGACTTTTCTCATTCACTGTGAATCCCTGGAGTCTAATGCCAGCTGTGGGCTTGTCATATATGGCCTTCATTCATTGTTGGGGTACATTCCTTCTACACCAGATTCCTTGACAGTTTTTTTCATGAAAGTGAGGTATTATTGTCAAATGCTTTTCTTGCATGTGTTGAAATGATCATCTGAGTTTTATTTTCACTTTGTTAATGTGGCATATCCCATTTACTAATCTGCATATGTGGAACCCCTCCTCATATCCCAGGGGTAAATCCCACCTGATCATGATGTGTGATCCTTTCAATGCACTGTTGAATTCAGTTTGCTAAAACTCTTGAAAATTTTTGTACCTATATTCACCAGGGATATTGGCCTGTAGTTTTCTCTTCTTGCAGTATCTTTATTTCTCTTTCATATCAGGGTAATGCTGGCCTCATAAAATGAGTTTTGGAGTGTTCCCTCCTCTGCAGTTTTTTTTGGAAGACATTGGTAGGGATTAGTATTAAGTTTTCTTCAAAAGCTTTGTATAAGTCACTGGTGAAATCATGTCATCTGGGGCTTTCCTTTGTTGGGAGATTTTTGATTACTGATACACTCTCTTTATTTGTTATTGGTCTGTTCAGATTTTCTATTTATTCATGATTCGGTTTTTGTAGCTTGTATGTTTCTATACACTTAGGTTTCCTTTTGGGTTATCCAATTTGTTGGTTTATATTGTTCATAGAAATCTCGTATAATCTTTTGTATTTCTGTGGTATCTGTTGTAATGTCTCATCTTTCATTTTTTATCTCATTTATTTGAGTCTTCTCTCTTTTACTTAGTGCCGTTCAATTTTTGTAAACTTTGCTTATCTTTTAAAAAACAGCTTAGTTTCATCAATCTTTTCTATTGTTTTTCTGGTCTTTATTTTATTTATTTCTTCCCTGATCTTTGTTATTCTTTCCTTCTGCTGCCTTTGGGCTTGGTTGGTCCTTCTTTTTCTAGTTCCCTGAGGTGCAAAGTTAGGTTGTTTATTGAGATCTTTCTTTTTTCTCAATGTATTCAATCTCCTAATGTAGAGAAGTTTTCTAAACCTAAAAGCAATGGGATAAATAAGAAAACTGATAGAATAGGCTTGATAAAAATGTCAAAAAAAATATGTATGCTGAGGGGCACCTGTATGGCTCACTTGATTAGGCATCGAACTTTTGGTTTCAGCTCAGGTCACGACCTCATGGATTTCAGCCCCCCATCACACTCTGAACTGAGAGCATGGAGCCTCTCCCTCTCTCTCTCTCTCTACCCCTGCTCACTTTCTCTCTTTCTCAAAATAAATAAAAAAATTTAAAAATAAGCTTGTATGCTGAAAGAATCCAACATTAAATGAAACGCTTAGGTATTAAATATATTATTTGTGCTACATAAAGAAGTATGCAATCAATTGCATCTATCCCAGTAGATAGGTGAAGGGCATGAACAAAAATTTTCCACAAGTTTCTAACAAACATATGGCAAAAGTTCAATTATAGTAATAATCTAACATGAAATTTCATAAATATTTCTAAAAATGATAGCACAATGCTGGCAAACGTCTGCTAAACCATTGTCAAAAATTGCTGGGCAGAGGAAAAGGTGTTTTAATTTTGCTGGACAATAATTTGACAACATTAACAATGACCTTTGACCTAGTATACTTTGACCTAATTATTTTACTTTAAAGATAAATCCTTGGGCGTCTACGTGACTCAATCGGTTGAGCGTCTGGCTCTTAATTTTTGCTCAGGTCATGATCTCACAATTTGTGAGTTAAAGCCCCATGTAGGGCTTTGAGATGATAGTACAGAGCCTGCTTAGGATTCTCTCTCTCTCCCTCTCTCTGCCCTTCCCCTGCTCTCTTTTTCTCTGTGGAAATAAATAAATTAACATAAAAATTTTAAAAATCCAAAGACAATAACCCAAAAATATGGAAAAAAATATGTACAATGCTTATAATGGCAGGACATTGAAAACTATTTAAGTGGCCAAAAGTATGAGAGAATTGGAAGAAAACCACAGCACATGGTAGAATATTGTGCTGTTACTACTTGTGATATTTATGAGGTGTCTTAAATCACATGAGAAAATTCCAGGAACCCAGAGCCCAAGTGTTGAGTAGGGAGATTACGGATGCTCTTTTTTGTCTTTTCCCTTCTTCCATCTTTTCTTCCAATCTGTTTTCCATAATTACTACCAGGATCATATATGACTTCTAGAATAAGAGAAACATTTTTAAATCCAGGAAAAAGGAAGCGAACGCGTTGCATGGGAGTTTTCAGGGGTGAGGGCATTCTTGAGATGGGGCAGGTCTAGAGATGGGACGGACAGGCCGTGATGGATCAAGCCAGTGGGTATACTACAGCACGGGTACCGATTACTATGGTGTTCATTGAAACTAAATACTTGGGACAATGTCATCAAATTACACCTATCAAGTAGCATTTAAGACCTGTACTAAAAATACCGCATTGGGTTCTTGCTCATCACCATGGGCACATCGGGTTTTCCTGTGATGTGTGCGTAACTGAAAGGGACGCCTGTGTCTGCGCCTGCTGAGGCCGATATGGTCGTCATTCTTTCTAATAAACCTTTGATCTGCTGAATGGTGACTACAAAGCCATACAGCCAAGGTGCCTATGCAGGGAGAGTTTCACAATATGTGTGTGGGGAAGGATGGGTCCCAGGGGCCTTCTTGCTGAGCCTGTAACAGCTAATTGTGCCGGCCGGGGTCAGCAATTAGCTTTGTGCTATTCAGAACTTCTGACAGATCCACCTTTATCTGTAAACCAGCTCTTCATTGAACAATAACACCGCAGCCTGTCGGGAGACGCTCCGAGCAGCACAAAGCAGGGCTGTGGAATTATTATATCGTCCCGTCCGTCGAACCCAGGCACTTGCCTGGGCCACATGAAGACCGCGTGAGGCAGTTTCTCAATGACAGAAGCCACATTTTCTTTAGTCTCAATTAGTACATTTTTAAACTGCAAATTACATACTGGAAGAGTCCAAACGTTATGTTTTCTTTTTCGGTGGTGAACAGAATTCAAAATTTTTTGCTTCAAAAATGATCCAAAAGATCTTGAAAGCTTGTGGTTTTCAAGGTGAATAAGAGTGAAGTTTGGGACATAAAGCTTTAGGAAAGTCATCTCCGGGAGGTCTAAAAGTTTTGCTCCAGCTTTTTGGTTGTTGAGAAGGACCATATGCTTTTCTCCATTATGCCCTTAATCTTCTTTTTTTCTTCACTTTCTATTGTTTTCTGTGCTTACTGTCAGAGAAAGGAAACTGTGTTGTCCTTTCCAAACTAACACCTTTATTCCTATAAGAAAATAGCTCCATCTACAACATTATCTTACGCTCTGTGGTCCAGTGATAGGCTTATTTTGCTATGGTGTTTTTTTTTTGTTTGTTTGGTTTTTTTTTTTGTGTGTGTGTGAGGGTGGTGGTTCAACTTGCACAACCAGGCTGGTGTCCTGGAGCGGAGGGAAGGTCACCTGCAGACTCCAGCGCTGCCTGCGACCTCGGGCGCCGCACGCCCGACCAGGCCCACGGCAGGCCCTGCGCGGTCTGCTGACTGTCCCTGCCGGGGTCTCCCGTGTCTCCGCCGTCCCTCCGCCCCCCGCACGAAGCCACATAGTGCTCGGAGAGGCACCTCGGCAGGTGTGCGGTGACCGCTCTATAATTTCAGCATTATTGAAATACAATGTAAGCGCCTTATATATTTATGCGGCTTCGTTTTACATCTGCCTTTTAGAGGAATTGGTTTGCACTCGTCTCCGCCGATTTCAGTCACTTCCCTCCCTTTCTTCCCCTCCGTTTGTTTCCTGCTGCCTCTCAGGCCCCAGGCCGCAGACCCCATCCCCTCCAGCTCCCCAGGCCCCAGGCCGCAGACCCCATCCCCTCCAGCTCCCCAGGCCCCAGGCCGCAGACCCCATCCCCTCCAGCTCCCCAGGCCCCAGGCCGCAGACCCCATCCCCTCCAGCTCCCCGCCCCCGCAGCCTGTTTCGAGGGGACGCCGTGTCCTGCAAGGGGGGGTCGGCTGGACCAGGTGTGGCCCCGTTGGTGAAGGTGACTGCTCCGGGCACGAGGCTGCCCGGGGCTCACCCCGAGGGCGCCGTGCAGGCGGGAGGCAGGCGGGAGACCCCGCCTCGGGTGTGGGAGCGGAGCGCCCCCCGAGACGCCCCCCAGGCCTGTCCCCGTCCACTCGGTGCAGGGCCCGAGGGAAGGAGCGGCAGTGGGCTTAATGGGCGAATTTTCCTGCAGAAAAGAGAACTTCTCCTGTGTCTCGGCCGCCGCCGTCCCCCCGGGAAGCGAACACTTCACACCCTGCCGCAGGCTTACGGGTCTGCTTTTCTCTTTGGCGAGCGGGTTCTGCACCACTGGGCTGGCAGCTGAGGGGGCCGCTCCGCCGGGGACGGGCCCTGGGCGCGCCTGGCCGTCGGCGACGGGGGCCACGAGCCCGCGGGAGAAGGGAGCGGCTTCTAGTGACCCGCTCGGCCGAAGCCGGTGTCGCGGGTCAGAACCCCGCGGCCGGCGGATCTCGGGGATGAGGCGGCGCGCGCGGGGCTGCGGGGACCCGGCCGCGCCTGCACCTGCACCTGCCGCGCTCCAGGCCGACGCGGGGGACCCGTCCCCGGGAGCCGCGGGCGCTGTAGACGGTGGCCCGCCAAGAGTTAAACCTGAAATCTGGGTTCGATCACGGTGTGAAGTCAGGTGCCAACTGACGGCGAGCCCTCCCGTCTCAGCTGCGGCTGCTCCCTCGTTTCCGTTGCCTTTCAGACACCCTGGAAGATTCTCCGAGGGCACCTGCGCGCTGGCCGTCTCCCGCGTCACTTCTAACGGGATGGGAGGGGGAGGGAAGGAGCTGGAAGGAGAGGATGAGACACACGGGGAAGCCCCCCCTCCCCCAAGGCCGCCCCTGGCCCCCGAGCTCGGCCGCGCTGGCCTGAACCCATACACCGACCAGGACCAGTCAATTCTGTTGGCTTTGGTCTCACATTTTAAAAATAAAATAGAAGACACTCATATCTGCGGGAGAATTAATTACTCCTTTTCTAGTTCCCATTTTTTATTTATTTTTATTTTATTTTATTTTTTTTAATGTTTTATTTATTTCTAGGAGAGAGAGAGAGAGACAGCGTGAGCAGGGGAGGGTCAGAGAGAGAGGGAGTCACAGACTGAAACAGGCTCCAGGCTCTGAGCTGGCAGTCAGCACAGAGCCCGACGCGGGGCTCGAACCCACGAACCGCGAGATCATGACCTAAGCGAAAGTCGGACGCTTAACCGACTAAGCCACCCAGACCCCCCAGTATTTTATTTTTTTAACATTTATTCAGTTTCGAGAGACAGAGAATGAGTGGGGAAGGGGCAGAGAGAGAGGGAGACACAGAATTTGAAACAGGCTCCAGGCTCTGAGCTGTCAGCACAGAGCCCGACGCGGGGCTCGAACCCACGAACTGCGAGATCATGACCTGAGCGAAAGTCGGACGCTTAACCGACTAAGCCACCCAGGCGCCCCTCTAGTTCCCATTTTTTAATGAAAACTTGCAATAAATACGTAATGTTTAAAAGAACCAGGATTGTGTGTGTGTGTGTGTGTGTGTGTGTGTGTGTGTGTGTGTGTGTGTGTGTATCATGTATTTATGGAAAGGAAAACTTTAAAAACACAGCATTTTTATTAATAAAATAGATCAAAATAAGAGGAGAGCAAGTTTCCACACTCGATAGAGATTCTGTTTAAATATTTAGCTTGTGCAGCGAGGATGGGGGCCCGGAGTGCGGGCACAGAGCAGCTGGGGCCTCTGGGGGCGCTTCCTGTGGGAAGAAGGGGTCACGAGGGTATAAAAGCTCCGTGCTCACGGCCCCCAAACGGCAGGCAGGCTGGGACAGACCCGCAGACGCACGCCCGTGCTGTGGCAGATGCGCGCATTTCACTTTCCCACAGTTCACGTGACGTTCCTGCCACTGCCCGGACCGGCGACTCGGCTCAGTGGGGGCACCGTGTCCACGCGGCGGTGCCGGCGCGTCCCCAGGGCGGCTGCTCGGGGAGCACGGCCGCCCGCCACACAGTCAGTCTGCAGGAGAAAAGTACGTCCCCCGGCCCCAGCCGTCGCTGCCCAGGGCGGTGACATTCGGGACACCGCGACCACGTTTTCTCGTCGAAGCCGTTGCCGTTGGATGTTTCTTCATCTGCTACAGTAATTCTTACCCTTGGCAAGTAGTGAAATTCTGTTGTCCTTTGTTACATTTAAAACAAAAACTTCATATAATATGTGTGTGCCTGTGTGCGTTTATGAACACTTCCTTAATTTTGAATTAAGATGACTTACATTTTGAGAATTTTAACACTGGTGTGTCTTACAAATGGTCATTTGAAAAAAGAAGCAATTTGGTAATCACTACTTTTCAGTGTTTGTATTTTTAACTTCCCAGGGCTCTTGCTTTATAAGACCTTGTATATATATATATATCATATATATGTATATATATGATATATATATATCCATATATATCGTATATATATCATATATATATCTCATATATATCTCATATATATATATCTCGTATATATATATGAGATAACTTGTCATAAGTTTTGCAACAATTATTTTTGTGTTTGTCACTTAAATTAAAACATTTTTTAGGGACGCCTGGGTGGCTCAGTCAGTTAAGCATTCGACTTCGGCTCAGGTCATGGTCTTATGGTTCATGAGTCTGAGCTCTGTATCAGGCTTTCCGCTGTCAGCGCAGAGCACACAAAATAAATAAGTAAAAAAATAAAAATAAAAAAACAAACAAAAAGCACTTTTTGAAAATTATGATTTTTTTGAACAGTTTTAATTTTCACAGAAAAATTAAGAAGTGCAGAGATTTCTCATATACTTTTTGCCCCCACACATGTAGGAGTCTCCAACCAGCAGCAACTCTCACCAGGGAAGTGCGTTTGCTGTAACTGCTACACCTTCGTTAGCATCTAAAGTCCATAGATTCCGTTAGGGCTCACTCTTGGTGTGGTCCATTCTGCGGTTCTGACAAATATATAGTGACAAGTATCCACCATTATAGTGTCCTACAGAGTATTTGCACAGCCCTAAAATCCTCTGTGCTTCTCCTATTCGACCCTCCCTTCCTCTACTTCTGAAAACCACTGGTTTTCTGTCTCCATAGTTTTGCCTTTTCCAGAAGGTCATATTGTTGGAATTATCCAGTAGGTCGCCTTTTTCGATTGACTTCTTTTGCTTCAAGGTTCCTCCATGTCTTTTCATGGCTTGATAGCTCATTCCTTTTTAGGGTTGAATAACCCATTGTCTGGATGGACCAGAGTTTATTTATCCATCTACCTACTGAAAGACATTTCAGTTTTTATTTCCACATTTTGGCAATTATGAGTAAAGCTTCTATAAATATCCATGTGCAGGTTTTTGCGTGAACATGATGTATTCCGTTTTTTGAGGGGTAATTACCAAGAAGCATGATTGCTGGATAGTATGGTAAGGTTCTGTTGAGTTCTATAAGAAAGCACCAAACTGTCTTTCAAAGTGACTATACCATTCTGCATTTCCAGCAGTAATGAATAAGAATTCCTGTCGCTGGTAAGGATGCAGAGTCAGTGTTGTCAATGTTCTAGATTTTGGCTATTCTAATAGATTTGTGGTGCCTTCTCATTGTTGTCCAATTTGTGTGTCCCTGATGATATGTGATGCTTAACATCTTTTCATGTACTTATTTGCCATCTGTATGTCTTCTTTGGTGAGAGTTTTGTTATGTTTGGCCTATTTTTTAAACAGGTTGTTTTCTTTTTGGTTTCTGAATTTTAAGAATTCTTCATACATTTGGATAAGAGTCCTTTATTAGATGTGTCTTTCGCAAATGTTTTCTGTCTGTGACTTGTCTTTTTCTAGATAAAGTCCAGCTTATCAACCGTTTCTTTCATAGATCGTGACTTTTGTGTTTTATCTAAAAGTTATTGCGATACTCAAAGTCATCTAGGTTTTCTCCTGTCTTATCTCTAAGAGTTTTATTGTTCTGTGTCTTACATGGATGCCCATTATCCATTTTGAGATATTGTTTGTGAAGGTCTCATATCTGTGTCTGGATTCATGTTTTTGCATGAAGATATCCAGTTTTTCTAGCTCACATGATAATGAGACTATCTTTGCTCCGTTGTGTTGACTTTGCCTTTCCACGGATCTCTGTCTGGGCTCTCCTCTTCTATTGATGATTTGTCTATTTTTCTGTTAATATCTCACTGTCTGAATTACTGTGGCTCTACAGTAAGTCTTAATGTTGTGTAGTGTTGGCCCTTCAACCTTGTTTTTTCCTTCAGTATTGTGAGGCTACTCTGGGTCTTTTGCCTCTCCATATAAACTTTAGAATCAGTTTGCCAATATCCAAAAATAACGTGCTGGGATTTTTATTGATGCATAGATTAAGTTGGTAGGCAATGAGATCCTGACAAAACTGAAGCTTTCTATCCATGAACATGGACTATCTCTCCATTTGCTTTAGTTCTTCTTTGATATCTTTTGCTAGGGTTTTGTAGTTTTCCTCACATAAATATTATATATATTTTATTACATGTATTTCTAATTATTTCATTTTAGGGGTACTAATGTAAATGGTATTCTGTTTTTAATGTCAAATTCCACTTGTTCCTATAGAAAAGCAATTGACTTTTGTATTTTTAATGTTTATAAATTTTGAAGGAGAGAGAGACAGTGTGGGAGCTGGTGAAGGGCAGTGAGAGGGAGACACAGAATTGGAAGCAAGCTGTAGGCTCCAAGCTGTCAGTATAGAGCCCGATGTGGGGCTTGAACTCACTAGCCATGAAATCATGACCTGAGCTGAAATCGGATGCTTAACTGACTGAGCCACCCAGGCATCCCTATTAGTTTCTATTATTATTAGGTATTATCAATACACTGTAATTATTTAATTTTTTCCTTAACTTCAGTTATTTAATTATCTAGCAACTAGATGATTTTGTTTGTTTGTTTGTTTGTTTAAAGCTTGGTCACTTATTTCTAAAGTTATTGCTTTATAAGCAGAGAATGTTGCTTCATCATTTAGAACATCTTTGTCTTTTGAAACATGTTTCATTTTTATTTTATTTTTATTTTATTTTTTATTTCTAGGAGAGAGAGAGAGAGAGAGAGAGCGTGAGCAGGGTAGGGTCAGAGAGAGAGGGAGTCACAGACTGAAACAGGCTCCAGGCTCTGAGCTGGCAGTCAGCACAGAGCCCGACGCGGGGCTCGAACCCACGAACCGTGAGATCATGACCTAAGCGAAAGTCGGACGCTTAACCGACTAAGCCACCCAGGCGCCCCTGAAACATGTTTCAGAATTGTCCAATAGGACTTCTTCCAAAAAGATGTTGTAGAAGAACTTTTCCCTAGTTTTCTCATAAGAAACCTTTGGCATTACATACAGAATTAACATAAGAAAACTCTGAAAGGCAGAGTGAAGAAGGTGGAGCAGCTAAGGACTTCTCTGTCTAAAGAAGGAAACAATGGTGCATTATCTGGGTTTTCTTTTTGCCCTTTAGGTCCCACATTTGGAGCTAAAGAAGCCACAAATCCGGGAACACCATGAGGCAGATACAGACTAAGTCCCAGTAAGTCTCCTCTCTCCAAAATATCAGGGGAGGGGCAGCTCAAGAAATCAGAAAACTTTTAGATGCTAACCACTCAGCTCCAGTCAAATAGCACAGAAAAAAATTCACTGACCACAGCTCATCCCCCTTCAAAAGCTGAGTGGGATGCCTAGACTTCCCTCCTTGCCAGGCTGCAGTGAGGAACCCAAGTTCCTCTCCAGGATAGTTCCAGAGAAGCCTGAGTGGAAGCCTGGACTCCTATTCCAGCTGGATGATAAGTTTTGCCCAGCTCTCATGGTGTCAGTGGACACCTCTCAGTAAGCCTGGACTTCATTTGTTCCTGCTCTTACACTACCAACAGCAGGCTGACTGGAGGGTCAGGAAGTTCACAGCCTCTCAGTAGTGGTGGGGGCACTCCATCGTGGTCAGCAGAGACTAAGAATATGCTCCTGTGTCTCCCATTCAGGGTAAAATCAGCCCCTAAAACAGAAGGGTTGAATCAGATCCACAGTCTTTCCAATGCCCAAATTCCAACGAGAAGAAAGAATCACTCATCATGGTAAAGACTAGGATAATTTCAATTTGGGTAAAAAAAAGATAACCAACAGATGGCAACACAGAGATTACAGAAATATTAGAGTTATCTGACAGAATTTAAAGCAGCCATCATAAAATCTCTTCAAAGAGGAACTACAAATATGCCTATAATAGACACAATAGAAAGTTTTGGCAAATAAACAGACATCTCAAAAGAAACACAGAAGGCACGGAGAATTACCAAGACTTTAGAATCAGAAAATGCATTAACCAAAATAAAAACTCAATGAATGGGCTCCAAGCAGAGCGAATGAGACAGAGGAAAGAATCCATTTCACTGGAGAATTCTACAAAAAGTTAAAAAAGTTAACACCAATCCTACATAACCTCTTCAAAGAAACAGGAGTTAGGGCAATAATTCTCAATTTATATTATAAAAACAGAATGGCCTGGTACCAAAATTAAACAAAAACAGAAAAGGCAGAAAAGGAAGGAAGGAAGGGAGGAAGCAAGGAAGGAAGAAAGGAAGGAACAAACGAAGAAAGGGAAGGAAGGAGGGAGGAAGGAAGAGAGGGAGAGAGGAAGCCATAAACTTCATATATAGATCTTTTCATGAATATAGTTAAAAATCATTATCAAAATATTAAAAAATGGAATTTGGTAATATCTAAAGAGGATTACACATCGTGACCTGATGGGACTTACACCAGGAATGCTAGACTGGTTCAATATTCAAAACTCCATGACCATGGTCTATTGGATTAACATGCTAAAGAAAAAAATCACATGATTCTACCTACTGAGGCAGGAAACTCATCTGCTAAAATTCAATGCTCATTCATGATAAAAAAAATTCTCAGCAAGTCAGAAATAGAGGGGGTGTCTTCATTTTGATAGAGCCATCTACAGAATGCCGCAGCAACCATCCTACCCAATTGTGAAAGAGTAAATGCTTCCCTCCAACCTTGAGAAGTAAGCAAGGATGTTCACTCTCACTACTACCATTCAGCAGAATGCTGCAAATTCCAGCCATCACAATAACGGAAAGAAAAGGAAATAAAATGTATGCAGATCAGAAAGTAAGGAAAAAATCTGTCCCTGTGTGCAAGTAACATGATGGTCTAGATAGAAAATCTCAAGGAATTTGCAAACAAAGAAACAACTTCCTGCATACCTTCCTAGAACTAATAAATGACATCAGCAGATTCACCGAATACAAAATCAGTGCACAAAATTCCTATTACAGTGAGATGTGGAAGCCGAAATTGCGAATACAGTACCGCTTTTTAATGCCTCCAAAAATAATCAGCCGCTTAGGTGTAAATCTCACAAAACGTGTATAGATGTTGTGTGCCGAAAACCACAGCATGCTGATGAAAGAAATCAAAGATCTAAACAAATAGAGAGAGACTTTGTTCATTAACTGGAAGATTTGACCTAGCGAAGATGTGTTTAATCTAAACATACCTATGCTAAATGCATATGTCAGAGTTTGCTGCAATCTATTTTCCTTAAACACCAAACCAAAAACCTCATGATGATCATTAAGGTCCATGTTTTCACTTTAAGGATGGAGAAACCAAGGCCAAAAGACATTAGTGAGGGCTTCCCCAGGGCTTTGGGCACCAACGCCAGATGCCACTTCCCTTGATTCTCCGTCCAACCCTATCAAATCCTCCCTGCTTTTGCTTTCCTAGAGGGCAGTTACAAATCCCCCATCTGTACTCTGCTTGACCCTCGATAGACTTCAGTGTTTAATAATTCTTTGAATGGATAAATGCTTATTGGTCTTTATTCCTGTGTGTGTGTGTGTGTGTGTGTGTGTGTGTGTGCACGTGCGCGCATGTGTGTGCGTGCAGGACTGCTTATTCCTCTCTGTGTGTGTGTCTTTATATTCTTCTGTGGGGGGTCCTTATTTCTCTGTGTGTATGTGTGGGTGAGTCCTTATTTCTCTCTGTGTGTACAGGGGTCCTTCCTCCTCTTTCTCTCTGCGTGCGGGGGCCCTTATTCCTCTGTGTTTGTGTGGCTCCAGGGACACGATGCTGGAAGAACAGGTGTCACTGGGCACCAGGCTGATGAGTAGATCTCTCCACCCTTTCTCTGCATCTGCCCACATGCAGTGCACGCTGGCAAAAATCTCCAGCCTTCCCTTCGTAGCCTATTTAAAACACAAATTTTTTCTTCCTGTTGACAAAGTATTTACACTGACCTTTTAATCTGATATTACATGAGCAGCTCTTTCTCCACCTTTAAATAGAAAGGACCCTTTTCAGAGGCAGCCTCTTGTCCCCACCCCAGCCCCCCCATGCTCTTGGCCACGTTTCTTGTCATTTTCACTCACTACAAAATGCTTATCAGAGTGTTGGAAAAGAAGAAACCTAAAACCATATTCCCCCACACCCCGAATTAAGCCTTCCAGAAGGACATTAATATGCCCCAGTTCTCTCGATCTGTTGAATTTTTCAGCAACTCCATCCCAAAACCATTTTTATTTGGTCACATGTGAGCTGAACGAGGGTAATTGACACTAATGATTTTCAGCTCATATTTTTTGGTCTATTGTTGCGCTTTGACTCTATTTTCCCCTTTCCATTTCTATTTTTCTCCCACTGTATGTTAAGTTCCACTGAGATCTATCCTGGTTTCACAGAGTTCCACAACTCAGGAGCTAATCATATCCCAGAGCACTGATACCAGATGCCCTGTGGTGTTCGGAATTCACAGTAGTTGTTTATTCGCACACTTTTGGTTTGGGATCATTTCACTGTGGATATCATAGTCTGGCAAACACACGCTCATGCACATACACACACATTCACAACAGATATCTCCAGTTAAATATTCATGATGCCCAACATTATCATAGGGTTTTCCATACAAAGAAATGACCAACATTGTCATTCTGGGTCTGTATTACCTTATGCAGAGAATGCTGAGCAGTATATTATTACATCCAGTGTGTGACAGACGAGCTTCAGCAGAAGAGGCTAATAACAATAAATTAATGTAGAGTGGCTTTGAGGGAGAAAAATAGGACAAAGGAGCTTTGAAATTAGAGATAAATGTTATCGTGCATTTTGATCTTCCTTGAATTCAGCGTGAATACTGCATTTAGTTTTTGTCACATGGCTGTCCATTTCCGAGACAATGAAGTTGACCTGTGGGAAGATATTCCGTGGCAATTATTTCACTTAAATAAAATGGAAGTCAAGTTTGAAAAGGAAATGAATTCATGTTTTTACTTCTCTGTTTTATGCTTCAGATGTACAGTATGTTCCTATCCCACTATTTAGGGATCTTTACGAAGAAAAACACGCAATCTTTGAACCTTTGAATTCAACCTTTTCCTTCATTTCACTGACATGGAGATGCCTTTTTATGGGAATTAAACACAGGACATCAAGTGCCAACACAAGAAATGGAAACTTTAGAATTCACTTCGTGACCAACAGATGACAGGAAAATAGATGATTGGAGAGGAGGGAGCCACATTACATGCCAAATGTCACCCCAACGAGACCCACCAAGATTTAAGGGTGCGTCTTCCCCAACCCTGCTCTCTGCCAACTGTGTGGAAAACAGAGGGAGGAGCTGGAAGCTGCGATTAATTTAACTGAAAATGCAAACTACCTCCATGACCACAGGTTCATGACCACGTTAATAGCATTTAAACAAAAGGTCATACTTGGCTTGAAATAGAGTACAGATAACTGTTGATGTGGATATATGTTGGAGAATAGGTATATATGTACATAGAAATGCAATATTTGCATCTGCTTGTTACCGTCGATATGCTGATTCATCCAGCCAATCCACAAACACTACCAGAGCTCTCACCAGGTAACAGGTGCCTGCGGAGCTCCCTGGCCCCAAAGGTCAGTAGTCTCTTATCTCCAAGGAGTCCACGATTTAATTTAACAGTACAAGGCTTTGTTAAAAAATGTGTTTATAGTAGAGAATACTGAAAAGGCTAAGGAGAGAGGTTAAAAGTATAAAAAATGTGCCTCATGGCCAGATTTCATTGTTTCATGGATGGACCTTGAGGGTGTTATGCTGAGCGAAATAAGTCAGGCAGAGAAGGACAAATATCATATGTTTGCATGTATAGGAGGATTAGGAGGAACTTAACAGAGGACCAAGGGGGAGAAGAAGGGGGAAATGGTGGGGGAAAGGGAGAGAGGCAAACCATGAGAGACTCTTGAATGCTGACAAAAACTGAGGACTGATGGATGTGGGGGGGAGGGGGATGGGCATGGAGGAGGGCACTTGTGGGGATGAGCACTGAGTGTTATGTGGAAACTAATTTGACAATAAACTATTTGTAAAAAAAAAAAATAAAAAAATGTGCCTCATAAAATAAAATGTAGGTATTTTTTAAAAAAATGGATTAGTGGGACAGATTTCTGAAGAAAGAGAGACAAACAGTATATGCCAACATCAGAAAAAAAATGTTGATTTTTTTGTTTTTAAATGTGTATTTATTTTTGAGAGAGAGAGAGAGAGAGAGAGAGAGAGAGAGAGAGAGAGGAAGTCGGGGGTGGGGGCAGAGAATCCCAAGCAGGCTCCACACTGTCAGCACAGAGCCCAGCACAGGGATTGAACCCACGGACTGTGAGATCATGACCTCAGCCAAAATCAAGAGTTGAATGCTTAACCAACTGAGCCACCCGGGTGCCCCTCAGTGGGTTTATTTGAACAACAAAGTGTCAAAACCTTTGTATAAGAGAGTGTGAAAAATCCCTGCACTGTCCAGACTCCCTGACTTGGGTACAGAGACAAAAAGGGGGGGCCTGGGGTGTCACTGAGGTTGGTGCTTCAGAACCAAGGTGTGGCAAGAGATTAGCGGGGCTTGACTTTCTTAGTGGGGCCAGAGGTGCTGACCCCAGGGAACCAGATTCTTCAAGTGCAGCATGTAATTTCAAAGGTTCTGATCTAGGCAAGGAGCTACAATATATGATAGCAGGATTTGGTGAGCAAGTCAAAGAGGATAAGGATCTAGAACAAGGGCTGAGTGTTTATATAGAGAATGTAGGATGGGCAGGAGCCAGTAAGGGAAAAGCCTAATTCAGACGCACACCAGAAAAGTCTAAGAATTAGTGAAAGATGCATTTGAAGGGATGATCAGTTGAACAGTTCTTAAAGTTTGTGTCTCATTTGCATCATTGACCAGTAAATATATCTAATGTGTACAAGGTGTCATATGTGAGACATTTGCACTTGGTAGTAAGGGATGGACGTAGAGACAGAAAAACCTGGGCTCATGCTCCTAATTAGATTTTGATGCTTTTAAGCAAATTCAGAGCCAGTGTACATCAACTGTTTTGGAGCCCTTTGGTCTAATGATGAGAGGAACTTTTAGGGGTCATTTCAGAAATAAGAATATATAGGAGGGAGAACATATACCAGAGGCAGGGGATGGGTGGAGGGGAGATTGGAGGAAGGTAGTCAAAAGGTGTAAGCTTTCAATAGGGATATATGTATGGCACGGTGCCTCTAGTTGACACTGCCGTATGATATATCGGACAGGGGCTAAGAGTGTAGGCCCTGAGAACTCTCATCACAAGGAGAAAATTTTTCTTTTTCTTTTTCTTCCTTCTTTTTATTGTGTCTATATGAGAGAATGGATGTTAGCTGAGCCCATTACAATAACCACATCACAATAGATGTTGACCGACCACCCTGTTATACACCTTGAACTTCAACAGTGATGTGTGCCAATTATTTCTCAATAAAACTGGAAAAATATGTAGGAGGGAGGCATCATGTCAGAATAAATGGAGCACTACATTTTTTTTTTACAAATAGTTTATTGTCAAATTAGTTTCCACATAACACCCAGTGCTCATCCCCACAAGTGTCCTCCTCCATGCCCCTCCCCCTCCCCCCCACATCCATCAGTCCTCAGTTTTTGTCAGCATTCAAGAGTCTCTCATGGTTTGCCTCTCTCCCTTTCCCCCACCCTTTCCGCCCTTCTTCTCCCCCTTGTTCCTCGTTAAGTTCCTTCTAATCCTCCTATACGTGCACACATATGATATTTGTCCTTCTCTGCCTGACTTATTTCGCTCAGCATAACACCGTCAAGGTCCATCCATGTTGCTACACAGGCCAGATTTCATTGTTTCTCATTGCCATGTAGTATTTCAAGGCATAGATAAACCACATCTTCTTGATCCATTCGTCTGTTGATGGACACTTAGGCTCTTTCCATGTTTTAGCTATTGTTGAGAGTGCTGCTGTGAACATTGGGGTACATGGCAGCACTACATTTGTAATCAAAGGTTCTATCACTTAGTAGTTGTGTTACTTTATACAATTTGCCATGTGCTCTGAAACTCGTTTTTTTCATCTATGAAGTTGGGGCATTAATACTCACCACTATCAATTAGGGTTCCTTGGGTGCAAGCAACAGAAGTTTATCATAAGCAACATATACATAAGATAGTTTTGCAAGGATATTGTGGAGGGCACAGAAACAAAAGGAAGACCCGAAAAACATGCTCATGAAGAACAGGAGCCAAGGTGTCCCCTGGGGTCAGAGTAGCAAGAACTACTTGACTATCATGTCAGGGAAATACTACTGAAATTAATGAGGTCCAGCATTTTCTTTAATCCTTGCATATTCTGTTCAAGGTTCAACACGTTAGGAGAAAGAGTCCACTTGGCCAACTTGGATCCGATGCTCACCCGTGGGTGAGAGGTGGATGGAGAACCCACCGGGTTTGTACATATTGCATAGTGGTTATATTCTGAAATAAAGTGAAAACAAAGGTTAACAAAGGGAGACAGAAAAAAGCAGAAACCTACAACTCTTCAGCAGAGTTACGGTACGTATTGTGACCAGGGACCACTGTGTGAGCTGTACTATTTCTCCCTCAGCAGATGCCCTAGGCACCCACGTGGATGCCGTTGGTACCCGCAACCCTGGGCATGCAGTTTCTTATTAAATTTCTCACCTGAGGGCAACCTCAAGGTAATCACATTAAAGTACATTTATTATACAAGACTTGGGTCCCCTGGCCGGCTGTGCTCTCTGGAGGACACTGTTTCATTAGCACCATGAGGAAGGCTCCCATGAAAGGTAGTGGCAATGGGAGCCCAGCTGTGGGTGATAAGACTCCAGGTTATCACAGGCTGGGCATCTAGAGATGAAGGTAAAATGAAGGTAAGCCCAGGGATGAGCAGAGTAGCGAATCCTCCGTGTCAGCAGGGGGTCTGCACCGGCAGGGTCTGTGGCCCTGGCGAACAGGCTACTGTGTTTCCATCAGCGAAACAGTTGGAGGGTGGAGGCATGTGTTGCTTAACTTTATCACCAAAAACAATAAAAATAAAATCGTCCAACAGACATCCTTTGTCAGTTGGGGTCCAATCACAATCCCCTGCCCAGTGTCCAGATGAAAGTCCATCCGCTGAAGGGAAGGTCTTCCTGAGAAAGGATCTCATGGTGCTGTGCTAATTACGTGCAGCCGTGGGTTCCGCCATCTTTCTCCAAAGGGAGCTGTGGCCATGCAGTAGAGAAACTGAGCATGGCGGGAGGCAGAGTCCTTCCTTCCTTGGACCCAGAGCTCGAGAGAACACTGATACCAGAGAATTGAAAGACTAACACGCCCCTCTCACCACTACAATGGGGGCATAGGGCATCCAGGTGGAATCCAGAGCCCTGGACCAGTGCACTTCAAGGGGAGCTCCGAATGGAACGGCAGTGATTAAGTAAGAAATGGATACTTGGGCAGTGGCCAAGAGCTTAGCTGGAAGAAGCAACGTTGGAGGGTTAAGCCCCAGGAGGTCTGGGCGAGGGGGACGTGTGCAGACACACCAAGGGGAATGAGTGCAAACCACACACCTTTGCACTTTCCATAACGTCCACCAGAAAGCCACCAGCACAGAGGAACCTGTGAAGGAGCAGTGGACACGAGGTTGTATCGGTGGAGGAAAGCCACTCTCCTTTCTCATCCATGACAGCTGCCCACTGGCAGTTGCGTAGAAGACCTCATGAGTGCAGGCGGGTCACTGGTCCCAGAGACAGTGACCTTCACATCGAGTTCTCTCTGGGCGCCTCCCTCCCCCACCTGCAGACACCTGCCCAGTGCGCTCGTCCATCCACTCTAGATTTTGTTCTGGTTGTGTTCTGTGGTTTCCTTTATAATCACTGTCCTTCTTTCTTGAAATTAGGACGTTTTGAGATTATTTCTATTTAAAAAAATTTTTTTTAATGTTTTTTATTTATTTCTGAGAGAGAGGGAGAGACAGTGTGAACAGGGGAGGGTCAGAGAGAGAGGGAGACACAGAATCCGAAATAAGCTCCAGGGTCTGAGCTGTCAGCACAGAGCCCGACGTGGGACTTGAAACCACAAACTGTGAGATCATGACCTGAGCCGAAGTCTGATGCTTAACCGACTGGGCCACCACCCAGATGCCGCAATTTTGAGATTATTTCTAAACACGTTTCTTTTCCAAGCAGAATGCGGATGAGGGAATACATTTACCTGCGGGCACACCTTCAGGTACGCAGATGTAAATCAGATATATTCATGTTTTAGTTTTTCTGTTCTTGCACTTTTAATTTCCTCTTTGATCATATAGTAATTTGCAAGAGCATTTTTAAGTGTACAAAAATGTTTTTCCTTAAATTATTATTATTAGTTTCCTGTTTTGTTAGGTTTCTAAATGAGTTGTTGCTGCGGCTGTAAAGGTCATCTCTTGTTTAACAAATACGCGAGAATGTCTGTTTTCTCCTTCGAATGTTGTCTCTTTTAACAACTACTTTTCTGATTATTTGTTTCCTGATTTTTGCAGCCTAGACTTCATTTTCTTCACCTTATTCTTTTCTTTGCTCTTGTGATTTGCAAGTAGATGCGCGTTGTAAATTTTACCAGCAGTTAGCTGAAACTTTTAAACTAAATATTTCATTAGCCTAATTAAGATTTTAAATGGTCGGAATTTTCTTCCTTTGTGCAGTGTGAGGCATTAGCCATTACTTTCTAACTTTCTGCTGCATTTCCAGTTTCCTTCATCTGTTCCTGTATTTTAAAATATTTTTTCTTGGGGCACCTGATCTCGGTTCAGGTCATGATCTCATGGTTTGTTGGTTTGAGCCCCGTGTCTGTGCCACCAGTACAGAGCTTGCTTGGGATTCTTTCTCTCCTCTCGGCACCTCACCAGCCTGTGCTCTCTCTCTCTCTCTCTCTCTCTCGCTCTCTCTCTCTCTCTCAAAATAAATAAACTTAAAAAAACAAAAAAATAAAATAAAATGTGTTTTCTGTTGCAACTTTTTTATCCTTTATATTGTGAGAACCCTTTGGTTATCTATTCGTGTTTAATCATTTCAGTGTTTGCTACCAGCCTTAATCTATCATGAACTGACTGGTGGTCTCTTTTGATTTTCTTAATGATCCAGAGCAAGGATCCTCACACTACAGCCCGTGGGCCCAATCTAGGGGCCACCCGCTGTGCGGGACTTCTGAGCTACGGATGGTTTTACATGTTTATACGATTTTTGAAATTCGGAAGATGGATAATATTTCACGACGTATGAAAATCATGTGGGTTTTGTGCATCCAGACTTGCTGGCACACAGCCATGCTCACTGTGCACTGAGGCTGCCTCACTGCTGCAGACTCAGAGCTCGTTAGTTGTAGGGAGACCTTGGGGCCCACAGAGCCTACAATACGTGCTGCATGGCTCTTCACAGGGCACGTCCACCTATCCCTGGTCTAGAGCACTGACCTGAGCCCTTCTCCAGGAACGTACATGAAGGATGGTATTTACGATGTTGTGTGGGAACACACTTCCATCCCCCACACCCGGAGTTTGCCTGAGAGTGAAGACCACGCTTTTCGTGATTGCCACGGATATCGATGGTGTGTCAGTACCAATGCATTTTCCAGGCTGTGCAGAGAGCAACGGGCTGGGCTGTGTCACCTCGTCTCCGTCCTTCCCCTTGGGCCCATCAGGATCCGAGGGGATGAGCGCTCTCTTACTCCAGGGGTCACCTCGAATCTCTCCTCCTTTACTATGCTTTTGAAGAGTCAGTTGCAAAGTGTTGCTTTATCGTGATTCAGCACTTCTGGTGACCCCTCTGTCACCTGGCGTCACGCAGCATCGTTGCTTGAAAAGCTGCTTTCTGGGTGCTGGCTTCAGCAGGAGCCACTGGGTGGCATGTTTTCTGCGACGTGACACATTTGAACATGTCTGTGTGGTGTTTGCCTCTTTCCCGGTCCCATTGAACAAGGCTCTCAGTCTGTTTTGTCCTCTGTGCACATTCACGATGAACAATGTTTACACTCGGGCACACTCCCAGGTAGGTCTGGCGTCCGCGGAGGGTCTCCGTCCCTCTCTGACCTCACCCGGGCGTTTCTGTGTTGAACAGTTACTACGCAGACCGATGGACATGTGCCAGGGGGACGGGAGAGCCCCCTCGAGAGCCGAAGGAGGGAACCAAGGTACCAAGGGCGTGTGTCTGAGAAGCAGCGCATCCAAGGAGGTGAAGGGGAACATGGAGAACGAGAAGAATGTTCCCGATAGAAGAAATACAACACACCGAGTTTTATTCATTCAATGACCAAGGAGCACAGTGTGGGCGAGGAAGCCCAAAGAACTTAGTGTTAGAGCTCCTGGCCGGGGACCTGGCAGCCAGGGCTTTGTGGGCTTCGCCTGGACCTTCGTGGAATGTGTGGCCATGAAGGGCGCTCAGGGCAGGGAGGCCAGGTCAGGGTTGTGAGGGATGGTCCCACTGGCTGAAGTGCCCATGTCACCCAGGAGAGGTCAGCGGGGGAGGTCAGTGGGGCAGGTCAGGGGGAGGTCAGTGGGGCAGGTCAGTGGGAGGTCAGCCGAGAGGTCAGCGGGGAGGTCAGGTCATCGGGGGAGGTCAGCCGGGGAGGTCAGCGAAGTCGGGGAGGTCAGCGGGAGAGGTCAGCCGGGAGGGGTGGCGGGGAGGTGGAGGTCAGCTGGGGGGTCAGCCAGCCGGAAGGGTCAGCGGGAGTCAGGGGGTCAGCGGGGAGGTCAGGGGAAGGGTCAGCCAGTCAGCGAGGTGGCGGGAGGGGTCAGCGGGGAGGTCAGCTGGGGGGTCATCGGGAGGTCAGCCAGGGGAGGTCAGCGGGGAGGTCAGCCGGGAGGGGGTCAGGGGGAGGTCAGCGGGGAGGTCAGCTGGGGGGGTCAGCGGGGAGGAGCCGGGGGTCAGTGGGGGTATGTCACCTGGTGGGGGAGGTCACCCAGTGGGGGAGTCACCTGGGGGAGGTCACCTGGCAGAGGTCAGCCAGGGGACGTCATCCAGGGAGGTCAGCTGGGGGAGGCCCCATTGGAGAGGTGACCCCAGGTGAGGTCACCTGGAAGAAGTCAGCTATGGGGGTCAGCCGGGGGAGGTCAGCCGGGGGAGCCCGAGGATGGCTAAGTCTGAGAAGGTGAAGGGAAAGCGCAGTCAGGAGTGTGAAAGGTGAGGGGCTGCAATGGCAGAGGGAGGGCGAACCCTCAAAGCTGTCGGGCTTCCCATTCAGGCTCCACAGCCTGTCTGGCAGCAAGAAAGGGGAGTTTCAGAGCTGCCAATGGAGGCGGGTAGGGGGGAAAGAGATGGCAGGGGTGAGGCGTCTGGCACCCCAACTGTTCTTGGATGCCCCCTCTCCACCACTCACTATGCCCTGCTTGTGTCCTTGGGGCCCCAGGACAACGTGTGAGTTTACTCGACCTATTTCTTTACTTGTCAACTGTCTGCATCATTTTCCTGTGGTTGCTGTAACAAATGACCTCGAACTTCCACCCAACTGGGTTCTGGAGGCCAGACGCCCTGAACGCTGGCCAGGCCCGGAGATCAGGGAGCAGAGCATGCCTTAGGCCCAGCCTCCACGGTGTTCCTCAGCTTGGGGTGGCATCGCTGGGTCGACCTGTGTGGCCCGTGGGTCCCCTACCTCTGCGGTTAAACATCCTTCTGCCTCCCTCTCATGGGGGAGTCCTCATGCACTCAGGGCGCCTCTAGAAGATCCCAGATAATCTCCCAGTGCAAGATCCTTATTCACATCTGCCAAGTCCTTCTTCATGAGAAAGCATCAGAGGCCCAGGAGTCAGGACGCCGCTGTGTGGGGGCAGGGAGGCTGGGCTCTTTCCCTGAACCCAATACCTTTCTCTCTAGCACCTCGCCTCCAGGAGGAGCGGCCCTCTGCTTCATCACACTCTCTACACCAGCACAGCCTTGGCTCAGAAGTATTAATACATGGTCCTCAGACTCAATAGGATGATAAAAATGTCATTTTCTTTGACTGTTTTTCCTACAACATCTCCAAATACAGTAATTAGGAACTTTCCATACATGAGAGTCTAGTGGGAATTTCCATCTGGTACTTACGGCTTCCTTTCTCAAGCTTCCTGGGTGTTCATGGTGGTTTTACTTTTAGCTCCTGGGTCCTCTGTCTTCTCTGAGGGCCGCAGGTGGGCTCTTAGCCTTGATGATGGAAGACAGGAGTTTGTGATTCTGGTAGCACATGGAATTGCCTTCTTCGAGAGTGGGTGGGGTCGGGGTGCCCAAGGGACCCTTCTCTCCTCACCGTGTGCCAGAAGGTGAGCCCAACCGGTCTCCGGTCCTCTCCCCCAGCCCCGCACCTGTGAGGAGCCAGGGGCGGGTGAGTGGCCACGAAGCTTCTCTTCCTGCAATCCTGTGTGTGTGTTTGATGGTTTGCTGGTCATCAGAAGTGAGAACAATATCAACCCATGTGGAGGGAGGTGTTTTCACCAACATTCAAGCACAGCCTGATTGTGGACGGTGGTGATAATGGCATTCGAGCCAAGCATGAGGCTGGGGTTACTTCCTGGTCATCTTTGATCCCATGACTCATGTAATATTTGCATCAGAAACAGAAATAGTACCTTAGTTAGGAACTTTTTCTTTTTCTTATTTATTAATGTTTATTCATTATTTTAAAGACAGAGACAGAGCACGAGCACGGAGAGCAGAGAGAGAGGGAGACACAGAATCTGAAGCAGCTCCAGGCTTTGAGCTGTCAGCACAGAGCCTGACGTGGGGCTCAAACTCACAAACCTTGAGATCATGACCTGAACTGACACCCAACTGACTGAGACACCCAGGTGCCCCAGGGACTCCTGTCCTGTGTACTTATGTGCCTGGGGACAGCGATGGCACCTGCGGCTTACTGATTCTGCATATTTGTGCTTTTAAGTAGTTTCTCCAAAAATATTGAAATTGATAATGACCATGAAAAACACTGATGGGTCATCTGAGAGTGCTTTTTCTTGCAGCTACCCAATCAAATTTTAAGCATAAATTAGAGATGATTCAAGAAAGTTTTAAGTTTTTCTTCATTATTTTTTGAATTATAACAGTGCTTTGCTTGGCTTATTTTGATCTTGAAAAGAAATTTAGAATCTCATGTCTTCTTTGTGAACTGAGAACCAAATGCTAAACACATTTTGTTTCTATTGCAAGCGGGCCTCTCTCTCCAAATACTGAAGCTGACCGTTCACCAGGCCATAGCTCACCTGCAAGGAGTCTTAGCTTATAATTGCAGAATGTCAAGGATGTGGAAATAAATATTTCCAGTCTTGGGCTTTGTCTATGTTGCATCCATTTCAATACCACACAGAGCTAAGAAAACTCAGCTCTTGAAATACTAAAGCTGTGGGCTAGCCAACTTCTTAAGATCAATGTGTCCATAATTTAAAGGAAGGGAAGATGTTTGCCATTCTAGTCTGAGAAAGGTGGCTTTGTAACCTCATCACAATCAGCAGCATCAATATCCTAATTGGCCATTATCTGTGCCAAGCGCTGTGCTAAGCATTCTCTTATTAAATCATAACAATAATCCAATTGACAGCCCGCTTTTAAGTAAGCTTAGACTCAGAGAGATCAAGTACTTTATCCAGAGTAACACAGCTAGGAAATGAGGAGGCTAGGGTTTCGATCTGAAATGTCAGACTCTGGAATCTTGAAACCTTCCCAGAGGAATGCATCTTGTGATCGTAAGATGACATTCCTCTTGTGACTGCCTTGAAATGAACTCGTATTGCTTATTTGAAATAAGAGAGAATCCATAGACAGAAGTGGATAACTTCTTACAATTGTTTTAATTTGACAGTGAATGAGTCCATCTGATATCTTTCCATGCTTCTCCAAAAGTATCAAGTCCAGGTTCATCCTGCCTCCATCTTGAATTGAGAATATTTACACAGTACTGAACTTTTTTATTGATAACTCTCGCATTTTCATAATTTCAAAGACAAGCTAAGTTATATCTGGTTATTAACCTTTGTTACTACTAAATTACTACCTCATATGTGCCACAGGCATTGTAAGGTCTGCATTATTCAGTCATTCTTGGAACCTGATTCCATTGTTAGCAATGAGTTTGAAATAGTTCCTAAGACAGTAAGTGACTTACCTGACTAAAGTCCCTGAGCTCATGAGAAACAGGCAGGATTTGAATCCAGACTGTGTTTATTCCAAAGTCTGTCTGCTCTTCTCATGAAGATGAAAAAATATTGTTTTCAATGTGTAAGAATTGAAAAAAATAGGTAATTCTGGACATGAATCATGTACCTCTACTGTTTTCAAACCTTTGGTCCAACAGCATCTTCTGAATTTTGAATTTATCCTAACTCTGCTTTATGGTTAAATTTGAAATTTGAGTTAAATAATACAAAGTAAAAAAAATTACAAGCAATTAAAAACTTTTTTTTCTTGAATCATAAAGTTTTTTGAACCGGGTCAAAGTCTTGGCCATTGGAAATCATAGATAGTCTCTGCGGAAGGCTCACCAGATCCCAAGCCTCTTCAAAATTAGGAACAGTGTTTTATTTACTTTTATTTTATTTATTCTAATTCTCAGGGTTCTACATGGTTCCTGGCTCATCATGGATGTTCAAATATTTGGCGAACTTGATAAAAATTCTCTTAATTTTAAGGTATCTGGGATGAGACGCCTGGTTATGAAGGAAAATTAACAGTGAGAAATGGTATTTTAACATTCTAATACCCAGGAGAAATTTAGGAACCCACTATCATTGCGTTAACAACACACTCTGGCTTAGAGTTTCTTGGATGTAGTAAAAATGCGGACAGAAACATTGAAGACATTTGTTTTGTAAATGACGAGAGGAATAAAAATAGCGGCAAGAGGTTATTCAGCTTGAGAATTGTATTGATCCCTATCTCCTCTTCTACCATATTAGTCTGGGCTCTAAACTAACTTTCTCTTTGTCCAATTACAGAGAGAAAGAAGGAGAATGAGTACATTTAGGCTTTCAGTATTGAAGCCCTGGTATAAGCTTCAGACCTACTGCTTCACATTTACCACAGAGATTGCATTCCCATGGACAGTTTGAAAGCATTTTACAAAAATTAATTACTCAACAATGCATTGCATTTAAGCATCTATTGCCTGCTCTGACTACTTTAAAGTTCCTTTAAGACATTTTCATTTATCTTTACAACTCTTGGAAAACAACAAAAAATGATGTTTTATACAGTTTTGAGCCAGAAAACTTGCTGAAGAAATGACTGTGTATTCAACACTAACTATATATACATATCTTTTAATTTTTGTCAAAAAGGTACATTTTATACCTTCAACTTGCTTAATCCGAATACCGAAGAAAATCCTCACTCATTATCATAACAACCACAACAAGAATATTAAAAAGATAATAACTCCCTATTTAGTCCATTTCTTTTTTAGATTTACAGCAATTGCTTCCTTTCCAGTGGCTCTGTGGTCAGACTTTTACTACCTCAGTTTCTTTAGTACTTTTTTCTCTTTTTCTCTCCTCCCCGCCATTAATTTCTACTCGGTGGTATAGGATAACTTTAATGTGACTCATTTTTTTTAATGTTTTATTTAATTTTGAGACAGAGAGAGATAGAGCATGGGTGGGGGATGGGCAGAGAGAGGGAGACACAAAATCCGAACGAGGCTCCTGGCTCTGAGCTGTCAGCACAGAGCCCAATGCGGGGCTCGAACCCTCAGACTGAGAGATCATGACCTGAGCTGCTTAACCGACTGAGCCACCCAGGTGCCCCAATGTGATTCTTTTTTTAAAAAAATTTTTGTTTTAATGTTCATTTATTTTTGAGAGAGAGAGAGAGAGAGAACACAAGCAGGGGAGGGGCAGAGAGAGGGAGACACAGAATCAGAAGCAGGCTCCAGGCTCTGAGCTGTCAGCACAGAGCCCGATACAGGGCTTGAACTCACAGACCACAAAGTCATGACCTGAACTGAAGTCGGACGCTCAACTGATGGAGCCACCCAGGCGCCCCTGATGTGACTCTTAACCCACCAGTCCTGCTAGGGCTTGATGTTGGCCCACAAGGGATTTGAACACCATGGCAGGTACTTTGGGCATCAGCAGGGCCAGCTCGGCATGGCTGTGACACTCAAGGACGGCGTCATCTTCCTGAGGGGGCAGGACATAACGACGTACAAGATGGAATCGCAGCAGTTCTCACAGGAGACGAGAGTTTGGGAGGCTATGAGTTCACGTGCTCAAATGCCAGAAGAGTGAGGATTCCCGTGGCAGGAGAGACACTTATTCAGGCTGGCACTCTTATCTTCCGGGGGAAAGCAATGAAGGAAAATTAAAGAAGCAAAACAAATTGTAAAGAAAAAAACCAGACAGGCAAAAAATCAGCCTTAAATACAGAAAACACACTGGGGGTCACCAGAGGGGAGGGGAGGAGGTGGGGGAATGGAGGACAGGATTACTACTACACTTGTTCCGACGAGCACTGAGAAATGTGTAGACTTGTTGAATCATATCATACCCCCGAAACGAATATACCACTGTATGGTAATTATACTGGAATAAACAGAATAAACAACAATAAAATTCATGTTGTCTATTCATCCTCAATCTCACCAGGACCAGTGACAAGCCTCTCTGTTATTTTCCGAGCATTATTATAATAACTGATGCAAGAAGAAATGGTGGAAAAGGCAGGATGTGTGAAAACATGTTTATTATGATCTCAATTTGATTAGCGATTAAGACCGGCCCTCCATAGAAGGGTGCATGTTTGGTTGAGTTGTTTGTTTTGTGGTTGTTTTCTTTGTCTGCTTCTTGAAGTTTCTTGGGGGTTGGAGACCAATAGTGCGTCAAGAGTGGCTTCAAGTCTCCAAAATCTTGAAATCATTTTTCCAGCTTTATTAGAATCTCTATTTCTTTTCTCATGGAATGACAAAAGACCATGTGCCCCTGTTTAAAAAAAAAAAAAAAAAGAACCTTTTTTTCCAGCAATTTTCCTAATAAGGTAATTTTAGCCGATCAGATGTCTGAAAGAGGTGAATGGTATTACCCGGGGAACTTTTGCCCAAGTGGAGGCCTTCCTGGACTTCTTCTCTCCCCGCCCCCCAGCCCCCCAGTGATTAAACTGAAAAGTATGAGCTAAGCCAAATGTGTAGATCTGGAATTCACTAAATTGCTTCCTCTGACTTCTTTATTTTTCAGTCAGTAATAATTTGATTATAAATGGAACTCAATCGAGCAGCGTACAAACACATATTCTGTACAGATTTTTTAACTACCAAAATATGTTTTCACCTGAAAAGCAGAATGTGCGTGTCTAATTGTACACATGTATTTATTCTAACTTGCTTGATTAAAAAGACAAAATGAAGGACCCAGATAAACCTTCTTGGTTCGAGTGGAAAACACATTTCGAACTCGAGAGAGGGAGAAGGAAAGAACCCAATTGTGATTAATAATGCTCATTACTGAATTTTTCCTCTGACCAGCACACACTTCAGAAGGTCCTGTTATTTTTCTTCTGCAAGAAATAAGAGAAAAATAAGGGAGTGAAATATGGAAAAAGCTAATAGTTTGGTGCATGTCTAAAGTTGGCTGAGACTTTTCTGTTTCGGTAACTTTGTTGCTTGCCTGGGGGCTTACAGTGCATACCTAGGAGAAGACATACAGTAACTGAATTGTTTCAACTTATCCAAATAGCATTGAAATGGACCTAATTGTTGCACTAGAGGAAAACCCCATGTGTCCCCAGAGACTATTAGTGTCATTTAAAGGGCTAAATGTATCATAAAACCTGTCTTTAACAGAATAAAATTGTACAGACCAACACAATTTTAGCTAATGTTTTCCACATTTCTTGAAATAAAAAAAAGGGACAGAAAAGAAAGAGAGAAAGAAAGAGAGAAGGAAAGAAAGAAAGAAAGAAAGAAAGAAAGAAAGAAAGAAAGAAAGAAAGAAAGAAAGAAAAAGAAAGAACATTGGCTATAAAGTAAGTCCACTGGGTTATGAAATTATTAGGAAAATCTTGACTGTGTAGGCCATCAGATATCTTTTAAAAATTAGAAGGATTTTGAAGCAAGGTCCTTGCAAGGTAGAATCGCATAAACTATTCCAGTTCTACAAGATAAATGTTAGGTTTCTTTCTATTATGTTTCTTTCATAATGTGGATTCGAACAAAAATGAAACCTAACTTCCACAAGGAATAGATTCAAACTTCTTCCATTTTACGCCTTCACAATGGAAGTGAACTCTGTAGCTGGTTTCACTGATGCTTTATTTTCATTTTATTTTTTTGTTCCAGGGAAATACTTCCCCACGGTATTTTCTTATTGTTACATATGTTGTACCCGCTGCACGCGGGCTCCGCTCCCTTTTGAGTAAAGTAAATAATGGTAGAGCTCTTCCAAAACAGAAAAAGGTAGAGAGAAAGGTTTAAGCATTGCTTTTATTCCATCAAAGACACAAAAGGATATTTCTTCTCTCTAAAGAAGTTCAGAGTATAATGGGGAAAAATCAAGAACAGAGACAAATCGTGAATCAAATCTCAATTGAAAGAACAAATCTTTCTATTTATCTGTCTCATCTTTTCACCAGGGTTGTATATCAGCTATCAAGAAAGCTATTTCAAATAAGTTCTGCTCACATAATTGTTATTTTATAAGTTTAGTTGCTATGGTAATGCATGATGTAATCGTCTATTACCATCACAAGCCGTTAGTTTTTCATACCTCGCCAGCATATTCTTTTCCCCCTTTTCTTCCTTGGTCCTCTATGATCCAGGAAGAAAAACAAAACAAAATAAAATGATGTATATGTTGTTTTATTCTTCTCAAAAGCCTCAGAATCGGGATATAATTATCCGTGTGAAGGAGCTTTGCGTACAACTGCGAAGTTTTAGATTTCCATGCAACTGCCGCTATTATCACGCGATCCTCATTAAAGCACGCGTGAATGGAAACAATTGTCATTTCTTCATTGTTCGCTGTTAAAATGAACGTGCAACGTGCACGTTCCCAGAAGATAGGGACCACATGGCAAACCGGTGGCTGCAGGATGCCCGTGCTGAGGGAGACAGGCTGGTTGCGGGCACTGTTTTGCCATCCACCAGAAGAGTACCGTGGCCAAGCTGAAAATAAGAAAAGCTCTGGCAAATCATTGTTCTCAGCGATGGGCTGCCTCTGAGCTGGAAATCAAGAAGCATCATAAAATCAGGAGTGTTAGGAGACCAGGAGAACATGTCAGGGAAGGTACCTGTAATAAGGGAGGGTACGTGATGCATTTTACAATGGGATTTTGCCATGGCCAAAGGTCACTGTGACCTTCCAGAAATGACCTCAGAGTGCCACACACCGATGGCCAGTGCTGCCCACCCCGGCCGGCCAAGAAGAAGGGGTCAGAGCACACCCGCACTTGGCCATCGGTAGACAGAAAGGGACGGCTGCGCCTGGCAGAATCGGCCTTGCTTCCTTGACTTACACCAGCCGCCCTCAGCCCGCGGAGTCGTTAGTTCCGCACGGCCCTCCTTGTCCCCGTACGCGTCTTCATTCCAGGGCCGTGTGTTGGAGCAGACGTGGGAGTTTGTCACCACCAAGCTGGTCCTTAAACCCATGGTTCTGCCTTCCTCCCCCACCCTTTAAAAATCCTGATTTATCTCCCCACCTCCATCCCAGAAGCCAGCAAGCAATTCTGATCCTTTTCCAGAATTGTGTTTCTGTACTCCAAGCAGCACTTTGCTTTTCTACCTCTTTGGACGCTTTGTCATTCTGCCATGTTTTAGTGTGAGAAGAGAGCCCCGCTTTCTCTCTCTCCTCCTTGCCAGACTGTAAGCGCCTTGAAGTCGGGGACCATCTCTTACTCACACTTGTACCTCCCAGAGGGTCTAGACCCGTGTTTGGGCGTGGTGGGCAGCTCTTCATTTATGAAAAAAAAAGGAATCCAATTCAAATCCCAGTCCTACAGTGTGTGTGCACTTCTAAAACACGTTCTACGCTCGCCGTTGACAGATTGTGTGTGATGTTGTGTTCTTCTACACCTCGACTCCCGTGTCTCATACACCAACCCCTGAACCCAGCCATCATTGTTTGACTTTGTTTGCTATTATCTGGGGACCAGATGTTTTTCAAATTGTAGAATTTAAATATATGCTGGCCCTGAATTAAGCCAGGCTCTACCAGTTAGGGAAAAGCCCCCAATTCCGCTATTCCCTGCCCTCTCGTATATTTTCCTTGATATATATCATAGAAAGAATTTCTGAAAGCTCCTGAAAAACACATAATAAATTTGGTGCTTCTCCTTTCTTATGGTTTTGTGCTATATTTAGAAATATGACCGTTCTGCTTTATTTTTATATCCCCACAAGCGTGGTGGGGGGTATGCAAGGACGAGGAGAGGAAGGGATAAAGAAAGGAAAAAGGAAAGTAGGGAAAAGCGAAGCAGAGGTGGAGGGAGGGAGAAGGGAGGGAGAGGAAGGGACGGGGAGGAGAAACAGCCTCATTTCTAGCTTTCTTTGCCTGCTAATCAGGTGCACAAGGCCTCCCCTTGGCTGGACCCAGTGAATGTTCTCCTGTTCGGAGTTTCTGTGCAACTCTAAGGGTTGTGACAAAGTTACAAGATAAGTTCCTAAAAAGAATATTCAAAAGATTCACATTTTAAAATGAAACCGTTACAATCACGGCCCCCACTACTGTGGGCAGCTGTCGTCACCTTCCTTTCTAGGTCATTGCTTTCCCAGCATTTTAGGGCTAGTTACGCACAGAAGTGCGTCTGCAATTCACAGATGCCCAACCCGCGCTCCTTCATTCTCATGGTGATACTTTCTTCACAAATGGTGTTTGGTAGCGCCCTTCTTTCTAATTGCTTTGAATTAAAAAGCAATTAGATGCTTACTAATTTCAGACGAGATTCTCTGGGTCAGGACTAAGACGGCCTCGGAGTCATTATGAAACGTGCATTACAGATTCTCCCCACCCCCTTACCAGCTGGACCCCTGGAGAGTAGAAGGTCAGAGGAGGGTCCTGTGGGCGTAGCCGTCCTGGCGACTGGCAAGGTGATGCAAACACTCCTTTGTGGTGGGCGGCTCTCGATGATGCCATCCGTCTTCTGACTCCAGTCTTGAGATGAACCCAGCATGGCCGGCACTTGGAAGCCATCATTCAGTGTCCCCGGGGCGCGGTGCCTGGCGGGCAACGCAGCTCAATGTTTAATACTCGATATAACAACACTTTCTTTGCAGAACACTTCACGGTTTGCAAGGGGCTTTCTTCAGTTTGCAAAAAGATTTTGTTTGTCTTTTTCTTTCTGAGTGTGGGCTTAAAAAACCACGTTTTGAGATGTTTGTTTTTCTACCCATTTCACATGAGGGAGGGAACGGTTGTGGTGACTTGCCCAGAGTCTTTGGCTGGATTACAGGGTTAGGACTTCAGACCAGGTCCTCATAATCCAATGCAAATGGAATTATCGTCTTTACAGATTAAGTGATGTGTTTGCAAGAGAACCGTCTCCTCAATAACATCTCTGATTCTGCAGTAATTCCAGAGCCATGACCTGAACAAAACATTACTTGCTGACATTGTAGTTGATTCAGACAATGATTGGGGATCTTCTTTCTTCCTAACCTCCTGAGATCTTAAAGGACGTGTGAATAATTTTTTTTTTAGATTTTGTGAGCTCGTGAGTGGCACTGACTTCCATCACACGAATCTCCCTGAAGGACTGGATCTGGCAGAACTGCTCCTCTCTCCAAATCTGGGCTGAGAACTGTTACTTTTATTTCCTTTTACCAGTTTAGGGAGTTGGTGTCACAAGCAGCTCTTTCATTCACACGCCGTATGGGGGAATTCCCCAGAACCAACTGGATGCTGGGTAGATGAGTCACCAAACCGATTTCCCTTTTCCAAGAAAAGTCTGCAGGCTTGTCGATGCACATTTTCCCTCTCATCGCAGAATGTGCAGTGAAACAACATGTGTTGGTTTGTTAGTAGCTAGATATCTATGACTTGGCACATTAATATCAAACCAGTTAAGGAACGAGACAGGAAAGAAAGTTAAAATATTCTTCCTGCGGAAGTTAGAAGTTAATGGTCAAAAAGACTTTGCTGATATTTGGGACGATGTTGGAATGTTAAGATTAAATGGTAAAAATTTATAAGCTCATTTATTTAGAGAGAGAGAGCGAGAGTGTGGGAGAGAGAGAGTGGGAAGGGGCAGAGAGAGAAAGAGAATCCCAAGCAGGCTCTGCATTTCCAGTGCGGAGCCCTATGTGGGGCTTAAACTCAGGAACCACGAGACCATGACCTGAGCTGAAACCATAAGAGTCGGATGCTTAACCAACTGAGCCACCCAGGTGCCCCAAGATTCAATATCAAAATTCTTTAATAATTCTCTTTCAACCTCAGCCAATATTTATTTTGACCTAAAAACATTAAACACATTTTCTTAGTTATAAAATTGCACTTTGAGGAAAAACTGAACATGAACAAGAATATTAAATATATCAATAAAAACTTCTATATGAGCCTGCTAAAATATTTCTGTACCTCCTTAAGTCTTTTCTCCATTTTATTTATTTTTTTAAATGTTTTTTATTTATTTCTAGGAGAGAGAGAGAGAGACAGCGTGAGCAGGGGAGGGTCAGAGAGAGAGGGAGTCACAGACTGAAACAGGCTCCAGGCTCCGAGCTGGCAGTCAGCACAGAGCCCGACGCGGGGCTCGAACCCACGAACCGTGAGATCATGACCTAAGCGAAAGTCGGACGCTTAACCGACCAAGCCACCCAGGTGCCCCTCTCCATTTTATTTTTTTACATGAGTTTTTCTTATCCTATTTAATATATTGTAAGCATATTCCATAACATCAATGGTCAAAGCTTATGTAACTAATGTTTATTAATAGGCATTTAGGTTATTTTTACATTTTTGTCGTGATCAATAATCACAAAACACACTTCATTTGTATATTGTAGTTGTTTATAAGTATTTATACAAAATATATTTTTTACTTACAAAATGTATTTATAAAAATGCATAAAATGTATAAAATGTGTGAAGATGTATTTATAAAAAATACATAATATATTTATAAAACAATCTTCCCACCTATTATTTCCCTGAGAGGGCAAAATTAAAGTGTATTTATGAATTTCCAACTTGACAATAAACTATTAAAAAAATTAAAAAGTAATGGTTTACCTCAAAAAATTTATTTATGATATTTATAGAATATATAAAAAAGTTTTGAATTCTTTTTTTTGTAATCGAGTTCACTAATACCTCGAGGTTTCTTTCATTAATTTTATGCATGGGAATTTGTTTTCTATTCAGAGATCATATAGTTATTTTTGTACGTGTAATCTTTTCTCTTTAATTTTTGTTTTTCTTTTTTTTTAGTTAATAATTCGATCTACTCAGAATTTATTCTGGCGTTTACGAGAGGGGGCTATTTCTATACTTTTGCCTCAACTTGTTAATCATTTACCAAATAATACCTCTTTCTCTCCTTGTTTTGCACTGACATTTTTGTCAAATATAGAATTCTCATATATACCAGGTTATGTTTTGGGGCTATCTCATATTTTCATTGGCTTATTTTGTTTTTCAATTTCATTCTGATCGGTAACTTTTAAGGAGTGAGACCCTAGCCGGAATTTAAGGATGTAAGGAAAAAGAAAAGAAAAGAAAAGAAAACAAAACAAAACCCTTACAGCTTAATGGAGAAACAAAACCCAAATAAATGCACCCAGGTGGATGCCACTAGGTGACAGGCTTGCCAGCGTGGTGGGTGTGAAACGACCAGGCCATGACCGTGCAGCTCCATCTGGTAGCGCCCGAGGGTCTGCAAGAGCGGGTCGTTCAGGTGGACGGTGGGAGAGCCCTCTGGCTTTCGGGTTCACGGACGCAAGACAGACAGACTGCGGGTCCGAGGGGGTTTCCGTGCCGCCTGGGAAAGCAGGAGGGAAGTGTCTGCGGGTCGCCCCACCCGTGGATAATCGGAAATGTTTCCTCGCACAAGGTCCGCTGACGTTGTAGCCACCTGGGAAATAGCCCGGCGTGAGAGGCGCCGTGCGCGTGGCCGAGGCATCATCCGCACGCTCGCCTCCTGGCCTGTGCAGAGCATCCCCTCCCGCGGCCTGTGCAGAGCATCCCCTCCTGGCCTGTGCAGAGCATCCCCTCCCGCGGCCTGTGCAGAGCATCCCCTCCTGGCCTGTGCAGAGCATCCCCTCCCGCGGCCTGTGCAGAGCATCCCCTCCTGGCCTGTGCAGAGCATCCCCTCCCGCGGCCTGTGCAGAGCATCCCCTCCTGGCCTGTGCAGAGCATCCCCTCCCGCGGCCTGTGCAGAGCATCCCCTCCTGGCCTGTGCAGAGCATCCCCTCCCGCGGCCTGTGCAGAGCATCCCCTCCTGGCCTGTGCAGAGATCCTCCTGGCCTGTGCAGAGCATCCTCCTGGCCTGTGCAGGTATCCTCCCGCGGCCTGTGCAGAGCATCCCCTCCTGGCCTGTGCAGGCATCCCCTCCCGGAGCATCTCCTCCTGGCCTGCAGAGCATCCCCTCCTGGCCTGTGCAGAGCATCCCTCCCTGGCCTGTGCAGAGCATCCTCCCCGCGGCCTGTGCAGAGCATCCTCCTGGCCTGCAGAGTATCCTGCTGCCTGTGCAGAGCATCCCCCGCGGCTGCAGAGCATCCTCCCGCGGCCTGTGCAGAGCATCCCTCCCGCGGCCTGTGCAGAGCATCCTCCCGGGCCTGCAGAGCATCTCCCCTTCCTCCTGGCCTGTGCAGAGCATCCTCCTGGCCTGTGCAGAGCATCCCCTCCTGGCCTGTGCAGGCATCCCCTCCTGGCCTGTGCAGAGCACCTCCTGGCCTGTGCAGAGCATCCCCTCCCGCGGCCTGTGCAGAGCATCCTCCTGGCCTGTGCAGAGCATCCTCCTGACCTGTGCAGAGCATCCTCCCGCGGCCTGTGCAGAGCATCCTCCCGCGGCCTGTGCAGAGCATCTCCCCGCGGCCTGCATCCTCCCGGGCTTAGCATCCTCCCGCGGCCTGTGCAGAGCATCCCGCGGCCTGTGCAGAGCATCCCTCCGCGGCCTGCAGAGCATCCTCCCGCGGCCTGTGCAGAGACCCCTCCGCCCTCTGCCCCCTCCCGCGGCCTGTGCAGAGCATCCCCTCCCGCGGCCTGTGCAGAGCATCCCCTCCTGGCCTGTGCAGAGCATCCCCTCCTGGCCTGTGCAGAGCATCCCCTCCCGCGGCCTGCGAGCGAGCAGCTCGCCCCCGAGCCGTGTCCCAGGCAGCTCCTGTCCTAGCCTTTCCTGTTGATGTTTTGGATACTTTCTCCGTCGCAGGAATGTTCTCACTCTGCGAAACGTCTCTGTGGGTATCTTAGCATGTGGGAAGGTTTGAAAAATTGTAAACCTCAGTTATCTTTTTCCACGTGCCTTTCCAGCTCCCAAGTTCACGCTGCTGTAGGGTCCTTGACCTTTGGAGCACAGCGCCGCTTCCAAACTGACAGGCGTGCCATGCGGGTGGGGGCATCCACGAGCCATGGAAGTTATCGTAAAAACTGCTCCGTGGACCTCCTGCCGCTGGGACCGACTTGTGCCAGTCAGTGGTCTCCACATCATGGGTCCAACAGCTGTTGGGGGCATCACGGGCGCTTCTGGTCCCCGCCTGCCAGGCTCCTGGTCACATCAGTGTCTGCCACCTGCAGCTGCCGTGGGTTGCTAACGGGCAGGTGATTCAAGTCCAGAGTAGGATCTTTGTCCTCCGCTACTGGGTTAGTGACGGTCCCCACGGGCTCTGTGGCCACCCAGGTCCTAGAGTGGGGACAACCCAGGGCAAAGCCCTCGCTGGGCCCCAGTGCTCATGTGACGGAAGTGAGAAGCGAACCTCAGTCTCTAAGGTCTTCATATAACAGCGTCCTGTGATGGGTAAGTGGTCGTTTTTGTCTAGAGTTTTTAAAGATTATTATTCAATATTTATGACAACCCTTTGTATACATTTCTAATTATTTGAATTTTATTTTATTTAAATTGTTATACTAATTCAAATGAAATAAACCTTTTTTTTTTTAATTTTTGGGGGAGCCGAGGGAAATAACTAAGATACTAGCTTGTCCAAAAGCTAAACTTTGCAATGAGTCTAAGAATTCTGTAAAACTGCAGGTGCAAAGACTCAGGCTCTCACAGGGAAAGAAAGTGCCATTTTCAGACAGACAGAGAGAGAGAGAGAGAGAGAGAGAGGGAGGTGATCTAAACCACAGCACAAGCTATTTCATGGTGTTTGAAGCACTTTATAAGTGAATTTACTAAATTCAATTTACATGCTGAATCACATCATCTACTGAAATATGTTCTATACTTTTGCAATTGATCTTGCATCTCTAACTACTGGGGTTTATATTTCTGAGGAGTAAATCTCAAAACTGTATAGTAACACGACTGATGTTTTAGAAGAATCTGATTTTTCTTACACTTCTCCATTACTTGACTATCATGTATGTTTCTTATTCTTTTCCTAACCAATCTTTCACTGAACACATTTTGGTTACATGCCTGCCACTTTATTTCCTGCTACTTAGGGCAAAACCCATTTGTAGATCCTCTGTCTTTTACAACAGTTGCTTAATAATCTGATTCACCAAAAGGAATATGGCTTCGTATGAGAAATAAAAATGAAAAAGTTTCTCCCATGATTTCTTTTTTCTGTTGGCTTTGAAAAAAAAGTTGCTTTATATATTTAATATCTGAAGTGTTTTTGGACCTCGATGCTTCAGGTATCTGTTTCCACCTCAATAATACAAAATATCGCTGTTTATATTTTTTCTCCTTTTTATTATTTCATTTGTTTTAGCATGTTATCTATTATTTTGCTGTATTATCCACAATTTCCTTCCTTTTCTCCTAGCATTTCAGGTTTCATCTGTATAATGTCTTTTCAGTCTTTAAACCACCCGGCTGCTTATCCACGTAAATCACGTTTTATTTCTGTCCCGGAAGGCCTTATGGTAATTAAATAATGGTGTTTCTTCTAATATTTCTAGGAACACTTTATTATTTTATACTAGACATATTGGATGCTGTGAATTGAAATGGACTTTAGGCAATCGCTTACTTTCAATATTGGTCTGTCATTAGGTTATATCTAAAGGACAAAGCCAAGCATATTCTGTTTTCTGATGTAGTAAATGTAATTGAAGTTAAGACTGTTTGCTTTTCTATGAAGGCAATGATACAATCCATAAAAGAATAGATGAGGTTTTTTTTCCTGTTAGCAAAACAGAGCAGATACCGTATCTGACACGTAAGGGCGCGTCAGAAGTGGAAAGGAGAATTTTGTTTGCAAAGGATCAAGCCATAGATGGAGATTCACACTTGAGACAATATTGATCTTCGGATCTCAATGAGTGTGGTTTTATTTTAAATAAGAGAGAAAAAGAGGTGTAGCAGGCAGACAGCACCGGGGGATGGGCCAGCCTGCAGAGAAGGAGTCACTCGGACACTGGGGAGTTGAACCTTCCCAAAGCCGGATTTCCTCACTGGTAAAATGGCTAAAAGCCCTTCATCAGACATAGTCAAGTAGATTAAGTGAGAAAATGTCGGTAAGCATTGGTGACTTCTCAAAAACATTTAGTTCCTTGCTTCCGTACCTCGCAGTCCACATTAAGGACGGGCGGAAACTGCAGTCTTACTCTCCTATGGTTTTAAATTGTATGTAATGGCTGCAATCCTGTGCCCGAATCTCACGATCTCTAATTATAAAGCTGCTTATTTAATTCACTGAACCCACATGCATGTGCACAAGCATGCCTTCCACACACACAGGCGCACAAGCGTGTTCTAATTTGCTAACTCTTAGGACTGCCCTTCAGCACAGTGAGGACAGTTTGGTTTACCTGGGCCATATTGGCTTATGTTCCACAAGGCTTGGCGACACTGAATGAGGATTTTGAGACAGAGGCTCTGCATACATCATGTGGCAAAAGTCTGTAGGAAGAAATTCCTGTTGTTTTACAAAATTCAAGGAAAGATGAAAACTAGACGTCATTGATGGAAAGTCCGAGGAATGTATTCATTCAGGAAATAGTCCAAGAAACCCTGTTAAGCTTCATTTTCTTAGGTAAGACTCTATAAACTGATCATTTCTTTCACCTTGGTTGCTAAGAAGCCCACAGATGAATACAATGTATAATTAAATGAGAATTTTTGAAAAGTACTTTGTAAAATATAAATTGACATACAAATGCTACTGCAAGTGTACTTCCCTGAAATAATAGTCTGTTCTTAGATTTCTCTTTTCCAATGTTTGTATATTTTAAAATTTGAACATATTTCGTTTTAATAACAAGCATTTTACTTCATATGTATTTTATTTTATTTACGTTTAACATACTTTTATGTTTTATATGTTTATATTCACTTCACCACTATGATTTGTGAAGTACAGTGTGATTTATAAGTAAATAACATGTAAAGCAAGTTTAGAATATGTAAGAGTCGATAAAACAACAGTTACCATAGAGAAAGTCTCTTGATTCTCATTGGTTTATTTCCAGCTTCACGGAGATGTAATTGACATATGACATTGGTGCTTACAGGTGTCCATGTGAAGGTTGCTGCACATACATGTTGCAACATGTTTACCAAAATATACTTAATCAGTGCATCTATCACATTAGCTAATTACCCTTTAGCTCTTGTGGTTGCCATGGTGAGAATGCTTAAGATCTACGCTCAGAGCGACTGCCAAGTGTATAACACAGAACTGTTAACTATAGCCCGCGCCGAGGGGTAGATGCTCCAAACACATCCGTCTTCTAGCTCAGAGTCTGAACCCTCTGACTGACATCCGCCCCCCGCCCCGACCTCAGGCAAACCATCATTCTACTCCCCATTTCTAGGATTCAGCTTTTTAAAATTCCATATACAAGGGAGAACACACCGTATTTGTTTTTAGAGAAATACTCTCAATACTCTGGTCTGACTATTTTTCACGTAGAACAGTGTCTTAAGTTCCATCCATGTTCTTGCAAACGGTAGGACTATCTTCTTTTTCCATAACTGAATATATATTTATATGTAGTCATAGTTTCTTTATCCATACATCCATTAGCGATGGATTCATTTTCCTTTGGGTAGATACCCAGAATCGGAATTGCTGGATCACACGCTACTTCTGTTTTTTATTTTATGACGAACTTCCACACTGCTTTTCACAGTGGCTGCACCAGTTAACACTCCTTCCCAAAGTGCATGAGGAGTGGCTCCCCCCTCGCCCCACAGCCCAGTGATCTCATGTCTTCCTGACAACCGTGGTGCTAACAGGGGTGCGGAGCTATCTCGCTGTGGTTTCGATCGGCGTGCCTTCCAGGATTCCTGACCCTGCCCATCTCTTCTTGTACCTTGTGTGTTTGTGTGTCTTTGAGAAGTGTCTATTCAGGTCTCTGCTTGTTTTAAACTCAGATAGTCGATTTATTTATTTATTTGCTATTCAGTTTTATTAGTTCTTAACACCGTATGAGACATACGATTTGCAAATATTTAAATATTTTCTCCCGTTCCATAGGCTGTCTTTTCATTTTGCTGATGGTTTCCTTTTCGGTGCAGAAGGATTTACTGTGATGTGGGTCTCATGCCCTAATTTCTGCTTGTGTTGCTTGCTCTTTTGGAGTCAGATCAAAAAAAATCATTGTCAAGACCAAGGTCAACGTACTGTTCCCTTATGTTTTCTTCTAGGAGTTTTATGGTTTCAGGTTTCATGTTTAAGGAAGACTTTAATAAAACGTTCTTCCTTTTTCGTCTAGCATCTGACCAATCCAAATAGAATTCCAGGGATAGAAATATGTTGTCTCCAAGGCTCTCTGGACTTGAATAAACCTCTAAAATATATTCCTTCTCTTCTTTTCTCTGTGTTTATATTAGCTAGTCCTCCCTTAAATAAAAAAGCAAGTATTCTATCTCACAATAGAGTAAAAATATCCAGTTGCATACTTTTCTTTATGATTTCAATGATATTGAAATAAAGGATTGATTGGGGAATATTCACTATGTTCTTGCATCAAAAATTATGATCCCTGCAAGCTCTAGTTTGAAGTGAGACATTAATAATAACACTACTTAGCATTTGCATAGCACCTTACACTTTCAAAGAACTCAAAGATTATGAATTGGTTAATCTTCTCACTATCCCTGGTTTTATAGACCCAGAGGTTAAGTGGCTTGCCCAAGGACCCAGGCACTCCAGTTATACTTGAACTTGGAGCTTCATTTCTAACGTTTCCTGCCAACCACACAACTCAGCTGTTCAATTGTAATAGATTAAAATATAGTAGACAAGAATAAATTGAAATAGTCTTTAGCTGCTCAGTGACAAAATAGTTAAAGTTGACTTTTTGTCTTTACTGCCTTGGAGCTTTTCTTTGTTTCCTTAAAACGTTTTTTAATGTTTATTTCTAAAAGTGAGACAGACAGATCATGAGCAGAGGAGGAACATAGACACACACACACACACACACACACACCATCCAAAGCAGGCTCCAGGCTCTGAGTTGTCAGCACGGAGCCTGATGTGGGGCTTGAACCCATGAACCATGAGATCATGACCTTAGCCAAAATCAGATGCTTAACCAACTGAGCCATCCAAGCGCCCTGACTTGGAGCTTTTCCAAGGAAAACATGGCTCATTCTGTAAAATTATAATAATTTTAAAACAGTTAGAAAATTAAGCCGGGCCCTTGGTGGAAAGGTCAGTGTGAGGAAGAGAATGACCCACTTCCTCTTTAATAATTGAGTTAACTGAAAATTGGACTTGTTTGCCAGGAGCGCCTCTAGCATTGTTCGAGGGGCTCCAGACAGCCTCCTCCTATCAAGAAACAGGCTGAAGCGTAAAAGCGGAGAGGCGGATGGATGCCCCTCACTCATTAGTGCCCTCTGCCCTGGCCCTGCCCGCTCCCTGGGCTGAGTATGAAAGCCACCCTCTCTGCACAGGGACCCCACCCCCATCCCCCGCCGTTGGTGAGTTCGCTGGGGCCTCTACCTTCTGTGACTTGCAAAGCTGTGTCTACCTCTGCCTTCTCTGTGAAGCTCTTTCCTAGTGCTACTAAATCCCAAGACTCCAGTTTTAATTTTTCAACTTTTTGAAAAGAATGTTGGTAGAAGGCATTCTCCATCATGTGGCTTCTTGAGGCTTTTTTTTGGGGGGGGAGGAGGAGAAACTCGGTGGATTCCTTTCTTCAACTAAATGCTTTTCTGCTTATCAGATGGGAATCATCCGGTTTTGAAGCAAAGGCTTTGGTTTTCTCTTTTTCTCCCACAAAGCCTGGTGCTCAGTTTCCATGCATGGGAAGTGGGCTAAACACGAGGTGAAGGAAACAAGCCATCTTAGCCTCACAGGAGTGTCTGGGGAGTGTTCTTGCTACATTTTCTACCACTGTTGCTCCTCAAGGAGCCATTCCTTTCCAAGAAATCAAGTTCCCAAGAACTCCAGTGTTAAGAGCACGTGAAAAGAGGGAAGATTTTTTTTTTTTTTTTTTGGTGTTAATCTCTCTGTCCATCCAAGGGAGGGTCAAGGGTGGAAAGAGCCAGTCAGCTATCAAAATCATTAATCTCTCTGCTGTGGTAATAAACAAAACACAGTAATTTTCAATACTTAGCATGTGATCTTTTCCAGTAAAATTTTTTTGAGGATCTACTCTATATGTGAATCCATTAAAAATCATGCACTTTCATAGAATACTTATAAAAATTTTTAAATATAAGATAACCTTTAAAACAGTATTTTAATTAAATATATGCTAATTATATGAAATTGTTGTTAATACTGGAATATAGTGAAAGCAACAAATGCTTTGTTAGTTTTGAAAATTTTGGTTCATTTTTTATAATATAGCAATTCAAGTGTCCATTAATAAGTTCGGTTTATTTTTGCTCCTTGGTTTCAGTGGCTATCATAACTACAAAAGAAAAATTCCTTCACCAAGATTCATCATTCCGAGTGAGAAAAATACATGATGAGCATGACTTAAGTTATAATATTTGTTTCTTAAACCTATATTCTTTGGTTTTCAAACTTCTGTGCAAAGAATTTGTTGAGTTCTGGCTCCTAAACTTCCATATTCCTTTATCAATCACTGTGCCAACAAACTAATAGGAAGACATGTCTTTTATTTTCATTCTCGGCCAATTTTTTGGGAAAAAACTTTTAAGCAGATTGGAGGATTCTGAGCTTCTAGCTTGAAGCTGAGAGTTTTTTTTTTTTTTTTACAGATAATGCATTTACATTATTTTACTACAAATTACAGATTTACGGTGAATAAATCATGTTTCTTCCCAAATATTTACAAATATCTGTTTTTTTTCACAAAGCAGTGCTTTCTATCATTTAGTTAATATAACACTATCAGTTATTATGCATTTGGCTGCAAATGACAGAAAACTTGACCCACAGTGGCTAAAGTGGTTAAGATATTAAACGAACCATGTAATGGGAGGATCTCACGGGACGGGATAGCAGCTCTGTGGTAACATCAAGGACCTGGACTCGTTCTTTCTCTCCATTCAACCAACCGTAGCATGCCTAGTTTTCTGCTCATGCTGATACCTCATGCTTGCAAAATGATTGCTGTTGCATCAGTCATTCTGTGCTCATTGACATCAGTATCCTGAACAGATAGGAATAAGGTAAAGGGTGGTGTCTGTGCATGTGTGTGTGTGTGTGTATGTGTATGTATGTGTGTGTGATTTCTCTTCTTTATTACATGCTCATTATTAATTTCCTTTTAATCTAGCTGGGAAAAGCTCATAACAGAGGTAGGAGAAAGGTCACCTCCTCTTTTTCTTTATTCTTACTCTGCCTGCATATTTGTATCATCTCAAAGCAGTTCTTTTGCTTGAAACTTTCAAGCCACTTGTCCATTTTGTGAAGGTTCGCTGGCAAATACCAGATAATGTCATGCGGATTACATTTGACGAGATCTGGGGACCCTGCGTGCAGAAGTCCGCTCTGCCCCTAGGACAGCCGTGTGCTACACATGTCAGGGGCACAGCTGATGGGAGCAGCCAGTGTCCCGCGCAGTGTGTACTAGGGACCTTGACCCTTCTTCTCGTGGGTGGAAAGGGGTATCTACTGTAATGCTTTTCCAAGCCTTGTTTATTTTAACCCCTGGAAGCAGGCCTTCTGTTTTGGGACTCCCTAGGCTGAACGGCTAATTTCACGGCACACAAAGAAAAGCTTTGAAATGCGTTGTTTCTACTGACTGCAAGCGGGCTGCCCTTGGAGTTCTACAGAGCCTTCTCACAACACGCAGCCGTACTAACTACTGCTTGTCAATACCGTCACTTAAACCTGTCCCTAAAGCAACAAGAGCAGAAAAGGACTCATTTCTGCCCTCCAGAGCTTCATGAGAGAGAGCTTCCAGAAGTAATTAGTCTTGTCCAACGTAAGACAGTGTGTCATCTGCAGACATTTATAAAGGGAGGATGGACAGAATGGAGCTCCAGTGTTCTGCTGCAGTTAAGACAAAAGATTCTTAACTGAAATCCAAGGATTTCAACCTAACTTTCCTTTTGCTTGAAGTCACCTGTATTTAAGAGCTAGCTGACCCCTCCCCTTCCTGGGTCTTGGGCTGTGACTGGAATAAAGTTTCAGGAGTAAGGATACCGTGTTGGGTGGGAAGGCCAAGGGGAAGAGGTCACGGGGTGTTTTTCAACCTCAAGGGACTTCACCTGTGACCTTCTGGGCATCCAAAAATAATATCTTAGGCCTCAATGTGGAGGCTGGATTTGTATTTCCTAAAGGTAACAATGGCTTACTTTTTCTTTTAGTCCCTGAGGATCCCATATTCCTTCTCTACTCGAGAATCTTGGGCACCCCCCACCCTCACCCCAACTTTTTTAAAGTATTAGACTTAACACAACCTAAATCTTAGAAAATATGTCAATTGCATTTCAGCACCTGGGCACACAATTAATCTTCATCTATCTCTGGTAATATAAACACACCTGTGGGACTTTTTCATTGAATACATGAAAAGAAAACTCATAATAAATCTCAGACTGATCGCTTTATCACGACTGACAGTGCCGCTGGAGGCTCCCTCTTGAGGAGTGTAATTTGGGAGTATATAAAACCAGGAGATTGATTTCTACAGAGCCCTCCCCTCGCTTTAGTATTTATCCCAAGCTGTGTCACTTTCCTCCTTTCTAACAAAACAAAAAATCCCACCGAATACACTTCTTGCAGTTAATTCATAAGACCGCGAGTACACATGCAGACGCACAACCACGCGTTATTGCTACTCAGTGCCTGGAAGACACAAATGGCAGCTGAGAATGGGCGTGGGACCGACCTCTGCATTTCTCACACCGCAGCGTCCCTGGAGAATGTGTTTCTTCAGAGAGATGAGAGAGAATCATCTGATCCCTTAACTAGCAGCACTGTTCCAAGGGACCTGTTAAGTAGTAGTCTTAATGTCATTATCAGGGTTCAATTCTACTCCTCATTAGCAGAGTGTGAATCAAATCTCCCCTATTCTGTGGTAGTATTTTTCAAGCTGTTCCGGAACGGTCTGGAGCCATGCCTCAGCAGTCTAGTGTGTGGGTGCGAGATGGTGTGTGGGGAGGATCCGTGTGAGAAGCTCAAACATCTCCCCCCATCTTTGAGGACACCTTTGCTTGGATTTGCTTTATGCATTTGGACTCTGCATACACTTTTTAACGGTGTGCTATTCACACTGATTTGGAGACCACTGATCTCTGAGAGGTAAAGAGTAAATAAAACTTTCAAAGTAACTCCTCTTCTACAAAGATCACACTTCAATTTTCAGAACTGATGAACTCTGCTCTGCTGAATTCGGTGACAATGTGCTTGTAGCTTTGTAACTGTAAAGGTAGAAATACTACAGTAAGCAGCTCTCTGTCTCCCTATTTTGAGTTTGGTGAAATGCCCCCAATACTAGAGGGAAAAAATGCTTCCCTTCGGAGGACTGGGGCTGAGTAAAGTTTGAATTATAAAGATTAACGTAAAAACTTTTTAGTTTGTTATGAGTTAAGACATAGGGTTACGGAGTATTTGCAAAAACAATGCACCTGGCTCCCTACATTTCTCGGTGATTCCCCTACAATTAACTGCAAGTTAACCCCAGAAAAATGATCAAACGGGACGAGTTGACATTGATGCAAAGTTCTGAACCCATCTATACACTCTGCTCAAGTGTTGCTACGTTTCGCACCCATCTCCTTTTTCTGATTCCAGTTTCAACCCCACATGCTGCGTTCCACTTAGCGGTCCTGTGTCCTTCTCTGTCTGCTCCAGTCCGTGACGTCTTTCAGTCTGTTTTACATGAAAACTCTCTGTGCTTCTGTGTTGACTGGTCCGTACAGACTGTAGCCAACTGAGATTTGAAAATGAGATTTAATATTGGCTAGACGTTATCGAATAGAAAGCTCAACTGTGGTGGAGCAAATGCCATGAATGTACTGGGTGTGGCTGTGTTCCATGGATCTACAAAGAAAATAATGGATCAGTCATTTTCATTTTGTTTTAGATGTGTGTTTTTAGTTCTTAAAAATACAGAGAATTGGGAGAGGAGTGGTTCTATATCTATATGCAGACAATTTTTAATTGTACTATTTTAGGGTCAAATCATATGTTTCCATGACATTTAAATGAAAAATTCTCAGCAGAGTGTTTCATTTTTTAAAATTCTTATGTTTCAGAGTATATGATCATTTAAAATTTTTCTATGTCTAATTTTAATTTAAAAAATTTTAACTTTTAATTTTCATGTAACTTTTAAAAATTTACATGCGAAAAGGATTTTTATTTTCTAAACATTGGAGGTAGGGCTCTTTATTTTTCTTAGATTGATTGATTGTGTGAAAAATGATATTCAAATACACCAAATTTCCATCAATATTTGCCATATCAGCTTCTAGAAAGAGTGAGCTACAATCTCCTACAATGTCTATAGGATTTTTATTTCAATTTCTTCTGCACTGCTCTCAAGTTTTTCTTTGCCGATGTATAGTCCTTTGCTAAACGAACACACCATTAGGACTCTGTCTATTATTATTGCAGTGGTTAATTTTATGTTTCATCTTGACTGGTCCACAACGTTCAGATGTTTGGTCAACATTATTCTGGATGTTTTTGTAAAGATGCTTTCTTGGATGAGATTAATATTTAAGTCAGTGGACTTTGAGGAAAGCAGATTACTCAATGATGTGGATAGGTGGACCTCACTGTCAGTTGAAGGCCTTAACAGAATAAAGACTGACCTCCCTTAAGCAAGACAGAATTTTGTCAACAGCTTGCCTTTGGACTCTTGGATTAATAATTTTGTGTTTCAACTTGGCTGGACCATGAGGTAGCCAGAAATTTGGTCAAACGTTATCCTGGGGGTTTCTTTAAAGGTGTTTTTGGATGAAAACGTAAGCCAGTATACTATGTAAAGCAGATTTTCCTCCATAATACAGGAGGGTCTTACCCAATGGGTTAAAGACCTGAATAGAACAAAAGGCTGATTCTCCCTTAGTAAGAGAGTTTTGCCCAAGTACTTTAAACTGGGACATCAGCTCTTCCTGGACCCACAGCAGGTTGCTGGCTTTTGGATTTGAAGTGGGACTTTGGCTCAGAAGATGTTAGACCTGCTAGCTTCCACAATCTTGTAGGATGATTTTTAAAATAAGCTGCATTCTCTCTCCTTATGCACATCCTGTTTCACTAGAGAAGCCTGACTAATACAATTGTTATTCAGTACCCTCTTTATCCCTAATAATAATCTTTGCCCCAAAGTCAGTTTGGCCTTTATCAGTGGTGTTGCCAACAGCTTGACTTTGGTCTCTTTTCTATCCTTTACAGTCAATCTTTTCATGTCATTTGAAATAATGTTTCTGTAAAATTCTCAGAGCTGGATTTTATTTATAACCCATCTGAAAATCTGAGTCTTTTAATGTATGTTTATATAACCCATTTACATTTATTGTTCAACTGATGTAATTTGAACAGACTCCTGCCATCTTATTTCATGTTTTACATTTAACAGAGTCTTTCTTGGCTTCTTTTCCTCTGTCCTATTGGATTCATCACATCTTCTTTGTGCTTCCTTTTTCCCAAATTTGTTCGGGGCTTGCAATAACAATAGCTAAGTTTCAGTAAGAGCTTACTGTGTTCTTAGAACTTCGTAATATGTGTAACCTTCATCAAAACACCATGAGTTATCTCTGATTATTATTTTTATTTATAGATGAGAAAAGTATGGAAGGAACGGAAGGATTAAGTAACTTGGCTAATGTCACAATAAAACCTGATCATGAGGCCATGTTCTCAAAAACCTCATTATACCAATTCACAAGTTAAACATTACCCTTCTAATTCTTTAGTGTTGGCAACATATTTTTACAAGTATTGTAATGAACTTAATGAAGCCCAAGCAATCAATGTTGATGTGCTCTTCTTAAATTATCCAAGGGTCCTAAATTTTTTTTCATTGATTCCCCCTTCTTGTTTCTATTACTGTCTACTAATTTTCTAATTCCATTTTTAACCACCACTTTCCAAATACATTCTTATTATTTACAGTGAATCCTTCCTTCGACATCCTGCTTCCCTCCCGTCATTACCACTTGTATCTGATACTTTTTCTGTTCTGTTGCCTTTTTCCTGAGGTGTGTCTTTGGGCTCTGGAAGTTCTAACAAGTGTCTGTAAACAGCAATGTCTATTGGTGGTTCTTCCCCAGCAAATAACCTTACTTTTGCTCAGATTTACAAGATTATTGGGAGGGGTATAGATTTTTACATTTTTGTTTTCCTTCAGTACTTCAGATGCATCATTCAAATGTTCTGGCAGCTATTGTGTTATGAAATTTTCACTCAGCAATTGTATTTGTTTTATTGGTACTCTTTTCAGAAGGTCTGTTTGATGGCTGTCAGAGTTGCCTGTCCTTTTGTTTAAATCCATTTTGCTTCGGAATAGATTCAGATTGACAGAAAATTTACAAAGATAGTGCAGAGTCTTCTTTTCCCTGTTGTTACATCACTCATTAGCATAGTGCATTTGTCGTAGCCAGAAACTGATGTTGGTACATTGCTAGACATACCAGCTAAACACTACGTTACATAAACTCCACAGTTTATTTGGATTTCAGCAGTTTTTCCTAATGTCCCTTTTCTGTGCCAGCATCCCATTCAGGACACCCCACTGGATCATTTTGTATCCTTAAGCTCTTCTTAGCTGTGAGGGCTCTGAGACTTTCCTTGTTTTTGACAACCTTGGCACTTTTGAGGAAGACTCATCAGGTGTTTTGTAGAATGTCCCTCAGCTGGGATTTGTCAGGTGTTTTTTTTTTTCTCATGATTACACCAGGGTTATGGGTTTGGAGGAGGGAAAGTGCAATTTCCATTTCATTATGCCAAGGGCACATCTTATGGACACCCCTTGTTATTGATGATGTTAACCTTGATTGCTTGGCCACAGTGGTGCCGGCCAGATTTTCTCCACTGTAAGCTTACTTCATCACATCTACCATGACTCTTGGGAAGCACTGGGTGCAGACCACACTGAAGGTTGAACTGGGGGAGAAGCAATTTAGCTTCTGCTTATTTTTTATATTATCCTATTTTTTATTATGGGTTTCTTTTTTTAAAAAAGTCTCTATAAACATCTCAAACTTCAATATTATTTCATATTTGTTCATATAGTTGAATTATTTCTGATACTTGAAGGTCCTGATTCTTCTCCTAATTCAGTCTGTTAATTCATCCTGCTTCATCTCCTCAGGTGATTTGAAATTTTTTCCTTGTGAGTTTCTCTTCTGAAAGGGTTGTTTGCTTTGTGATGGTCCTGTTTACCTCCAGGTTGTGTTGTGTTTTGTTTTCTCTGCTCTGTGGGCCCTGGTGGGTTTCGACGGTCCTAGCACAACATTTACAGTGATGTCTTGATTCAGAGTTCCCTCCATGCATGTGCAAAGCCAAACACCACTCTAAGACTTTTGATTTCTCCCACACGATTTTCTTCTTCCACTAGGGGTCCGGCCAGGTAGCAAGCTTCCTTGCTGCTTCCGCAGTGCAAACTGAAGGTAGTGCTCCTCAGGCCACCTCTGGGCCATCCGTGATTCTTGGCCACAACGGAGAACACAGGGCTCCTTGCCAGAGGACCTTGAGACTTGAGGTAACAGAAGCCCTGGGGGTCTACTCTCCACCCGTCCTTGACTTCTTTCTTCATTCTGGAACCTTGAGATTTCCCTTTCTTCCAAAGGTGATATGATTTTTTCAAAACTTCCATATCGCACACAGCACTTTCATGTGTTTGGAGCCAACCCCTCAGCCTGGCATTTTACCACAAGTCTATTTCGGTTCTATTGGTAATATGGTATTTCCTTTATTTTAAAATTTTAAAAATTTTTTTCATTTTTGAAAAATTAATTTTGTTTTTTTATTTTTGAGAGAGAGATAGAGAGAGACCCTAGTAGGGGAAGGGCAGAAAGAGAGGGAGGGAGAGAATCTGAAGCAAGCGCCAGGCCCTAAGCTGTCAGCACAGAGCCCAACATGGAGATCGAACCTGTGAGCCATGAGATCATGACCTGAGCCGAAGTTGGACCCATAACTGACTGAGTAATATGGTATTTCTTATGTTGACATGTCCTCATACTAAGTGAAGGAAGGGGGAACTTTGACCTAGAATATTAGTCTTCCTTGGGACTGCTCCAGATTGTTTAGGAGTTACGTTTGAGTTTCAGAAGTCTTTTAGGTAAATGCATGCTTCACTTATGTTTCCTTTTGTTTTGTTTGTTTGTTTGTTTTATTTTGTTTTTTTGCGTCCTTCACTTCTGAAATTAGTGATTGAATATTCTTTGAGAACCTGTTATGTGTGAGGTTAGTTTATGGTTAAACCAGGAACCTGGATAACAAGAAAGTGACAATTTATAACTGACATAAAATCATTACAGAAAAGTCTGTGGGAGACCACAGGAGGAGGAAATGATTTCCAGGTAGAAAGATCTGGAAAGGTTTGATGGAGGAGGGCCTGAGCTGAGCTTGAAGAATGGGTACAATTTTGAGGTGTACTTGCTGACTGGTGTCAGTCAGCTCATATTTGGATTCAAATGTGAGGGGATGAGGCCACTACACGACCTGGAATTTTGGTGCACTTGTGAGGTGCAAAGTAAGCCCCTTGCTGGATGCATGATGCTGGAGACAGTCTGCCACTGCAGTCAAAGAATAACTTCTTTGCATTGGAATAAGAAGGTCATAGGGGCAAGTCATTGTTAAGTACAGGGCAAATTTAATCAGAGGAAACTTCTGGACATTAAAACAGTAACTCAGAAGCAAATATCTAAGCCAAGTTGTCAGCAGCTCATATAAGCCAGTACTCTTGGCAAACTTGTCCCCAAGTGTAGGACAAGTGTCACCCCACTGAGGCGTTGCTCGCGGCATGACGCCTGAGCCACATCCGGAAGGTCGGGCGCCTTCAGGACAACAGAAGAGGGAAGCCATCAGGGAGGGAGAATCTGAGCGCTTCTAGAAGTTCCCCTGCCATTTGACTTTTCCTGCCCAGTCACGAGGGACAAAGTGCTCCATTTAAAAAACGTATTAACTTATTAATAACATAACTACAATATTAGTAAACATCATATAGTTCTCTTTGTGTTCAAAGCACATTATGAACATAGGCAATCAATGAAAAATGGCCTCCTCCTGACAGTAATCTTAGATCTGAACACAGAGACCCCTGTGTGCAGGGAGCGGGTCACAGGTTCTGTCTGCGGAGGGATGCCCCTGATGGCCCTCCGAGTCTCAGCCTGGGCGCCGGCCGGTGCGCGTCCTGTCCAAAGGCCTTAGCAACCCTTCCCACGGTGACCTCAGAAAAATTGTCTGTGTGATTTTTCCTTCTCTCTTTCTAATGTTTCCACAGGACTTTTGAGTAGAGGAAACCAGACCCGTTTCCCCCTTGAGGCTGGATTTGTTCTTTCTGTGTCACCGTTTCTGATGTAAGCACGTGCCCCCAGCAACAGGCCTTGGGATATTTGTCCCTCGTTCCTCCGATTCACCGTTGTGGGAAGGGCTGAGTCAGACGCACTCTTCCCTCCAGGGCTCCGTGTCTAGGGGACATGGGACAGACACTCTGCAGGCTGCACTTTCTGGGGAGGGACCCGCACCCTTACAGAGTGACGAGTTTACAGGAGGTTTAAAGGAGCAAGAGGCTTTGGGTGTGTCCGCTGGGGGCCACCGCGGTTAAACTGACCCTGTGGCCAAAGGCTCCGTGGGCAGAGGAGGGCTGGGTGCCCTCAGGGACCCCTCGCCGTGTTCAGAAAGGCCATGGTCTCTCCCACCGCAGCCCCCCCGGCCCCCTCCACAGCGCCAGGCTTTCACTGTGCTTGGCGCAAAGGGGTGTTCGGGAATATTTAATATATTTCGCAATGACCTCAGAGCAGAGTGTTGAAATGAAGGCCCAGTAAAACCTCACCAACCTGCTCTGTCCCTTCAAGCTCCAGAAGGTGGCTCCTGCTGGTCCCCAGGAACTGACGGCGTGGCATCGCCGGCCACTGAAGCCGAGGGAAGGCTGGGCACCACTCCTCCAGCGGCGATGCTGCTTAAGGCTGGTCACATCCGGCTGGGCGCCCAGTGACAGGACTGCTCCACACTCCTCCCCATCGATCTCCTGTCACTCATTAGTAAGTGACTGTGCTAGACATGGCCCTTGGGCATTTTTCCAATGCAAAGCCACTTAGCACTAAAATTGCAGCATCTCCTTTGGCTTTTTTACAAGTCTTTATCAAATGTATTTGAAAATCAGCCTTCAATCATGGCACACCTTCCCCATGGCCTCCACTTTGACCTTTGACCTCTACAAGACAGCAGGAACTACCTTGCCCTGTACCGTTAGAGTTTTCCTCTGGCAGGTGAATCTCGGGGGAATGTGCTTGATGTGGAGAAGATGCTCTGACAGAGCAAGAACAGAGCGCCTCGGTGACTTTCTGTTGTGGGTACTTCCACAGCCTGTGCAGAGTCTCCTGTTCTGCCTGCAGCTGACATTTTGGTGGAAAAGGTGCTTGGAGAGTTAAGTCTACACATTCCTCAAGGTTTAGAAGGAAGTATGTTGTTTAATGTTTATTTATTTTTGAGAATCAGAGAGACAAAGGGCAAGTAGGAGAGGAGCAGAGAGAGAGGGACACAGGATCTGAAGCAGGCTCCAGGCTCTGAGCTGTCAGCACACAGCCCGACACAGAATCAGGAGCAGTTTCAGCACCCAGCCCAACTTGGGGGTCGGACTCAGGAATCATGAGATCATGACCTGAGCTAAAGTTGGATGCTTAACTGACTGAGTCCCCCAGGTGCCTCCCTCCATAATTCTACAATGGGGGTTAATCAGTAAGTTTATGAGAACCTGGGAGATGAACAAAACTTTTAAAAAATATAAAGATTAAAATGAGCAAGATTGTATCCAAATGTTAAATGTGCTAATTTGATTTGATTTGAAAAATGTGGAGTCACTGAATGTTGGAAGAGAAGTGCAGACCTATAGGGCTCATCGAGTCAGGTCTGACAGAATAACAGGCAATTTTCAGGCCATCATGGTACCCACTGTTACACATTAGCCATAGGGTATGAAGAGGGAATCAGATTCTTTTTATCTCCCCAACGCCATTAAACGTACACAGAAGTTGTATTCCCAAGGACATGTTTCGGAGATGTATAGATAAAAGGAAAAAAATCCAGATTTCAATTAAAGCCAATGGGACCCCAAAGTTTTCTACTTTTTGCAAACCATTATAATAAAGAAAATGCACAATTTAAAGTTGAAAAGTAGACATGTTTGCCCAGATGACTTGGGTACGATGACCAGGTTGGTCCATTGTAGACACTTTCCATTCTTAATTTAAAAGAGATTTCCATGTTTATCTTAATATAATGAAATAACATTGTTTAGGGGCGCCTGGGTGGCTCAGTTGGTAAAGCATCTGACTTCAGCTAAGTCATGATCTCACGGTTTGTGGGTTCCAGCCTCATGTCAGACTCTGTGCTGACAGCTCAGAGCCTGGATCTGCTTCAGATTCTGTGTCTCCTTCTCTCTCTGCCCCTCCCCTGCTCACACTCTGTGTCTCCCTCTCTCAAAAATAAATGAACATTAAAAAATTATAAAAACGAAATTATATTGTTTAAAGAGCTTTTAAATACAAGATTTTAAAAGGTATTTCTTGTCAACCACTTCCACGAAATACCTGTTGAAGTGATCAGTACTCAGGACAACAAGATGCTGGAGGATGATTCTAGATGACAGGGGCCGGGAGTAAAAGTAATGGCCATCGAGTGGGAGCCTTGGTGCAGAGACTTCGGATGTGGTGCATTCTCAGTGATGAGGGTTGCAATGCTTGCCAAAGGGCTACAGCAGAGGGAGAGGAAGAAAGAGAGACTGGTCAAGAGAATGTAGAACTGGGAGGCATAGCTATCAGAAGGTCACACCCATGGGCACTGAAGTCCCTCAGGGACAGAAGCGAGAGTGGAGGAAACAGCCCAGGCATCAATGGTGGTAGAAGGAAAGCATCAGTGACTGAGAGGCTAAGAGGTGTTTTGGGTAGTAAACAATAAACATTGTCAATTCACCACAGAATAAATATATATGGCCAAGGAATGGCCAATGATGTAAATTGCCAAGAAATACATAGAAATATGAATGGACTTTTAGTAATCAACAACATGGAAGACATTAAAAATTGGTAATATACAGTGCTGGTGACACGGTGATAAAACCAGTGCTCCAAACCCTTCTGGTGGGATTGTCAGTTGCTGCAGTCTTTACTAGAACACAGTTTGGAAATGTATTAAAACCATGAATTTTATTAGCGCCTGGGTGGCTCAGTTGCTTAAGCGTCTGACTCTTGGTTTCAGCTCAGGTCACGATCTCACCGTTCGTGGGTTCGAGCCTTGCACTGGGCTCCGTGCTGACAGTATGGAGCCTGTTTGGGATTCTTTCTCTCTCTCCCTCTCTCTGCACCTCCCCTGCTCATACTCTCTTTCTCTCTCAAAATAAATAAATGTTTAAAAAATAAAAATGTGAATTTTGACTATTATCTGACACAGCTATTCCAGCTATATGAATAGAGTTAGTGAAAAGTTCCTGTAAAAGATTATACACCCAAATGGGTAAATATTCACACTATATATTTTTTTTATGTTTATTTAGTTTTGAGAGAGTGTGTGCACAAACAGGGGAGGGACAGATAGAGAAGGGGAGACACAGAATCCGAAGCAGGGTCCGGGCTGTAAGATGTCAGTACAGAGCTGGATGTGGGGCTCAGACCCATGGAACCCAGATGCCCCCACACCATACTCTTAAATGGGAAGGTGGGGGAACAGGCTATCATATAGTGTATGTACATTTTGTGGAGTAAACAACATAAGTGTTATAAAGAAGAAAGGAAGATATGTGTTATCAGGTGACTGCAAATGTCTCTGGTCATAGGATTTTGAATGGTTTTTATTTTCTCTATTTTATTGTATTTACTCAGATAACCATTTGAGCTATTATTTTCATTTTACAGATGAGGAAACAGAGGCTACGCAAGAACAAGCAACCTTCCAAGGAAGAAGAGCATAGAGCTTGTGAAGGCTTGGCTTTCACTCACAAGTCCTGTTTTTACAAAAGATCAACAAGGTTTACATTGACATTTCCCACCTTGCGTCAAGTGACAAGAATGTATTATCATAAATGCCTCTCAGAAAAACAAATATAAAGGAAAAAGATATGGCAGTGGAAGAATGAGGCCATTTATAATTACAATATCAATTTTGTAAAGAGTGGTCTAGGTACATCTTTCAGCAGAATGCTGTACTGAGATACGGTGTTTCTTAGTTTAGCAGTGTGGGAAATTATGAAGAGTGGCAAATGGGATTAGCTATGCAAAGTTAGCGGACTGAGTAGGACATGAGTGAGCTGGATGATATTTAAAATTGTTTCCTGTTAATCCTGATCATAATAGTCACTGTAACCTGTGGATAAAAGCGGGCTGACCTGGAGATTTTCACGTGGACGTTTTCATCCCAGCTACACATGTACTTTCTTGCTCTGCACATTTATGTTTTTTCAGGGAACTTCTCACATGTGACCTATGTTTGCTGATTGCACACCACGTTCCCTCTCTTGCTTGACTGTCCACTTCCATATGGCGGGAACTCTGTTAAGCATTTTTCATCTCCATTGGAACTTACTACGTATTAGCCCACAGTACATGTAACATTTTAAATAAACAGAATTCTAATTAAGTGATGTCATATTAGAGAAGATATTTGAGGACAGACGGACACCAAGATAGACTACTGTTTACTTTTCCTGTTCCAAAGACAAGCCTGGCTGTTAGGATCTAGGAATTTTTTTAGTGGTTGGTGCTGAGTATACTTTATGGAAACTTCTCCACTTGCATGTGTGTGTGTGAAGGTATAAATTTTACAGTTGTTTGACTTTAGAGATTCCTTTCTTGTTTTGTAAGTTTCTGAACAAAAGAATCAGTGATCACCATTTTTCAGAAGTCGTTGGGGTTTACTTAAAGAAATGATTTCTGCTCTGGTATATGGTCTACGTGCTTAGCTGTGTTATATTAACATTCTCAAATACAGACTTTCCAATGTGCTAATCTTAGGAAAGCAAAATCAACATCCAAGTGGTAATTATTTAGAAAGAAAATTGATCAATTTGTCCTAAGCTCTATGATGATGAACTGAGGTCAATCCACTTTGCCTATTAAGATTTTGAAGATAGCTGGTTGGATTACTTTTACAGCACAAGGTTGTTTTCCACTGGGGTTCAGGAAAAGATTTTTTTAAAAAGAAGACAACATTCTAACATTAAACCTTATGGAAAAAAAATCCAAAGTTTTAATACAACTGCAACTTGCCAGGTCTCAGCAAAGCGCCATGTGAAATAATCTGTGTGGTCCTGGGTTTTAGTGGAGGGTCACCGCTTTGATGAAGGGCGACTACTGTTAGCTGAGCCTCCAGGTGATGGCTCAATGCCAACACCCAACCTTTCCAAACCAGTCACATCTGTGAAGAGTTCGAGGGCCCGAGTTTGAGTTTGAGCAAAGAGTTTGAGTTTGAGGGTGGGAATGTTTCGTGGGGATCAGAGTGGTTCATGGTAGATTAAGCACAGCGCCTTAAGGAACCTCTGGACAGATGTTCCAGTAGACACATTCAGTAAGTCTCACTTCTCCTTTCTAAGGAGCATTAATAAGAAGCTTATTAATGCAAACAACCCAACAAGGAAAGAAGAGAAGATTTTAATCTTTGTTTCCTTAAATAACCCCTGTCCCAAAGCCTGCACATGTGGGGACGTAGATCCTGTTAAGGTCAAACCATGGTTGTTGAGAAAGGGCAAGATGTTGCCATCCAAGGAAGTGCAGCCATTGGCTTCCTCTGCACGTAGCCTAGATATTCATTCATTCCAGAATTAGGCAGACGTTTGGTGGCAGAAGATTTTGGCACTTGATGGCTCTCCCATAGTATGTTCAAAGGGTATTTGCCCACATAGCAACTATGGCCCAAAAGTGAGGGAAAAGAGATTGCCCTTTGATTTTCAGATGGGTTGCCAAAATTGCTGCATTGAGTGAACTGTATCACAGGAGGATGAATTGGGAGACATTTCTCTGGCAATAGAAGAACAGGCTTCTGGCCTTCATGGATGACTCTCAGAGACGATATTGCTGCTCCAGTTTGAGCTGGGTGCTTCCCTCTGTGTTCTAGAAAAGGGAGAATCTTATAGTGAGAAACAGTGCTTGAAAGGAAGTAAACCATAATGCATTGGAGTTAGTTAACAGGATTCGGCAACACCAAAAAGAAAAAAAAAATGATTTCTGGGATCTCATGGGGAGTTAAGATACTCCAAATTGTGGGGAAGATGCTTGCAGAAGAGATGTGATTAGCAATGCCAACATGGTGAACAAGGTCTGCTCATAGGAAAGGCTGGTCGCGGGACATGGGATAGGGAGGAAGGTCCAGGGCCTTCCATCCTATGAGTCAGTCACTTCTCCAGCCACAAGTTACAGAAGTGTTGAGCATGGTGACTCAAAGAAGTAAGTACTTTCCTGTGTCACAGATTACTAAGTCTGGGACTGACTCATTAGGACCCGTGCAGAGCCTTTACCCCATTACCCCATGTGTTGGCTCTGTCTTCATGCTCACTGTGCCCGGGTCACAGAATGGTGCTCACCCTCCAGATATCACCTCTCCACCGAGGGGAGAGGAGAGATACAGTGGGGAGCACATGTATGAAGAAAGCCAAAGAATCAGAAAACCTCGGAAGATTTCTGTTCTTGTCTCTCATCTGCCCACTCTGCCACACGACAGCACCATCTACAAAAGAGAAAAACCTGGCAGAGTGAATGATTTTTGCCGGGCACACTGTGGCTTGAAAGGGAACTACAGCTCTGTTAATGAGGAAGGGGGCTGTGGACAGAGGCTAGGCGACCTGCCGCCTCCGTCACCACACGGATGGTAATTCTGAAGTCCTCCTGGTCCAGGAAAGTGGCTTCAGACCATCTTTGGTGGCTGGAAACAATGGTCCCTCATCTCAGCAGGAAACATCTCAAAACCCACACCCCTGGGTAACCATGATGAGAACATCAGAAAAACTCCAAATTGAAGAGCATTCTACAAAATGCCTGACAAATACTTCTCAAAATCATCAAGGTCGTCCAGAACAAGGAGAATTTGAGGGATGGCTACAGCCACAGGAGCCTAAGGAAATGGAAAACTAAATGGAATGTGGTGTCCTGGGTGAGATCAAGGATGGAAAAAGGACATTGGAGGAAAACTAAGAAGATCTGAATAAACTATGGAGCTTAGTAATGATGATGTAGTCATTCTGGTTGACTAACTGGGACAGACACATTGCACCGATGCCAGCAGTTACCGAGAGGGGATGCTGGCGACGGGGTACGTGGGAACCCTCTGTACTACCCTCACAGCTTTTTGGGAAATCTAAAACTATTATAGAATTAAAAGCTTATTTAAAAATTCAAGTTTTGCAAAGCTGTACTAACACATGAATTCAGTTTCCCGTTAAGCCTACGGTCAGCTGAGCATGGCATTTGCTTTGCATCCTGAGGTCTCCGGGGGAACCCTGGAGGAGCGAGGCTCCTGGACAGACTTTGTTGAGGCAGAGGGGCCTGTACCAGCCTCCCGTGGAGGGGCCTCTCTTCTCCCTGCTCTGCTGTCAGAGTGCACATGGCGATGATGGTCCTCTTCGTTTCTAACTTCTAAAATATTTGACAAACGAAGAAAAAGAAAATAACAAAAAGAAAAAGAAAAAACAAAATGAGGGCCTCCACAATTATCATGATTATTTTTGGTACTTTGGCCTCATTGAAAGTCTCGGATGAGGCAGCCAGACACCTTGTGTGTGTGTGTGTGTGTGTGTGTGTGTGTGTGTTTCCATTTTCATGAAGCAGATGGGATAGCTAAGTAGCTACATGATCTCCGACATGAGAAAGTGTTTCTTCAAATTGTCATCAACATGCATGTGCAAAGCCTCTGAGCCCTCAAGGGTTTATACCATGTGATCTGGCGTTTTGAAATCCCATGCTTTCCTTTCTTTGCAAAAAAAAAAAAAAAAAAAAAAGAGGATCTTTGGAAAGGTCCTGCTGTGGCCTTCTGTGGGCTCCTGGAATACTCTGTGTGACTTTGAGCAAACAGCTCAAACTCTCTGTGCCGCTGTTCTCAGGCCACAGCACCAACAGGAAAACTTCCCATCCTCACTCCATGTTTCCAGAACATTGTGAGAATTAATGACATGACACCTGCGAAAGGCAGAAGTCCTCAGAGGTTGGAACAATGAAATTGTGACTTATCCTTCCCTGTCACGGAGAGATTCCGCGGATGTAATGCATGCAAACCAAATGTGTAAATATTTGTGTACACATACTCTCTTGCCTTTATGAGAGTTCATAAAACTCAAACAGCATTCATTGATTTTTGTCTTATTGTAAAGGAAAAAAAAGAGCAATAAAATGTACCCAGTACATAAAAACACTTAAAATCTCTCCCCTTGCCAATAAAAGTATGCTTAACTGGTTATGCTCATCGCTATTTTGTGGAAAATTTCCATATTAACAACATCTGCACCCCCCACCTCCCCCTCCAAACAAACAAAAGGAAGGGGATTCTTGTCTTTTAGGAAGTCTAAGCCCCTACCAAGTGCCAAGATTTTCTATCATGGCAGCAGAAATGCAAAAAGTACCTCCCCAAAGCATTCAGATTTTGTAACGACAGAAAGTTGTCGAAACATTCCATTGTAATTTGTTAGCAAACTGAGATAGATTCAGCGCTCTTAAGGTTTAGCTGCAAAGATCATCACCATATGACTATCTGTGGGAACACCCCTCACGATCGACACAGCTTGGGTTTCTGCTTTTACTTGACTTCAGAGTGTCTTCTGACCTCTGATCACAGCGTGGTACATGGAACAGAGTTAGTTAATACAGCTTGGCCAAGGTCACCTGGCTTCTCTGGGCCTCCCTTTCCCCACCTGCCCTGGAGATCAGCAGCTGCTTGGTGGACTTGTAAGCAATATACAAGATTGTGTCAGCAAAAGCCCCTCACTTGGCATTTTAATGGGCCTTCAAAACTATCAGCTCTCTTCTCTCTTCAGCGGTGATTTTAAAATTTCAAAATTTGTTGTCTGATGTATTTTACTTAATTCATGAGTGTATAAATTAAACATCATATTAATGAAAGATGTATGAGAAAGACTTAGATGTGACTTTAAGAGTAATTCCCTCACTCTCAGAAGAGGGAAGTGAAGATACAATTATGTAATATCCTCTCCGATTTACCCTTAGATATGGACTCCATATCTCTCAGGATTCTTTTCATTCATGGAATCCTATAGCTACTCAAAAAAAAAAAAAAAGTTATAGTAACTGTTGTCTTAGAAAGAGCAGAGATGCAAGTAGGGAAGAAAGCAGCTCAGGTTTTTTGGTTCAATGCCATTGCCCAAATGGCTTCATTCATGTAAAGGGCAGAAGCAAGACAGGCTGACACCGAGAACCGACAGAATATCTTCCCGGTGGAAAGATGGGGTTTTATGAAAAAGCTACTCTGAAGAAGTTAGCTTATTTTCAAAGTATTGTTTTATCAGTGGAAACAATTCACAAAGACACATAATTAGTGTTTCTTCAGTATGTGTCCATGGATTAAAGTTAATATGATTTAGAAGCATGTGAAAGGCTATTCATTTTTTATGGCCCTTCCCAAAGCAATATACATATTAAAGTAGAAACTTGTCTTCTCGATGAACTTGAAGGTGTTTTACAAGCATGCACACAATTGGGCTAGCTATGATTATATCACCGTTGATTCCTGTTGATCCTATTTTATAATAACTTATTTAGATTTCCTCCAAGAGACTCAAGTATCAAATGTCCAACAAATTACCCCAAGATGAAACTAGGTATTTCTAATGTATTTTAAACGGTCATTAAATTACAGGCATTGGCTTACCTCGTCTGAAATTTGCTGATGCTTCTAAATGTTAATCATGATTTCTGGCTCTTTATTTATATCGTTTAATCTTATATCTCCCCATGAATTACTGCCATGCATCCCAATGTACCTTATTGTAAGCCTCACTGCATATTTGTACCGATGGAAAAGGGGAGTGGCTTCGCAGGTGGCTGGCAGGCAGCGTGGAGAAAAGTGAACTCCATAGAGCCTCAGATAGAGCAGATACCTAGCAGCTTGCGTGAGAAGCTGTCTCCCTGAATGGAAGATGGTGCAGTTCCAAATGGGTAAATGTGGGTAAAAATATGTGGGTGCTGTCAACAGATATGTTGATTCAGCAAAAAAGAGAACATTCTCTATATTACAGTATAGAATCCCTACCTTATATACTGTTATCCTGAAGCTTCCAGTAGCTACAGACCTATTTATCACCTATTACAATGAAGAGATGGTTTAGATAGAGTTACGAATGATAATGAACACAAAGTAAATCTGCTTTGCTGAAAACCCAGTCAGTTGCATTCTCCAAAGTCTGTCAAGAGACTTCAGTAGCTTATAATGGCTAGAGAAATTTGTTTCTTCCTACCAGCCAATCTTGCAGGAGCCTGAAAGGAGGTGGCTTTTCCCCCCTCTCGATGTTATAAACACATATTTTCTGTAAACAGAGGGTAGAATTAAGCTTACAGGAAACTGAACAGATGGTACAATAATAATTTGTCAGATTCCTCCCCTTACGACAATGATTGTCGGAATTTTCAGGGCACAATCTATGACCCTTCTGCCTTCTCACGACACGTGAAGGATCTCAGTGGTGGAATTTTACAGGGAGGTTTTGCAAGCCTCATTTTTATTTTCATTTAGACAAAAAGAAATCCTTTGTATTGGTCTGAAAATATATTAGTTTTCATCCAGATCTATATGTCATCTATATTTGAGTGCATAGGTTCCAAGATGGCATAAGGGAACATAATTTAAATTCTATGTCCTTCAGTCAACATGGTGTTGCAAAATTTTTCTCTTTGTTTCTTTTTATACATTTTCCTCCTCTATTTACCATCTTTCGCAGCCATCTGATATGGATGGCTTAAAATAATGCAACTATAGTCATATCATACCCCAAGTCCCATTCACTCCCCGTAAATACCACCAAGATATTAGTTGGGGCGAAAATACAGGCATTGTTTGCATTGGACACTGAATTTACAGAAATGTCCTTTCCGTTTGGATTCACCAATGTCATTAATTAAAATACCTCACAATATTCCATGATTGAACTATTGGAAATTTGGTTGGCAGTTTTGTTTAAATAACTCATTGCAACCATGGAACGGTGGTTCCCAGCATAGGGGGGGAAACCCCAAAGACCTCTTCATTACTACCTTAACCAAAATAAATGTTTGATGGATAGCTGGTATGAGTCATGTTGCTGAAGTTCAGCATTTTAGGATCCTTAGAGCCATTTAATGAGGATGAGAGTTTTCATCTCTATGTAAGTCAAATTTTCTTCGATTTACCTTAAAAAATATAAGTGCAAATATCTAAGGCAACCTGGGATGCAGGGTGATTAACAAAAATAACTTCCAGAGGCCATCTCAGAGTGTAGATTTTATAAACTTATATCTGTGTATGTTTAAGCTATATTGTAACACATTCCGAAGCAACTTGTCTTTGTTTTTGTTTTTCTTTCTTTCTTTCTCTTTCCTTCCTTCCCTTGCTTCTTTCCTTCCTTCCTTCCTTACTTCCTTCCTTCCTTCCTTCCTTCCTTCTTTCTTTCTTTCATCTCCTTTTTTTTTTGGTATCAAAATTACCACAGCTAGTTTCTTGAAGACAAAGAAGCAAAAACCTTTAATATTGGTATCATAGCTAATGGTAATGCCTGACAGAAGAGAAAGTATTTATCGAGAATGCCAGGTAGGTTACTAGTTTGCTGAGATTTTAAAATATAAGTGCGTTTTTTTCCCCAAAGTCATTTGCCCCTCAAGTATTCATTTAAACAGAGGATAATGAGAATATCCTTCACAAATCATAAATCAGATACTTGACTAGCTGCTTCTCATCACCGCTACGATAGCATTAATATCAGTTTATTTGAAAGTATCTAGCACAGTAAATTATATGGTTGCTCCTTTATTTCCTCACTTTTGATTTCCTCTTGGCTACATCTAGTGATTTTTAATTCATATGACGACATATTTGAAGCATTCTGGTTTTATGAAAATCTCTAAATACATATATAGACTAGATGCAGGAATGTTATCCTTAGTGATGCTCTTGTCTGATTTAGAATGATGATCAGATGAACTCCCCCTCTTTGTGGCATACAGTAAAATGTATTCATTTTCCTGTTAGTATCTAAGATACCCTTCATGTTTGTCACAAACACATACAGCCATCATCACACACAGACGGGCTAAGGTCCACAGACAATCAGGAAATTAGAAGATTTCCATCAAAGTCAATTAAGCATAAGAGTGTATTTATTTAGAGTATCATAGCCATCCTGATTGGGTGCTACCGGTTCATGATGCAGTGCTTGTAGAACCTGACCAAATGATAAATTGGGATTCTTTCTATTCCCTTGTCCCCAAAGCTACTTGTTTTCATTTTAAAAGCTCTCTATAATGTTCCCTTAATGTGGATAGTAAAATAAATAAGACTTTAGGTTCAAGTGTAAGTGTCAACATAGAATCCACTAATTTGCTGACTGTTGATGAAAATTAAGCAGTCTGTAAACTTTAGCCTTGACGGACCCATAGACCTAGCTCCACCAGAATGCCAGGCACACTTTGGGAACTCAACATGTGGGCGGGCCTTTTTAACGAATCAATGCGTAAAATGTAAGATCTTACATGATGAGATGGATTTCATAATCGTTTCAAATCTTCAAATGAGATGGGCACCATCTGATCCAGAGATGTCATTTGGAAACACAGGGATGGACTCACTGTTGGGAACTTTTTCACAGCCTGCATCACATCCTGACTCTTCTCAGCAGCAGGAAATGTTCTTCCTCTCAAAGGGCGTTTGAATTTTTGTTTGACATCTATGTGGTCCACCATATGAACGCCACAGGTCATACCGATTGATTTAATGGGAAGCAACTGCATGGTGAAGATACTCAGCCTGGGGTCCTCCTTTTGCATAATTCAGACATTCACACCACAGTGTCTTCAAAATACATGGATGTGCTATTTTACTTTGAAAGGTAAACTGAGCATACTGCCCACGTAAGAGAAACACATTGGTCTTTGCTCTACAAAGAGCTGTAGGCATCTCACAAAGGCAGGAGGTTGTGCCGCTGCTAGGTCGTTAGCCCTCCATGCCTCACATGATGTTTTGTCATGATTCTCATGCTTGCCTTACTTTTCTTCATTATATTAGAAACAGCTGAAGGGCAATGTCTTCTACAGAGTCATAACCTCCGCTATGCTCACCATGGTTCTGTACCTAGTGTGTACTCAACAAACACACACTGATGAAGCAAAAGACTATTTTAATACTATTTTACTCTGTTTGGGAGAGCATTGGGGATGTGGATGTTTCCTCTGAAGAGTCTCATCTCTTGAGTCTAAGTTCTTTTGCTCTCTGGTTCATTCCTGGTTACTCTTTTCTTCATAAAGCATTATTTTATCCAGCTCTGTCTGAAAGATCAGAACAAATGTCAAGGTTTTGCTGTTTCTGTTCATCAATCAAAGGGCTTGGCACTATCTTCAGAAAAGCCTTCCCCATGTACGGTTTTCTTTCAGGATGTGAGCATCTGTCTCTTGGTCTAAATTTAACTCTTCAGCCGTCATTGTCCCGGCTAATCATGTATTGGAATCAGCCAAACCTCTGACCTTTTCAGCCTCGTCTCTGGCCCTCTATGCGAGGGGATGACTGTACATCACCCAGCACATCTTCCTACCTGCTCTAAAATCTCCTGTGGCAGCCAAGTTTCTTGCTCTTGGTGTTGCTTCTCTTACAATGCCAGATTTCTCACTTGCAGATTTAACGTCCTGGAAATTATGCTTTGTACCAAATAATGATTATGAATTTATACAACATGGAATGCCAAACGCTGCTATTCTCAGATGTTAGCACAAAACTGGCTTTTCCTTCCTCAAAGTACTGTCGCTTCAAGGTAAGAACTTTTCATAACATACACCAAGGCTGTATCTATATAAGATAAACAACGTTAGCGGTTTCATCTTTGGTAGTTTCATGTTGTAAATATATGCACATAAAAAATAAGAGTTTGTTCCTCCGAGTATCTTTGAACAATGACAAGTGAAGTGGTCTTCCCCGATGGCCGCAGAAAGCATGCTCTATTCTCTGCTATCTCTGCCTTGAAAATGTTGTGCTTTAGTTTTCCCTTCTTGGAGCGAGGACCCATGGTATCTACATTGTAATCTCACTTGACCATTTCAGGAGATTAAACTGACAAAAATTGGTTAAGGGTTCTATTTGAAAAGATAGGGACACAGGGCCCAGTTTGCCCAAAACAAATAACTGCCCCTAAGCATCTCAAAATATTCACTGCAAGATGATGGCTCTAGTCACCAGTGAGATAAAATGACTACTGAATTAAATACCAACTGAGAAGGAGGTTGATATATTTGCAGATTACTCCCAGGAAATGTAAAATACAAAACCATATGACTTTATGGATAAGCGACTATTTGTGACGTCATTAAAAGGGATTTTTGATCAGTAAATTACATATAATCCAGTGATTCCTGGAATTACTGAGCTGTAGGAGTTTCCGAGGGCAACCAGTCCAAGCCTCTCACATTCTAGGTGATGGGGATTCTCGTGGGTAAGTGATCTGCCTGGGGTTATCAGCCAGGACAGGGAGGATGAAGACTAAGGTTCAGAATGCAGCACATCCTACGTGGGTCTTTTCTACCAGGAGATATTGATCACTGAGCTATGTCTCAGCTGAGCCCTTTAGGAATAACTTAATATAATCACGACACCATAATTATAACAAAAAGTTCATACATATCCATTACTTTAACGAATTCTTAGTAAACACTCACTATGCATCACATCCTGCTAGACATCTGAGATTGAAGGAGAAGTATGATCCTTATTCAGCCCCAAGGAACTTAAAGTCTAGTTGGGGAAACTAACATGCAGCAGATAATTATAATCCAGTTCAGTGGAACTGAGGCAATACACGTGCGGGGATCCAGCCAGATGATAATGGGAGAGACACTCATCAAATGAAGCGATGTATGGATTAGTCAAACAAAAGTAGTGCACCCGTGTGTCTGTACGGTCTGTGAACACACAAGCTATGCTAGTTTATAAAGTGCAGATGCAAAGGCAAGGAGTGGCCCTCTTTGGAGGATCTGTAAGCAGATTTATCTTTTTCCTTGTGTATCAGGTATCAGACAGGTATTGAAAAGGTCAGCCACGTGGAACAAACACAGCTTCTTTTATACCACATGAAAGCCCTCATATTTGATTCTATATTCCAGTTAAAAGGAGAGTAAGAAAAGTAAGTGGGAAGAATGTGGATACAAAGCTGATGAACAAGGGTGGGAAGTGCTCTATGGAAGAAATAACATGTGAGAAATGGAGTTGAGCATTTCAGATGTGGACTGGTGGAAGACTCAGATGCAGACAGGAAAGCACAGAACATGGAAGCATGAAGGATGCTGCTGGCCTGGGGCCCAGAGAGGAGGATGGCCACTGTCCACATCCAGCCGTCCTGTCCTCAGAGGCGCGAGGCTGTGCAGAGAAGCTTCGGTCACCAAGGCAGTCAGATCTTCATTAAAGAACTGACAGTGTATAGATTAGCTGCCACTGTTGAATGACATGGTGTACTCACTTCCATTGAGTCAACAAGGGCGCCTTGCTCAGCTGGAGATGGAGACTCAGATGACACATCACCAAGAAAGCATGACTGAATTGTAAAGAAAAATCGTACACATTGTAAAAACACAGACAACTTCTAGAAATCGGAAGGCGTGATGTTGGAGAATTGCTGAAATCTCACACGAAGACATTTCCATAGAGGATTTGGCCATTAACAGGCAATTGTTAATGTCACCCTCAAAATACTCTGGAAGCATGACAGGGTCTTCTGAAGAAAATTACACAGAGATCAAATGATTGCCTGAGAGAGACCCTCGGGAAAAATTAGGAAGACCTAAAATATTTATTTGCAAGTGTGATGATTTTTGTGACTATGCTGCAAAAGTAAACGTGAAGGAAAGGATCTACAGCAACCTATCCTAAAAATATGTCAGAAAATTTCACCACACACAAAAAAACCCCATTATTTTTATTCTAGGAACCATACTTTTAAGCTATAATTATAACTGGATTATTGTTACAGGGAAGACAAAATACATTTATTCTCATATTTTGTTTTATTTTCTAAGTTCTAATTGAATGTCATTTTCACACATTGTTTAATACGACGAGTTTGTCTCTGGTTTGGAGGACCCGCCGCAGGTGAATTGTAGCACCAGGTAGCCACGGGCCATTAGATGCCTCACGATGTCAAGGAGACTGTTCGAGTGCTAAGTACGAACAAGGCAACCTTGCTCTGGGTTCAAATCTATGGATGGCTGCACACTCGTCACAGGCAAATGAAAGTCCAAGTCCTGCCTTCCTGGATGAGACCCCGGCTGGCTTCTAGTGAAATCATCTGCTCCTCCAGTCTCACAGAGACCATTAGTCAGAGAGCTCACCACTGTCCGTCTTTAAGTGATGTCTCTCCTCACTTCATCATGAACTCCACATAGTCAGGAAACAAATAATTATCAAATATTTCCTGAGGGCCCACCTGTTCCAGGCTGTGGGTTAGGGACCAAGAATAGAGTTATGAGAGTCAAAATCATCATCCTCGCTCCCACAGGGAGGCCACACTAGAGACTGAGACCAAAGATAAACAAGGAGCAAATGAATTGATGGGCAGTCCCACAGGCCGTGATAAAGGTGGTAAAAGGAAATGACTTGTTTCCGTAAGAAAAAGACAGAGTGCATCCGGGGCCATCCAGACAAGGGCTGGAAAGCTGTTCAGGAGAGGAAGACGTTTTAGCATGTTCACTCGGCATGCTCCAGGTTCTGAGGGAAGCCTAGTGTAGAGGGTTCCCCCGAGGGGCAGTGGAGAGAGGGGACAGGGCTACGCCATGCCTACCATCTCTGCTTCCCAAAATCTGATGCCTCTTTCCATTTAACTCAGACACTACTTCCTGAATTTCCCGCAGGACTCCACTTTATTCCTTTCCTTTCAGAGTCAGCATCTGGGGGAAATCAGGGAAAATCCTGATGCTGAGGGATGTGAGTGCGGTGGTGCTAGTGAACGCTTAGCCAGCGGCTCTCTGGAGATGAAAATGGCTACTGCCTGATATGCAATCACGGGGGTCTGTGCACAAGCCTTAGGGCTTAGAAAGTTAAGGAAGGTACCACACCTGTGGTACCTCCAGAACCTTCATTTCTTACCCTGATTTCTAGATCAGGCTTTGCTCACCCTTCCTCCAAACCTGCTCCTCCTCATGCATTCTCTGACCCTCTCAACCACACCTGCCCCAGCCCCCAGTCGTGACATCTCGCCACCATCCTGGGCTCCTCCTTTTTCTCTTGACCAGCAGCTTCCCCTCAGCTCCCCGTTGGCCCACAGTCAAGCCGTCGGGACCGTTCTTTGACCTCCCTAATCTCTCCCAGGCCTGGCCCCTCTGGAACACCCATTCTCACCTCCCCTGTGTTTTCCCCCAAGGGTCTCCTCCTTCTGAAATCCCTCTGCCACAGGCCATGGAGGGACAGTGTTGAAATTAAAACAGTATTTGTCCATGTGACCTAAGCTGAGGAACTCCCCTCCTCCCCAGATATGGTCAGCGGAGTGGCTTCCCCGGCTGACAGCGGCCGGGCCCTGGGCACTCTGGCCAGACCACACGTCCAGCGCCAGGCCTAGGAAGGCTTTAGGGCATTCTCAACACTGCCAGCTATGGGACCATGAGAAAAATAACCTCGGCTTGTCTTTCTGGATTTTTCTACTAGATGTGTGACCTTGGGCAATTACATAAATCTACTGGCCTCAGTCTCCTCATTTGTAAAATGGGGGTGATAGTCTCAACCTTTGAGGGTTGCTGTGACTTTTAACTGAGGTGAAATGAGTGCATGTGTAGCGTGATGCCAGGCCTATGGAGCCGGGTAAGAGCTCTATTATGATTCTTCAGTGTCATGTGAGGAGGAGCAACTGAATAAATGATTCAGGTTTTGCCAAACATAAATACGTAATTTGATGCTCCCTTCTAGTATTTTCATGGGAGGAGGGAGTGATCCTTTCTCCCCCACGTAAATAGTGCATACGGAGCGTTAGAGAGGGCCTGCGGCACATCACAACCCGAGCCTCGGTGAGCAGACATGTTTGAAGTCCAGTGCGGACTGGGTTCAGCCTCCTGAAGAGAGCGCCGGGTGGACCGGGGCCAGATGAGCAGGTGAGCAGGTGAGTGGACAGAACACAGGAGGGAACCCGCCCGGCCTCTGCCTGCAGAATGAGAGACTCCCCAGTTATTCTCCAGCAACACAGATGTCATTCTGGGGGCTGGCACATTTTTTAGCATCTCCTCCCTCAAATACCGCACTCTTTCCTCCTCTTAAAACAGAGATGAGGGAACCCGCTGTAACCCTTGCAGACGGGCTCCACTCGGGGTGCTGGTTCTCAGGTGGAGGGGAGGCACCCAATCGCTTGTCCCTGTGCTTCCGGAACGCAGGCGCTCCCCATATCGCTTCCCTCTCTGTTCTCGTTGCCCCGTTTTCAAGTTCCCTGCGCACTGATGGCTGCACGCTTGTCAGTGAAAACACACCCTCCTCCCTTCCAGTCTGTTGTTTCTCAGATCAGAAAACCAAATCCTGAAGCTGGCTGGAACCGCGTATGAAACGAGAGTAAGTGAGGCCCAAAGGACCGCCTGGGGGGCTGGCGAATCCAGTTCGCAGAACAGCGGTACGGCGACTTCAGTTTCTCAGACAACTGTTGTGTGTTTATTAATTCCGTGAGTATCCACCGACAGGAAGGAAATATCTGCCTGTGGCTGTTTCTGGAGGAGACGCATCTGGGCTTGCACCTGCCTTCTGCTCAGCACCAGGATTCTTCGTGGACACCCCTCGGGGCCGTGTGGTCTGCTCGAGGGCGAATCCAGGCTTACACTGAAGGTTGCTGTCAGCCCTCAACGCTGGAGAGAAGACGAGCAGAATGTCCTTCCGAGTATCGGTAAGCACGGGGAGACGTTTCACGTATGCCCTTCAGGCTCCAGAAATGTCATCTTTGGACACTCCCCAAGGACATTCCCAGCTCTGGCTTAGAGCAGATGATTGCTTCTGGATTAATATTCATTGAAATCCATTGAAAGAGTTTCTTTTTTTTAATCTTTTAATGTTTTATTTGTTTCTAAGAGAGAGAGAGAGAGACAGAGTGAGCAGGGGAACGTCAGAGAGAGATGGAGTCACAGAATCTGAAACAGGCTTCAGGCTCTGAGCTGTCAGCACGGAGCCCGTCGCGGGGCTCGAACCCACCAACCTTGAGATCATGACCTGAGCCGAAGTTGGACGCATAACCCACTGAGCCACCCAGGCTCCCCATTAAAAGAGTTTCAAAAGTGATTTCCTTGAGCACATTGCCGGGTATTTCTAGGGCTCAGTCAAGGTAGCACATAATCCATGAGCAATCCTGCTCACACGTACAGACACCCTCGGGTAAGAAATGTAGATGAATAGTACAGCAATGTGAAATTAGGTAGAAACAAATGGAATTCTGTTTTCATGGTGAAAGGAAGCTAGGTCTCCAAGGTATTTCATGGCAGATTTTGAGGTAACAGAACTGTCTTATTTGTCTTCTTTTGTTACGAGGTAGGTTTGGTATGGGGAGAACAGGGTGGGGTCCTCAGACCAACTTGAATTTGACTGGAGGTTCGTCGATCATTAGCTGTGTAACTTAGAGCAAACTCTTGACCTTTCTGAGTGTAAGTTCACATGAAATGCAAATACTAAAATCTATCTGGTAATTTTATTGACAGATTAAATCGAGGAGCAAAGGTAAAGTGCCTGATGAGAGTAGGTATTCAATAAATATTAGTAATTGGCAATATAATATGCTACCTGCCTGACTGTAAAGAAAAACAAAATGGTCAGTAAGGATTCAATACCCATGAGAACAAGGGGGGAAGCATGATGTATAATCTACGTAACGATATGCTATTTTCATTTCTATCTTCCCAGGATGGCCATTGAAAGAAACATTCCCAGGATGTGATACCTATATGTTTGCTGATTTTGTACAAAGTAATTAACATTTTGATCAGGTTCAAGAAATCTTAATTAGGGTGGTGAGCTCTTAGGGGACATATCCTTTCTTTCAATGGGTCTGTTTAGAACACTGAAGACCACTGTTCTCTGTGCTGGTTTTTGCTTCCCTGGATATGGGCCCCAGGAGTGCATCTGATTCCAAATCCATGCCAGTCAGCCAGCGACGCCCTGTCACTGCTTTCTGGGGGCCCACGTGACTTGTTCTGCCCTCATGTAAGGAGATACCGTCTAGACCTCTGTTGCATACATGTGTGGTGTTTCATGGCTGGGTTCTCTATTTTGTGCACGTGAGTGTGGCTAAAAACACACGAAACAACCTTCTGAGTTTGAACTAGAAGCTATACCTCTGTGCATACATACGGGTCTGCAGGTGAACTCCTCTTTCTTCACGTCTGTTTTCTCATGATTTTTCTTTGCAATTATTCCAGGAATTTGTTCCCTGTGAGTCACTAACTTTGGTACCTGTCCCTTGAGTGCAAGAGACAGCCCTGGGTGACTGTGACAAGTGGCTCTTTATCAGTAAAATAGGAATAATAACAGATACAGGAGAGATGAGAGGCTTTACCACAGGTAACTTGGCAAGCTGTAAGCTCACTTCGATTTGGGGTGATCTGTTTGGATTTAATAAAGTCTATGATCATGTTTCTAATAAATTCTATAGTAATACCTACCCATTTATTACCCTTTGTTTGATAAAAAAAATTGGCCATGAAACACGATAAAATACTGGAGCTTATGTTCTACAAAAGGAAGAACAATGAGAAAATTCATGAACTGTCCATTTGCTTACACTGCATTCAATGGAAGTTCATTTTACTAAGTCCCGTGCATTGATTTGAGGTCTTAGCATGTAAAAAGTAGTACAAGTGTAAAGAAAGCTGAGTTTTCTGGTGTGAGATGTTCAGTTTGTGAACGTCACATACTGGTCCGTTTTATTAATGGCTTATGAGACCATCTCAGAGATACCTGGGAAGTCTCCTATGCCTGTGTAATTTAATATCCCAGGGTAATAGGGAGCCTTGAATGATCTTATAAACTCAATCACGTCAGCTGTTCAGATGATCCCCAAGAAACACCCAAGAACCTGGTGCTTTCACTATCCAACATACGTGTAGCCCAGAAGGTTATCACTAATATAGGTAGTAAATGCATGGCACTTTTAATTTTGTATTTTATATTTCTCTTGATATTGTTATCCAAAACCTTAATAATATTTAGCATTTGTGGGTAATGGTATCTTTCTTTGGATCTTTTTATAAACATTAATGATTAATCGTCATTGCACTTCTGTGAAAAGGATGTGTGGGAGGTTTTGGAGTTATATATAGAAGCAGGCTAATTCTCAGTATTTTGATTTGCTGAACCAGAGGATTTGGCCCTTGAGACACATTCAAAGCTCTTCCTAAGTCTTTAAAGGCTACAGAATGGCACAATTTGACGTCACTTCCTTAGCTTCCCAAAAGGTATGTTTGTCATCTGCTGTGTCCCCTGGACACCTTTCAAGTGAACCTGGAGTAAAAACCTTGTGATTCACAAGCTCCTCTCTCTCCCTGCAGAACTGTTGTGCACTGCGCCAAAATCAGCCTGTGTGGCCCTTAGCCTGGAGCTCCCCTGGCTGTCTGCAGGGGTGTGGGGTGGGGGGGTATGGTCTCCCCGGCCACCATTTCAAGGACCACCAAGACTCCGTCACCCGGACCCCAGGGAGGGGTGTCCTGTGGGTGAGTTGGGCAGTTAGGAGGTTCATGGTGATGGAGCGAATGTCCCAGATGATCTTCCCATCAGCGTTCAGGAAGTTTCCTCCGGCAAGGAAGTGACCCCCAGAACTGTCCTTTGTGATCATGCCAATGGCAGGAAGGCTTTACCTAAGGAGGAAGAGATACTAACCTGAGTGAGACTCTATGTTGAGAAAGTCTCCCTGATACCATGGGTGGAATAGGAATCTCTAAGCATTTGCATTCCGTGGGCAATCTGCTCTCCCACCTGCTACAGACACAGGACCTCCCCACGCAGGTGGCCCAGCGGACCAAGCGTCCAGCACGTGTGTCCGAGGGCACACGAGAAGTCCTCCACAGGAGAGCGCCCAGTCATCCTGACTCCGGGGCAAGCAGGTACGGCTGGCTTCGCTTTCCTCTTCTGCTTTGATAACAGGAAACACACTGGCAAAGATGAAGACAGTGAAACGATCCTTCTTGAATTTTTGAGTACTGGTTCCCTGGATCCTTCAGAAATTACACGGAGGGGAAACTGAGGCTGAGCCTGATGGAAAATATGGAGACAGGGAAGCGGGGGAGGGAGAAACAAGGGAGGGGAGGGAGGGAGGGAGAAGGAGAGAGAGAGGCAGGAAGGAGGGAGGGAGGGAGGCCAGAGAAAGAGACAGATTGGGGAGTGGAGAGGGAGGGAGGGAGAGGGAGGGCTTGGAGGGAGGGACTCAGTGGCAGGGAGGGGAGAGGGGGCCAGAGGGGAAAAGGCAGCAGGACAGAGACAGACAGGGAGACAGAGACCCAGAGAGAGACAGACAGGGAGACAGACCCAGAGAGAGACGGACAGGGAGACAGACCCAGAGAGAGACAGACAGGGAGACAGAGACCCAGAGAGAGACGGACAGGGAGACAGAGACCCAGAGAGAGACAAACAGGGAGACAGACCCAGAGAGAGACGGACAGAGAGACAGAGACCCAGAGAGAGACAAACAGGGAGACAGACCCAGAGAGAAATGGACAGAGAGACAGAGACCCAGAGAGACAGACAAGGAGACAGACCCAGAGAGAGACAGACAGGGAGACAGAGACCCAGAGAGAGACAGACAGGGAGACAGACCCAGAGAGAGACAGACAAGGAGACAGACCCAGAGAGAGACAGACAGGGAGACAGAGACCCAGAGAGATGGACAGGGAGACAGAGACCCAGAGAGAGACGGACAGGGAGACAGACCCAGAGAGAGACAGACAAGGAGACAGACCCAGAGAGAGACAGACAGGGAGACAGAGACCCAGAGAGAGACGGACAGGGAGACAGACCCAGAGAGAGACAGACAAGGAGACAGACCCAGAGAGAGACAGACAAGGAGACAGACCCAGAGAGAGACAGACAGGGAGACAGAGACCCAGAGACAGACAGACAGGGAGACAGACCCAGAGAGAGACAGACAAGGAGACAGACCCAGAGAGAGACAGACAGGGAGACCCAGACCCAGAGAGACGGACAGGGAGACAGAGACCCAGAGAGAGATGGACAGGGAGACAGACCCAGAGAGAGACGGACAGGGAGACAGAGACCCAGAGAGAGACAAACAGGGAGACAGACCCAGAGAGACAGACAAGGAGACAGACCCAGAGAGATGGACAGGGAGACAGAGACCCAGAGAGAGATGGACAGGGAGACAGAGACCCAGAGAGAGACAGACAGGGAGACAGACCCAGAGAGAGACAGACAAGGAGACAGACCCAGAGAGAGACGGACAGGGAGACAGAGACCCAGAGAGAGACAGACAGGGAGACAGACCCAGAGAGAGACAGACAAGGAGACAGACCCAGAGAGAGACGGACAGGGAGACAGAGACCCAGAGAGAGACGGACAGGGAGACAGAGACCCAGAGAGAGACGGACAGGGAGACAGAGACCCAGAGAGAGACAGACAAGGAGACAGAGACACAGAAAGAGAGGACGGGGCTCCAGGGGGAGAGGAGGCTGGACAGGCAGAGGCTGAAGGCCTGGGTGGGTCTGTCCGTCCGTCTGCTCAGGCAGGTGCCCCTCTGCTGCGGCCCCACCGGAAGCGGGTCTGATTGTCCCAGTTCAGGTGCACGCGGCCCCAGTGCTGGAAGGCAGGTCCTCCCTGGGCCCCAGCGGAGCCTGTGGTGAGAGCCTCCTCATTCCCCTACACAGCAGCCCCACATGGGGGGACGTGACCCTGGCTCCTCACGGTCCTTCCGGACACGGCTGGGCCTCGATTCCCGGGCAGGGGCTCTGCGAGGAGGTGCCTGAGCCTGTGCCCATGTGGCTGCTTTTGCAGGGACTGGCCCCTGGAGGTAACCAGGGAGACTAGTTGCCATGGTGACCGAGGCGGGTCCCTCCCCCCACCCCCAGGAGCCCGGCCAGGAGCCCTTGGCAGCACTGGGCTGGCTGCTGGGAAAAGCAGGCCCTGGTGCTGTGGCTCCACACTCACTCCCATCCCCTCTCCTGTCCCCCCCACCCCCAGTCCCTGGACACGAGACAGGGGACCCCGGCTCCCCCAGGAGCATTTCAGGTGGTTAGCAGGTAATCTAACTCCCGGGCAAGGCGGCGGCTCCGCCTGGGTGCCGGGCGCTGCCTGCACTGCGCCCAGCAGCTCCCGCGGAGGCCGCGGACTTGCTGGCAGAAGGCAGTGTGGACGGACGCAGGCTGCGCGGCCCGGCTCCTAGGAGCCGCTCTGCTTGCCAGGCGCTTCGGGCCAAGCCGGCCAGATTTTTGAAAGGGACCGGCCCACCCTCCCGTCTGTTGGAAGCTCCCCTTTTCGGCGTGCACCAGGCGACGGCAGGGGTGGGAGAGCTCCAGATTCAATGTAGAATCTAAATGTTTCTAACAACAAATCTGGCCCCACCGTATGGCCTGACTGGCCTTCCAGGCTGGTGCCCACAGCCCAGGCCTCATCCAGAATCCCTAGCATCACACAGCGGGGACCCGTGCCAGGGCTCAGGGGTCAGGGGTCAGCATTCCCCACTCCTCTTCCTTAGGGAATTTTACAGGAGCCAATGCAGGCCTCCCAAAGGGTGCCCTTGGTGCGCATTTGGTTCACATACAGCAGGTGGGTGATTTTTCCTTCATTCTTCCTTCCCCGACACAGGGAGCGTCTAGTAGTAAATGCAGGATGTGCCCGCCACCCTGCTGCCTAAGTCGCTGGCTGCTGCTCAGGAGAGGAGGAACGTCCGCTGCACTTGGCTGTGGTTTTGACAGACTGAGATTCTTCTCTTCTTAGGGAGGCAGGGTTCCAACAGTTTCTAGGGCCCTCTGCACGACTGGAAGTCTGTTCCCAGCCCAACCTCGGGGTCTGAGCCTCCACCCACAGAACTGCTGCATCCTCACCCACCACAATCCATTAAAGCAGGCGCATCGCTGGCAAAGGCAGATGCTTACTCAGACTTGTTCCTAATATTTGCCAAGTGATAAGTTGGCCAATGAAGTAACAAAGTTCCATAGTCCCCAAACCTAAAAATAATGAAAAGAAATCAAGCTATTTGACATAGGTTCTCCTGGACCAAAGGACTAAGAAATCACCCAGTGTTTTATTGGTAATAGCTGAGCTGTGAAATGCAAAGAAAAGCAGACAGACTTTCAGTGCAGAGTTCTCTGATTCTTCTAGAAGACAAAAAAAAAAAAAAAAGTCTTGCACATCCCAGAACAAGAAAATATGAACTAATGTGTTCATCAACTGTTCATCTGTGTTGCAAGCAGCTGGGAGGAAGGACCACACGTGGCGTCAGCTAAATGAGCATTTTGGACTAAAATCCTCTCGCATTTCTTTTCCAACTCTGATGTTAGATCATATGCGTGTTTTTTGATGTTTCACAAAGCATTTGAATAGAAAATATCAGCTATCGCAATCAGACTCTTTTCCCCCCTGGAGATGTGAGTCCTGGGAGAGTATTAGTGTTATCTACAGCAGTAATTTGGGGACACAGGGAAAGCTGAGTCTTAAGGCCTTGTCCAACCTAGGAGCCCTCTTCTCTGTTCCCAGACCCCGAAGGCTGGGGCCGGGTTGACTGGGGACACATCCACACAACGATGCACGACAGCAGGGCAGTTCGGGGGCCATGGGCTCCAGCGTCAGAAACACTCGGATCAGAATCCTAGATGTGCCACACACAAGGCAACTCACTTAGTTTATTTCTCACCTGTCCTTCCTTAGATCCATGTGTTCATTTACTTTTTGTACTGTATTTTTCCCTTTATTTATTTATTTTTATCATAGTTTATTGTCAAGTTGGTTTCCATATAACACCCAGTGCTCACCCCCACAAGTGCCCTCCTCCATGCTCATCTCCCCCCTTCCTCTCTCTCCCCCACCCCCATCAGCCCTCAGTTTGTTCTCAGCATTCAACAGTCTCTCATGGTTTGCTTCCCTCCCTCTCCCCAACTATTTTCTCCCCTTCTCCTCCCCCAGGGTCCTCCATTAAGTTTCTCCTATCCCACATATGAGTGAAAACACATGGTATGTGTCCTTCTCTGCCTGACTTATTTCGCTCAGCATAACACCCTCAAGTTCCATCCACATTGTTACACATGGCCAAATTTCATTGTTTCTCATTGCCATGGAGTATTCCATGGTATAGATAAACCACATCTTCTTGATCCATTCATCAGTTGATGGACACTTAGGCTCCTTCCATGTTCTGGCTACTGTGGAGAGTGCTGCTATGAACATTGGTAACATGTGCCCCTATGCATCAGCACTCCTGTGTCCCTTGGGTAAATTCCTAGCAGTGCTATTGCTGGGTCACAGGGGAGTTCCATTCTTAATATTTGTTCATTGATTTATTCATCCTGTGGCAGGTGCAAGGGCTGAGCAGTGAGCCACACAGAGAAAAGTCCCTGGTCTCGTGGGTTACAGTCTGTTGGGAAGAAAAGCCACAAACAACAGCAAATACAAACATGCCCCGTGTCAGGCAGTAGTAAGCACTCTCCCTCCACGTGGTGGTACATGTCCCATGAGCCTCTCCACGAAGGAGCCACCACTACGGTGGTGTCTTCCTCACAGGTGTGTTTGGAAGATGCATCACTTATGTGGAGGTGATGTTTCTCATAATGCACGTGGAGGGTAGTAACGCTGCTGGCATGTGCAGAACAGCCATCGTCTTCCTCTGTCTGTACTCGGGAAGATGGTTCTCCCAGGGGCCATGGTGACGTGGCCCCTGGGAGAAGCCTACTCGTGTCAGAGTGACAGACCTGTGCAGCCCAGCAAGCTGATTTAAAAACCAGAAATTGGTGTCCCATAGCTAATAATCCACTGCAAGACTTTAGGTACAGAGAATACCATTTATAACACCAACACCTGCCCCCCAAGGAGCTACTGCTGGGCATCCGATGCTCCCCAGTCCACTGAGAAAGTGGAGTGGCTATCCCTGCTCTGGGTTGAATTGGGTCCCCTAAAAATGGTTGCAGTCTTAACTCCTGGAACCTCTGACTATGATTCCTATTTGGAAATAGATCATCATATAATATAATTGATATAATTACTTCATTTGGGTTCATACTAGGTTAAGATAGGCCCCGCCCTGACGTGGCTGGTGTCCTTATAAGAAGGGAGGAAAAATACAATCACAGAGACCCCTGGGGAAGACACCCATGAGATGTCACGAAGGCAGAGGCTGCAGTGGTACATCTATAAACCAAGGGACACCAAGGATTGCAGGCCCCGCCAGCGGCTGGGAGAGCGTCCTGGAACAGATTTACCTTCAGCACATCTGGCAGGAGCCAATAATGCCGGTGTCTGGTCCCTGGACTCTGGCTTCTAGAAGTGAGGGGATGAATCTGTTGTTTACGGCACCCACATTTATGGGACTTTGTTACAGTTAATTCCAGGAAACCAATACCTTCTCATCTTAGGGATTAATAATCTAATCTATGGGTTAGGGGTGAGGGGCTCAGTAAGTTGAGCACCTGACTTCAGCTCAGATCATGATCTTGCAGTTTGTGGGTTCCAGCCCCGCTTCGAGCTCTGTGATGACAGTTCAGGGTCTGTAGCCTTCATCAGATTCTGCATCTCCCTCTCCCTCTGCCCCTCCCCTGCTCACACTGTCTCTCTTCCTCTCAAAAATAAATAAACATTAAAAAAAAATTCCATGAGTTAGACAGCTTGTCTGACTTGCCCACATTCTATGGCCAGTCAAGGATGTACAAGGGCTGGAATTTCAAGCTCTCTGATATGCACATAGGCCTTTGGCGCATTCATGAAGCAAGAACCGCTTGCACCAGTGATGAAACACCGAGGCTAACCAACTGGGGCTGGTAATTCCCTTCTTGCCTTTTTGAAAAGCTGTCACTCACAGCTGAGTGATTGAAAATGACAACTTTATTTTAAGAAGCCAATAGCACAAGTGTACCCAGTATTTTAATCTCCAAAATTAAGGTGTCTGCGTGAGCTTGAGGATGCGTGCCTGCCAGAGGCGGAAGGCGTTCCAGGCGTGGGTGCTCTGTTCAGCCCCATCGGAATCGAACGTGCCAAAGGCGAGGGCTTAAATGCCGCTGGACAGGTTTCCAGACCAATGCCGAGGTACAGAAGATTTAAAGTTGTCTAAGCCTTGGGGGTGTCATGTGGGTGGTAGCCAGATGCCCACCACTGTTTAGACCACACGAATTCGACAGATCATTCTTCTGCTGCTCTGACCCCGGTTCTGGTTCTTCTCAGAACACGAAGTCTCACACCAAGGTGAGTGGGGTGGTTCTTCTCCACTGAGACATGAGGTTGGTCTGTCTGAGCTTTCTCACCAAACCCTACTGTACTCGTCAGGGCTCTGCAGAGAAACAGGCCCAATAGTGTGTGTGTGTGTGTGTGTGTGTGTGTGTGTGTGTGTGTGTGTGTGTGTGTTTAAATGCTAATTTCATCCAGAAATGCCCTCATAGACACACACAGTCATGTTGGACCAAATATCTGGTACGATGTGGCCCATATAAGTCAACACATAAAAATAATATAACATGTGCCTATTGGTAGAGGATGTTTTGATTCCTGAATGGCCAACTTTCCTATGTCCTCATGGGCCATAACTCTTATGTTTAGAAGCATTACTTTGCATGCTTATATTTAAGGAAAGATATTTGTCTCTTAACCAGCCACATTATTTCTTTTTTTAAAAAAATGTTTTATTTATTTCTAGGAGAGAGAGAGAGAGACAGCGTGAGCAGGGGAGGGTCAGAGAGAGAGGGAGTCACAGACTGAAACAGGCTCCAGGCTCTGAGCTGGCAGTCAGCAGAGAGCCCGACGCGGGGCTCGAACCCACGAACCGCGAGATCATGACCTGAGCGAAAGTCGGACGCCTAACTGACTGAGCCACCCAGGCGCCCCTAGCCACATTATTTCTAACATGGTAGCACTCTACCTGTGTTTTTCCCTTTTGGTATTTCAGCATGAGCTTGGTCTACTAGGCTACTTGTCCTTAAGGCTTATAGATCATTTCGTTGTTGAGATTTAAATTTTATTTAAATTTTGACTCTGGCCATTATTTTTCAACCAACCTAAGGGTTATAGGTTGACCCTAATATTCCAACCTATGAACCGGTTTCCTTAGTGTGAAATTACATTATGTAAGAGGCTCCCCTTTGTCCATTATCTGGGCATTTCAGTGACAGAGCTCTCAAAGAGGCACGATATTGTAAATCAGGAAGGGCCAGGAGGTGCAAGGGGAGAGAATAATAGTTTTAAGGCCACCATGGTAATTTCTTCTATTCTTAATGCCGTAGAAAGAGCACTGTGAAGAATGGGCATGAGGTGTTTCTTCCTGGCAACTTGTCAAAGGAAGAATATTTTATGCAAATGGAGATATTCTGTTCCGAGAAATAATAGATCTATAGTGATTTCATTCTTGTGTTAAACTGGACAAGGTTTACCTTTAAAAGATAGGTTGGCCCTTACCAGTACTACTTGTTGAATAAGGAAATGCCGAGAAGATATTAATTGTACAACATTACGCTAATAGCACGCAGCCCACGTACCATACTTGAGAGGGGTGGTCGATAAAAAATTTGTTAAAGAATAATTGAGCGAATTGAATTACTTAAATAGGTATTGAAAATGATAAAATAAAGTCCGTGCAGGAGGATTAAAAATAAAAGGCACTGATAAAATACTGGGACACTGACCTTTGGCTATCAGCTGTGTGTTCTGCCAGGACAAATTTAATCACAAATGGGAATGTTTTAATTGGTTTCTTCCACTCAATTCTGAAAGACCTACTAACAACCAAGAAATGCGAGAAATAAGATGCAGAAAAGGAAATTTGATCTTCTGCCTTTTCGGTCTTTAGTACCCTTGGTTTTCGCGTGACGTGAGACAGAGTATGTGGCATTCTAGCAAGATTCGTTACCATTTCCTTTGGCAGTGGCCTCCCAGCCTCGAAGGCTAAGGTAAGTCCCGAGAGCTGTAGGGGGGAGGGCGTGCCAGTGTTGGACGAGGAATAGGATGTCCCAGGAGCCTCACTAAGCACACCCTCTCCTGGGTTCAGCATTCACACAGAAGACCTCGGGAATTTAGTATCACGTAGCAAATGCATACTGTGTGCAAGGCACCGTGATAAAGTCACAACACATAGATGCAATTCCTTCTCTTGCTGTTCACTTGAAGTCAGCAAGGAAGACGGAAGATGGGTAACTTTGTTACGGTGAGTGTACGTGTGTTGAGGCTGCGGAGGAGGGATACAGACATAGGGTGCTCTGGAAGCAGCCACCTCCACTGTGAACACACAATACTTAACCTTCTGAAAGGTTTTCACACTGCATTTCTTCTCTTCTTACCAGCTCAGTATTACCATTCATTCATTTTTAGATGGACTGTATATATCATGGCCACAGAAAGCACCTTACGTGTTTTCTGGTCCAAATTCTCAAGAAACCGGGCAGCTAGACATGCTGTGTGGACTGCTCCCAACTACACAACAAATCTCCAAAGGCAACTGGCTGGTAGGTTTGGATGCAACTCACTCTACTTTGAAAATAAAGCATTAATTTTGGGTATCACTCCATTTCTGTTTTCTCAAATGAAAAGTGAAAGATAAATTTGTCAAAAAAATCTTTTCATGATTAACAGTATGGTTTTTTTTCCTCACGGAGCTGTGTCAATTCTATGTTAGTTTCTATAATTTATATTTATTTCTTCTTTGAAAGTTTTTTAATATTTATTTATTTTTGAGAGAGACAGAGTGCGAGTGGGGGAGGGGCCAAGAGAGAAGGAGACATAAAATCTGAAACAGGTTCCAGGCTCTGAGCTGTCAGCACAGAGACCGACACATGGCTTAAACCCACGTGCCATGAGATCATGACCTGAGTTGAAACCAAGAGTTGACACTCAACTGACTGAGCCACCTAGGAGTTCCAATTTATATTTATTTCTTGAGGTTTTGAAATGTGACTTGCATGTCTTTTTATCAAACACATTCTATAAAATGCTATATTTTATAGTAATTTTAATAGTACTTTTAAAAGAAAAATATGAATAAAAAATCTGTCAACAGTTCCATGCGAAATGACATGAGTAACTTTAGAAATACACACTTACTAATCAAGGAGAATCTTCCATATGTGTATGTTATGCTAGGTATTGTGTATGCTATTGAATCAGAATGAAACAGGATTATTCTAAATTTGAGAAAAAAATGAAAACTTTGCTTTTTTGAGGAAAAAGACCCTCAAAGGAGCTACCGAACTGTCTAAAAACCAACCAGAGTGCATAAAGCATTTTCGATTATATTTTAATCAAGTTCAAAACCACATGAGGTAGACTTCCAAACTTTAAAAAAAATTTCTTTTAATGTTCATTTTTTTGAGAAAGAGAGAGAGATAGAGACAGCACAAGTGGGAGAAAGGAAGGGAGAGAAAAAGACACAGAATCCAAAACAGGCTCCAGGCTCTGAGCTGTCAGCACAGAGCCCGACGCAGGGCTCGAACCCACGAACCGTGAGATCATGACCTGAGCCGAAGTTGGATGCTTAACCGACTGAGCCACCCAGGTGTCCCAAGACCTCCAAACTTTTGAAAGTAATTTTGATATTTTGAATAAATATCTTTCAATTAAAATAAAACAGAAAGTCTAAAATTCAATAGCTAATAATTGTGCATGTTTCAGGAAAACTTACCAGTGGTAAATTTCAAAGTAGCCCTCTTCAAATCAAGGTCTCAATATGGTTACATGGTAAAATGGCCACCATGATTCTTCCCAAGTCTTCCAACAGTAGTAGTCTAAAAAGTATGAACCCAAGAAAGATATTCTGTAACCCTTAGGGCCAAAGTCATTTTCTTGAATGTCATCAATAATTATACTTTGCCTCCAAATTGGCTTGAATCCTTTTTTTACTTTAGAATAAGAAAGGAAAGATTCAGAAAAAGAAGAAAGTTAGAAAAATAAAACCTGTTGCAACAACAGCCGTGGTTATTATGTACCAGCTACTCTTGTAAGTGATTTAACTTTACCTGCTCACTTACCCCTGGAAACTCTGGGAGGAGGTGCGATTTCCCAGGTGAAGAAATTGAGGCCAAGGGGATGATTTGCCTGCTGGAGGCCACACAACCACAGGTAAGTAGTAAAACGGGGATTCGCTCAGCCGGTTGTTACTTTTGGTATTTACTTTGCACTGCCGGCTGGAGAAATCCATTACTCTGGTACATAGATGTGCAGAGAAAGGGGAAGAGATATGTACCATTCTGTTATCTGCTTCTTCCTCTATACAATAGCTGATGCACGTCTTTACTCTATAGCAGTTATATCCTGGTATCACTTTTAACAGTTGCATCAAACAATCAAACGTTGATTTGCAAAAATCTCATCATAGGAATTTCACCAACTCCACTGCTTGAACACCGTCACAGACAATAATCTTATATCTGCTGAGACGCAAATCTTAATTCCTCTTTGCAGTTGGGCCCCAGGATAAATTCTGAAAATGGAATTATTGGGTGAGGAGTTTATAGACCTTATGTCTTGATGCACCTGGCATGTTGTGCTCCAGAGAAGACACAGGGTACTCAGGCCTTTGCTGGCACCCATCACCTTGCGTTGCTGCATCGATCGATTTCCTCCGAGGCTCCCCCAACAAGCTCCCAAGTGTCCACATGCAATCTTCTCCCTGGAAAATGTTTCCTTTCTTATGTTCTGCAGTGGTGCCTTCTGGGTCCCTTCAAGTTTCACCGCCTGCTCTTACTGAAGGGATCCTGCTGACGCCCTGCAAAGATCAACAGAGCTATCTCCTGGCGTCTCGCCCTTGATGCGCTCTGCCAGGTGAGTCCCCCTGCCCTCACTCCCTCCCGCCCCTTCTGCACACAAGGTTCCGGGGGCATCACAGCAGCATCCTGATATGCAAACATGTATCAGAAACCAAACTCACGTAGCTTCACTTCAAAAGCTACTTCTCTCCCAGCAAATGCTGATGGAAGCTCTTCCCCCCACCACCCCCAAGAAACTCCACTGGGAGAAATAGGAAACTTTTCCTTGTGACAGGGAAAGGGAGTGAAGGGGCCTTGGCCAGGAGTGACCGGCTTCAGTGACAGGGAAGAGAAGGAAGGGGCCTTGGCTGGGAGTGACCTGGGGATAACAGGGAAAGTTAACAGAATGCCAGAGTCTCTGTGGACTCCCCCCACCAACACCCTCTACCTTGTTTTGTTCACTTTTCCTACTTTTTCTCTCAAGTGTTAGGTTATAACACACAAGTAGATATTCAAAATCACTTGATGGATTGCAAAATAAACTATCATAACTGACAAAGCTGAAAGAATATCCTTTTCAGATACATAGCAGCCCAATTTATACATCAAAGAATGCTATTATTAAGTCAAGAATAGAAGGAGAAAACTATTTCAAATATGTTAGATCAGTCAAAAATAGTAGAATCAGACTCTATCCATGAGGAGCTTAAAATGTTGCTGGGGAGGTGCACCGTATTCACACTTCTTGAATAAGATAGTAACACGGTGTGTGTACGTGTGTGTATCTGTAAGCATCAGAGCCGCCTCTAATTCTCCACAGCTGGTCACTCTTTCATGGGAAGCACGATACCGAACAATAAGGATTATTCATGGAGCACGAGCTCGGGGCCCCTCACCTCCTCCTGTATCCTTCAGTCAGTGCTCGTGGTTCTTTGGCTACGTTCATGCAGAGGGAAGGCCAAAGAGCCAGGCATTTGGCTTCCAAAGTCACGATCAGCCTGGGAACAGCCTAAATGTGGAAAGGACGTCCCAGGCAGTCACTGCAAGATTCATGTTCAGGTGTGGGATCATCCCCCAAAATCACAGGCCATGCCGGAGCAGTGAACAATGCCCACCAACGCATTCCACGTATAACCTATTCTTTATTTCAGTACCTTTACATAACTGATCTGCTTACCCCCTTGTGCATTTTCCAACTCCTGTTCCTTCCCAGTGTTGATTTTCTTAAACTTGTGCCTTCCAGAGTTATCATCCAGGCTTACAGGGGTGAATCAGGCTTTTGACTCTAAAGTGTGCAATCACTCTTCAGGTGCGCACCTGCCCAGTTGTCTTCCATCTGACCACCCAGTCGAGTTGAATTGTGTGTCAGGTCTGTTTCTTACTGATAGATATACTTTGGCTTCTGGTTGTTGCTAGTTCCTTGGCTTTAAAGAACACATAAGCCAGGGCGCCTGAGTGGCTCAGTCAGTTAAGCGTCTGACTTCGGCTCAGGTCATGATCTTAAGGTTCGTGAGTTTGAGCCCGGCATGGGGCTCTGTGCTAACAGCACAGAGCCTAGAACCAGCTTTGGATTCTGTCTCTCATTCTCTCTCTACCCCTCCCTCACTCATGGTCTGTCTCTTTCAAAAATAAATAAACATTTAAAAATGTTTTTTAAATAATAAAGAACACATAAGCCAAAATGCTAAATACCCAAAGAAATGATACCTGCAAATGGTATCTCTGACTTGAGTGTCGAGCTGGCCACGGGGTGGACACATGCCTCCTCACCCTTCAGCACCACTGCTGGCTGCAAGTGTGCAAGGAGACATAAAACTACAAAGCCCCTGAAGATTTTATAACCTAAGCCAGACATAAAGGAGGTGGCGGCCAGCACTAAAATCTTCATTTGTGCAGGTATGACTGATACAGAGAAAGCTACAAGAAAGGGCTGCCAGGAAGATTTACAGGATAGGAGAGCGTGTCCAGTGTGTAAACCCCTGGGATGCAGCTCAGAGAGGTTTAGGGAATAAAGCAGGAGAAGGGGTAAGTCAGGGAGGTGAGGAGCTAAAATAATCTACCAGAAAATTAAAAAGAAAGTGGTGTCGGGTATAACTTAACATGAGAACCAGATAGATGATCCATCAGCACACGCATCACAGATGTCCGTCTTTTAAATCGTTACTTACTCAAAATGGCTTTTCCTGGAGGACTGACCACTGGGGCTACAGCCCTAGTCTCATTGGTTCTGCAAAACACTCAGTGTCGCGAGAAGAGAAAGCAGCGCCCCCTAATTTGACTGCCTCTTCCCTCCCCCACCCCATATCTGGGTCAGCAGTACTGGAACCACACACTCTCTAGCTTGATAGAATGAAATGCCCGCCCTTGGTTCCCAGAAGAGTTTCTGGCCACAGAACACATGCGTGTAAAATAATTAACACATCTCCTGATCAATACGTCAAACCTCCTTCTAAAGGGCCCTGGTGCAATGATGACTTTTGTCATTAGAGTTATTGGCTAAGGGGAATGTTGAATGGTCAGTAAGGGGAACTGAAGGCGGAGGTGTGACTGTCATACGATCCCAGGAGCACATGCAGGGTGACTGTAGATGTGATTTGCAGCAGATGCACATGACAGAGGGACTCTGGGGTGTGTGGTGGGGTTGTGAGAACACCCCAGGGGAACGCCCCACCCAAACCAATCCCTGCACTGGGAGACTTCATAGGTCGGCTCCTCCAGCTCTTCAAGACCACTGGCCACGAGGCCTCAGGGGGGTGGGGTAAGTACTGATGACATCGATTACAATTTTCCCAGGAACGGGAATAGCATAAAATCATTTAGAAAAAAAGCACATTGTGGGGGAAAAAAATCAACCGGTTTCCACCACTTGGGAAAAAGAACAGTTGACATTTTAGTGTAAAGTGCTTTTACTCTCTCATCTGTAAGTTTTCTATATTTCTAAGATTTTAATTTTAAGTAATCTCTACACCCAACGTGGGGCTCAAGCTTACAATCCTGAGATCAGGAGCTGTGCGCTCTATCGGCTGAGCCAGCCGGCGCCGCTGGAGTTTTTGAACTAACATATCACGAGAGTTAAAACTTTTGCAGCTATTGGATTTTTAAGCCACTGTGTTTTTTGTTTTTGTTTTTTTTGAAAAGCAAAGAAAATCAGCAAGCAGTGTGCAATTAAGCAAAAAACCAAACCTACCTGGTACTGTCCAGCCCATCGGTGCCTCTGCAGCAGCCTGGACTGGAGGGTGACCGTGTGTCCGGAAGGGATGTGCCTCGTGTCTTGCCGACGTGGCAGTTCTTGGGAGCAGGGCCAGCCACGCGGTTCTCTGCTGGTCTAACGACAGTGGGAAGGGGTGCAACACTGTGAACGGGAACGCCACAGAGCAGAGCGAGGTAAGCCCGGCCCTTCTCCTCCTGGGCGCCGCCCCCCACGCCCGGGGTACCCTCTCTGCACAAGTCTGGAACTAAATGTTAAAAGTAGGGCATGAGGGCAGTGGGGGGCTGCAGAGCCCATGACTTTGAGAGAAGGCAGGTGCCCTCCGGAGACTGGAGGCCACCCAGCAGAGTAGGAAAGGGCCGTGCAGTCCCTTGAAAAATCTTCTCCTTGGGGAAAAAAATCCATAAAATTCCTCCATCCGCTCTTAACAGTCTATTATTCCTAACCTGCTGACGGTGATATGTTTTTACTTCTTTTATATTCTGCGGCTAAGGATTTTTTTCTTTATGAATTAAAGTAACTTCTTGTTTTACTTCTCTAAAGTTTGTTCTCTCTTTGGACATCTTGAGGCCTGGCTGAGCTCCATGTTCGGTAAAACCCCTATGGGCGATTCGGGGCTCCTCTCTCTTCAAAATGCCATAGTTTGGGGGAGCATATGACTCTGTGTTTGCTCCCTGTGCTTCAGTTAGGTTTGTTTCTCTGCCTCTAGAAGAGTCATGAGAAGCGGCCCAAACTCTAATCTCACATCTCTGAGATTTCATTCTAGTTAAATACTTCTCAGCTACTTTTAAAACCTGTTGAGATCCATTCCCCTAAATGTTTCTTCGTCTTTACTAAGTCCTCTGTTTTGAACCATGAATTTAACCTTTTCGTGATCACTTCCAGCATGATTTACTACAGGCAACGAATCCTTCCTTGAAAAACAAAGAGAAAAGATCAGGTCCGAATAGTCATCTGTCTTGCCTATTAAAATAAGAAACTGTCCCCCAAACTATTTCAAGGAATTATTTGAAAAGCTGTGGTTTTACCATTCTGTTTTTGTTTGTTTGTTTGTTTTTGTTGATAGATTTTATTTTGAATCTAGCCCTTGGGCCACCAAACTTTTTTTTTTAAATAAATGTCCAAACAGTAAATACTTTAGGTTTTGTGGGCTATCTGGCTTCTGTCACACCTCCTCAATTCTGCACTTATAACGTGAAACTGCCAGAGACTATATGTAAGTGATTGAATGTGGCTGTGTTTCAACAAAACTTTATTTACAAAAATAGGCAGTAGGCTGTATATGGCCCACAGGCCTAGTTTGCCGACTCCTATTCAAACCAATAAATGAAACTTCTCTTCCATAAGGATTTGACTTACATGTATCACCAGCAAAGATATTGACATTTTCTAGCCTCATTAAGAGATAAAGAAAGAGAAAACATTAGAAAGAGTCAAATATCAGGGCGCCTGGGTGGCTTAGTCGGTTAGGCGTCCGACTTTCGCTTAGGTCATGATCTCGCGGTTCGTGGGTTCGAGCCCCGCGTGGGCTCTGTGCTGACTGCCAGCTCAGAGCCTGGAGCTTGTTTCAGTCTGTGACTCCCTCTCGCTGACCTTCCCCTGCTCACGCTGTCTCTCTCTCTCTCTCCTAGAAATAAATAAAAACATTAAAAAAAAAGAAAGAATCAAATATCAGCATTTTATAAGTCATCTACCAGACCGCTAGAAAAATCCAAAGCATTTCCCACATTCGCATGAATTATGAATGACAAGCTCAGATATAGGTCCCTCCTTCTTTGCTTCCTGAGCTCAGTAGCCCTGGTCCACCATGTGCCCCTTTTGGTAATAATTTTTAGAAGGGCTAAGAGCCACCTAATTCATTGTGTCTTCCACTGTAACTCCTGCTCCCCCTCTTCTCCATTTTTGTTCTAGTTCAGTAACTTCTTTCCATTTCACAGCTTTTGAAGGAAGTGATGATTTCCTTGGCTTTACAATATAATATTAATTATTTAATAATAGCAATATATACTATATTTGCTCTGAGCTCCCATTTTGTATCAAGTGTTGGGTCACACAATCTGGACAATTTGTTTCCCATTCTCATAATGATTCTACAAAGTAGGTTTAATTAGTTCTTTTTTTTTTCCAAGTAGGAAAATTGATGTTCAGAGAACCTCATGGACTCACCTCAAATCACACAGATTTTTACACTGCAATGTCCACATATTTTTTCACATGCCCCTTGTTTAACAATTCTTGATCTAATATCCTATTTCCTCTGCCCCATTGGTGATACCACAATATCTCACTTTTCAGATGAAGTTGGAACCGTGATTCTGAGCAAAGATCCCCGGTTCCCATTCTTTATTTTACACATCCATGAGACTGAGCCGTGGAACACAGCCCATCTACAAACACCGAAGTGATGTTGCTGCTGTGGATATTTATGGAAAATAGATATTAGATGACAAAACACACCTAAGCAGCTGCTCTGTGACGAGCTTTAATGGGGCAGCCGCAAACAGGGTGGAGAGAAGGGATTCCTCCTGGGACTGGTGAAGAACAACTTGCAGCAGAAGGCAGTATGATTGGGCACTGCTGGGACCTGCCTGGCACAGAGCAATCAGAACGGGGTGGTTCTTTTAGTGCGACAGAAGCCGGCAAACATGAATCTAGGAGATAGAAATGTCAAGAGTTACAAGCAGTGCAAATAGTGGCTATACTTGTGGGCCAAAGGAAAAGTCTTTACTTGAGTAAATGTGGAAGGAATGGCTGGCAATGCACATGCAGGCATGGGTTAAACCAAGTAAATTATGACAAACTAGAACAAGATCAGCAGCAGGAAAACACCTTCGGAGGCATCATTGTCGAGCGTGAAGGACAACACCCTTAGGTTAGCGTAATTAGAGTCAGTCAATTACATTGCCACCCCAAATTTACCATCTAGTTGAGGAGGCAGGACATCCGCCCATGCCCTTTGGAATTCCATAAAAATATTTCCAAAAGGAGAACCCTTTGCCTATTCATCCATTTTTAGTTTCAAAGAAGGTGGGGTTTTTGTGTGTTTGCTTTTTACTATTGAATAGGAAGTTTGGAGATTTTTCTAGATTATTGCATCATCTTGTTAGTTTGACCTTTTTGTTCCATACAAAGTGAGCAGCAGCCTTTACTTCATCCAGCCTGTCTTTGAAGACATATATAAGGACACCGTACGAATAAACGGGAGTTGGAATCTTGAATCCTGTCAATGCTGCATCGCCCCGCATCATGGAGCACAGCACGTGGGTTCATGGTTGCGATGTATAAGAGAAAAGGCGAGTGCAGTAGACAGGCAATACGGATGTCTGGCCCAAAGCTCCCAGGCACCTCCTGCAAGAGAGGCATTGATATGGTGCTTCTACCCAGATGGCTTTCACTGGCATTTGTTTGAGTGTCCCAGGAAAGAGACTCTCAACTACCCAAATCAGTTATCACTTCAGCACATGTGTTTTAAAAATCCTTTTTATGTTTGGTAAAAAAACAAAACAAAACAAAACAAAAAAACAACTCTGCTTGAGTAAACAGTTACATCACTAATTGCTAAATATGACATTATCAGATTGTTTTGACTTCCTGGGGATGAGGGTAAGGAAAAAAGGTTAATTACAATTACTTTTGTCTCTAACTAATGGGAAGCAGTGCTAACATCTGTGTGTTGCCTGCGAGAAGGTTGGCAATAATCTCTATGTATTAACCAGAGTAGAATAGAATGACCCAAAGTGTGGATGTCATTGCGTTACCTGAATTTACCCAGCAGCTAACAAAATAGGTCTCTTTCACTAAAGACTAATTTTCACATAAAAAAAAATCTTTATTATGGGCCTAGTGCAGTTAAATTGCCTGACACAGTAGGGAATCTATACTTAGACTGGTAATATTAAGCACTGAGAAAATGCCTCAGGTGATGATCAAGCTGAGTGGTAATTCAGACCCCTGATAATTCTCTTCCAAGAAAATTCCACCAGGTGGCACAAAATGTCTCAAAGAGCACTGAGCATGCTCTCTCTTTGGACCACAGTGAATTGTGAAGAAAAGATTAAGAATTGCTAAAGATGGTAATATGCCTCCCCGACTCCTCCCTAAAGCACACGTTTATTCCCCGGCCAATTTTTGGAAGACAAAAGTATATGTGTGACAGTATACACTTTCTATATATTCACTGAAATTTATCCTTTGAACAATGTATAGGGCTACCCAGTACAGAAAAACAAAGCAGTGTGGCAAGGGAAATGGAGATTTGCAAAGTTGCCAAGTCACCAAATCTAAAGTCATCGAGTTTGTACACAAATCTTAATACAAACTCTTTTCTTTCCACAAGTTTAAATATGGGGTCTTTCCTACACATTGTGAATGTCCTGATACACTGAGAAACTGTAGTGATAACTGAAGATCTGTGGCAGTTACCTGAAGCCAAAATCGTTGTCTTTCAAAGACTGAGGAAAGACGTCATAGTGGAATGAAATAAGGAGAGATCACTTTCTTTTTTTTTTGGTCATTTTTTTTTTCTTTTACAAATAGTTTATTGTCAAATTAGTTTCCACATAACACTCAGTGTTCATCCCCATAAGTGCCCTCCTCTATGCCCATCCCCCCCCCCCATCCATCAGTTCTCAGTTTTTGTCAGCATTCAAGAGTAAGGAGAGATCACTTTCTTGTTTCTAGATGCTGCCACCTCCTTAAACAGTGGTCTACAATTTGCCCAGAATTGTGAGTAAATATACACTGAAATGGGGTGTCAATTAAGCAGTTAGGTAGAAATCACAATACTCTGTGATCCCGTGTGATTCCAGCGTGGTGACTAATGGGAGAGTAGTTTGGCTCCGGGATGGTGGAGGGCGCCTCGAATAACCTGTGGAGGGGCTTTCTCCACTTGCTCACAGCAGTGTCCAAATCACAGAAATACTGACCCAATGTGTCTGTACAAAGACCAGGCTTATGCATTTTGAAAGAAAATTTCCCAGATAATGTTCAAGAGTCTTCTAAGAGGTTTAAATTGAAGGATTTAAGTTTCTTTGGAGGTAGTTATGGGTAGAGCTCCTTCTAACAGACTCCTCCAAGAAGTAAGGACATTCAATAGCCATGAGTAGATCTGGAAAGAAATCTAGTGTCTCTTCCTTAAAGAGAAAGTCTTCATTTCTGTCTGGAGACAGAAGGTGGTTGGGTCATGTGAAATTTCAAGCATCCTTCATGCTCACCTGTCTTAGAAGGAATAGCTGGCCCCTTAAGGAGAAATAAAATATGAATACATAGGAATATAAGAATTGTTCTTAAACTAGACTCTGAAAAATGCAAATTTGAATATTTTGAGTAGCAGGGAAATGAGAACATAACTACAGAAAATTAAATTATGTGGAGGAATTAATATTTAGCTCATTTTAACTGGAATGCAGGATATATGATACATGGAAACAAGGAACAAGTCCTTAAATTTTAGAGTGAGGTGTTTGAAGTTTATTCATTGTGAAGCAAACAGTGGTTCTGATTCAAGCTATAACGTGATTAGTTTTATTCATTGGGAGGTTTAAACCTGACAGCTATATATAAAATGAATTAGAAGAGAAAGAGACTGAATTAATACTTATACTGAGTTCTTTCTAGTACCAGGCTTTATGATAGGTATTGAGGTATGTTTAGCATTTCACTGAAGCCTTATAATGACCTTGTAAATTAGTTCCTCTAATTACCAATTTTACCAATAACAACAATCAAGGCTTAGGGAATGTAAGTGCTCTGCCCTAATTTATAATATCAAGTGGTAGAACAGGACTTTTAGATCTACAAGACTTCAAGATCTATAAGCATGATGATTATATTGAATTCATCTAGGAATGATTGTAAGGAGAGAATTAAAAGCCATTCAGGATACAGGTGATGATTTAGAAAGCAATTTGAAGAGAAAACATTTTTCTAGCAAAATATAACATAGAGCTTTTTCTGCTAGAGATTGAATGATAGAAATTATATCTGGAGCAAAAGTCAAAGGAATTTTTGTTTGTAACTTTTTTAAATTTAAGTTTATTATTTATTTATTTATTTAGAGTGAGTGAATGAATGAATGACTGAGGAAGGGAGGGGCAGAGACAGAGAGAGAGGAAGAGACGAGAATACCAAGCAGGCTTGGCACCATCAGTACAGAACCCAATGTGGGGCTCAGTCCCACAAACCACGGGATCATGACCTGAGCAGAGATCAAGAGCTGGGCACTCAACCGACTGAGCCACCCAGACACCTTTAAAGTCAAAGGGATTTTTAAAATCCACATTTGCATAGAAACCAACATTGCATGAAACACATGACCTCATGCATTTCTGGGTATCAGGGCTGAGCTACTGTACAAAAAACTTCAAGACTCTTCTCTGGTCTTCATGAATCATCAATGTGTCTAGTCCTCCAGCTCCTGGTTTTCTCGAGCTCCTGAGCTATGTGATTTGTGTTCGGCGAAAGGCCAACTGTATTAGACTATTAATTAGATAGTGTGACTAATCTAAACTCTAAGAATGCTTGACAAAAGTACTGAGGTCGAAAACTATCATCTTTGCATTTACCTAATACCTCATTTTGAAATGAATGGATGCTAAAGCCAATAATTAGACTCTGCAGTGAAGCAGGAAGAGACTCTAACCCATGTAGACCTTCCTGGATTTGATTTCCGCGTCTGTAAGGAAGGGCTGACCGTGCTAAACATGCCAGGCATTTCACAGGGACAAATGAGAAGATGTACAGTAGAGACGTGCCTGGCATTTTCAGAATTCAGTCAATGATAGCTGTCTTCCAACTTCAGTTTTTCTAGTGTTGAGCATGTATCTCATTTCTGGGCTCAAGGTGTCCCTTCAGTGTCTAGAAGTAAGAACATGACATGGGGCACCTGGGTGGTTCAGTCGGTTAAGCATCCGACTTTGGCTCGGGTCATGATCTCAGAGTTCGTGGGTTTGAGCCCCACGTTGGGCTCTGTGCTGATAGCTCAGAGCCTGGAGCCTGCTTCAGATTCTCTTTCTCCCTCTCTCTCTGATCCTCCCCTGCTTGTGCTGTTTCTCTCTTTCAGAATTACATAAAAAAATTTTTTTTAAATTTAAGAACATGGCAGATGTGCAACCCCCTTGTCCATCACCTTCACACACTATTCATTCACTTATTCAGCGAGCTGTGTTGGGAACCTCCTCTGTGGGCAGCACTGGGGAATCAGAGATGAAGGTAGGTCAGGGAAAGACAAGCATGCATGTGGAGAGCTGTGATAGAGGTGAGCTATGGAGAGTGGAGAGGCCTTACTGAATGCAGTCTACTGGTCTCTGAGGAGAGTCTTGTGAAGGCTGGATCTGATTTGGATTTTGAAGAATGTACGTGAACTACCCAGGAGAAGTGAGAAGGAGGAGGCATAACATGATGTTCTAAACAGAGAAATGCAAGTTCCTTAATCAGAAAAGACTCCTTACCTTCCTATTGGAAGGGCAACTATCTACGTATTTGAACAATGACATCCCTGTGATTCTTCTTTTCTCTGGATTCTTCTCAGATTAGTCTTGAGAAAATTTTAAAAATCTTGACATGGAATTAAGGGCCTGCACACTAACCTCTGCTGACCAGTCAGACCAGTGCTGCAGATACCACTATTTTCTACTTTACTTCTTTCAAACATAACATTAAAATATTATTGGATAGATGAGACCTACAGATTTCTTCCCTTGAACTTTATTGTTTTCCTTTTGTTTCCCCCCACCCTTCCACTGCTCACTGCTCCCTGACCCGCACCCCACTTCGTATGGGGGTGTTATCACAAAATCAGAAAGGTAGTTGAAATTATATGACCACTGTCAGTTTCAATGTGTTAATTATATTTATTTATGTATTGTTGATCACATTACTGGAAACCCCTTAACTTAAAGTAAGAACTAGGAGCACCTAGGTGGCTCAGTCGGTTAAGTGTCTGACTCTTGATTTTGGCTCAGGTCATGATCTCACAATTTGTGTCGAGCCTTACGTCGGCAGAGTGAGTAGTGCAGAGTAGAACAGAGTAGTGCAGAGCCTGCTTGGGACTCTCTCTGCCCCTCCCCCCCATGTCTTTCAGAATAAATAAATAAACATTTAAAGAAGGAACAAGAGTTCTTGTGCTCTCTTTAACATCTCTTATGATGAAGTGATGAACTGAAATATTTTCAAACTTGGAAAATGTGTGATGATTTCACTTATTACCATACAGTTGTGATTGACCGTTTCACATTAAAGGAAATAACTGTTGGATACCTGATGGGGTCAGAGAGTCATATAGAAAACTCTAGAGTTGAACAAATGCTTTTTTGTTTGTTTTCCACTTATTCGGTTATTTTGTGGTTTTTCATGCATTATTTATTACTAGTCTGCTTCTTTATTTCAATATGTTTATTTAAGTATTTTTATATTTTTTTAAAATACAAATGTATCCACAGACACATTCCAGGGGCATTTGGGGGGTAACTTCTAAAATTATTATGACTTTGTTTCTAGTATTACTGAAATAGTATTTAAAGTAATGTCATGAACAGTGCAATACATCACACCCTCTTTGTATTCCTTACCAGGTAGTGGAATTTTCTAAAGTAAAGCTCATGTCTTAGTCATTTTCATAGGCCCTAAAACATTTCTGAGCATACACTACACATTTGTAAAATTCTTAAGTTTTTTGAAATGGAATTCTCTCAAATTGTAGCTTTCATGGGTGGAGAAAATGCAATGCATATATTGTCAGTTAAGCTCTGGCAAGAAAGGCTTCTGTCAGCATTTTCCTAAGATTGGTCTATGCAGTCAAAGCTGAGCAGATGATTGTATAAATCATCAGATAAGCTGGGTCCAGCTAAAGAACATTCAAGTAAACAGAAGCTTCATGTAGCCGTCTTGGTATAGTTGGGTTCTTAGTAACTCCAGGTCAGAGGCATGAGGTCTTCTTTCTCACATACACTCACAGACACAGAGACACACACAGACACATGGAACTAGAAGGTATACCATGGATTAGCTTTCCCTTCCTTGTGTCTATCTTCTCTACTAATTCCCAGGATAATTATTTAAAATTTTTTTGATGTTTATTTCTTTTTGAGAGAGGCAGAGACAGAGTGTGAGCTGGGCAGGGGCAGAGAGAGAGAGACACACACACAGAATCTGAAGCAGGCTCCAGGCTCTGTGCTGATAGCACAGACACAGGACTTGAACCCACGAACTGTGAGATCATGACCTGAGCCAAAGTCAGACGCTTAACTGACTGAGCACCCAGAAGCCCCATTATGTTAGCATGTTCTTTGAAGAGTCCCAAATATTGTTAAAAGTACAACATGTAGCAGACCTAGAAGAACATAAAACATAGCAACCAATGGCTCATGTAGGATGATAATTTTAAAACTGTCTGCAGAAGCAGAAAGTCTGAAGTTCTTTTTCTGACAGACTGGCAGTGGTAGCCTTACTGTGAGTCTTGGAGAATGGAAAGTCCATCAGCATCTCTGGAACTCTTCAAATGGTTAACTAGCAAGGTAATTTCATCTAGAAAGATAACATGAATGAATTGAAGCCTTAAAAAAATAGCCTAAACATTGGCATATCCATTCTCAATTACCCTCTCATTAGTTAGTTTATTCTATTTGTACACAGAAATAGCAATATAAGACATACTGTGTGTAATGGACGTTTGTGAGAATCCCTTTGTCTGTCCAGCATTTGAACCCTGTTTCATAAGCTTTGATAAGGTACAAAGATGATCTCCTCTTGAGGAGCAGAAATGCTAGACTTGAGTTTCACAGCCTTCTTTGCACTTGGGACTCAGTATGTAACTAGTCTCCACTAATCAGATTCACTTCCACCAGACACTGACTCAAAGCCAAAGGCATAAGGATGGGCGATTGTCTGCCTGCATGAAGACCCACCATGGTCAATGGAGACAGCACCCTGGCACAGGACATGGTCTCCAGGGCTCAATGTTAGCATATGTGGTTTCTCACCAATTTAGCAAGCAGCTTATTTGGGGGGAATGTCATTTAAACCATAACTTCTACCTCATTCCTTAGCCGGTGTTTCCCTGAGCTGTCTCACATCCTTTCAGTGCATTTTCTTCTGTTTATGTCCATTTTTGTTTGTAATGAAGAATCTCATTCAATTTCCCGTGCTGGTCACTGGGGGACCCCAGAGAGATAACACCTGCTCTGGCACCTTAAGGGCTTCACACTCTGATAGGTGAGATGAGGCAAGTTCACTTTCAATGTGATGTGTGCATGATTATTCTCTCTGTGGAGATGATCACTTGTGTGGGTTCTCAGCGAGCTGGGGAATCCTCCAATTTATCTTTCTGGGGTATGCAATGTTGGCTCATTACCCAGATAAGAGACATCCCACATAAACTGTCCCTTTCACGTGTGAGTGGCCGAGAAGACAGTCCAAAGAGTCTTGCCTTTTGTCTGAATGTGTTTGTGCTAGAATAAACTCTGGGGCTGCGTCAGCAGTGGGGAGCTTGCCTCGGCTCGGGCCTGTGTGGAGTCTACACAGATGGCACTCCCAGTAGGATTACACATCCCAGGGAACTTCTGAACCATATGGAGAAGAAAGTTCCCCGGCTGAGAGTTCCGCTCCATTATTTCCCATTGGAAGTAGCGCATTGTGATCAAGCTTGAATTATCAGATGTGAGGCAACGGATATCAAAATGTTATATTTGCCAGAGTTTGGAACCACTTATTCTCAGCCTAATGATTATAAAGAACATGTGGTTATAGTACATTCTGAGTTATGCTACCAGGGATCATTTACAACACTTCCAAGGGCACAGCCGTGTAACTGTGCTGTGTCCCTGCCTTATAGCAGAATTCTGGAAATAAAGATTGTCCCACACTGCTGCGGGACATGGCTTGGCTTCTGAGTGCTGCTTTCTCCTGAATCTCTGTGAAGGAACATTGAGCTTCAGGGCCAGGGAACATGGTGTCCTTTCTTTGCCAGCACTGGGCCCTGGTGGGCACTTCCACCATGAAAGACCCCTAAGAGCATCAGTGCCAAGCCCTGTGTGCTTTTGGATGTCTTCATGAACCAAGAACAAATGGCCCCAAAGACAGAGTGATGGAGGTGTGGAGGGACAGATAGGGATCCTGCTGCACTCACTTGGGCTGACTGACCCTGGGCATCGTTGGTGTCGGCATCCGGGCTCAGGAGATGCAGGCCCAGGACCCATCGCCGTGGAGACCCGCATCCTCCATACAACACCCCAACATGCCTGTCTGTGTCTGAGAAAAGGGAACTGCTAGAACTGAGGGGTCACCTCCTGGGGGGGCATTTCATTTGTATAAACAAGTGAGTTGTGGGTCACAAGCAAGGAGGCCAGAACAAGCCCAGTATCTGTGGACCAGCTGGCCTGAACTGAACCACACAAGTTGACAAACACAAACTTGCCTGCCACGTGCATGTTGTGCATTCCATAACCAAGAGAAGCAACTTGCCCTTATTCCTTCACCTCCACCTTGCGAGGCCTAGAAGAGAGAACTCTGAGCTACACAGGTCAAGACAAAGAGCCTGGCCAGACTGTGTGCACACCCTGCCTCTGGGATAGAAAGCACATGATTCTTCTCCCAAGCTGGGCCCACTAAACTCTGATGGTCCTTCCTCTTATTTCCACATGGGCTTCTTTCGGGTAGATCTGACCATTACCATAACACTCAGGTATGTTAGCAGATAGAATGCTCTAAGATCAGGCCGCTCCCCATCAGAGGGACATGGAGTCACCTGAATGGAGAGGGTGTGCCTGGTTTCTGGGATTGGCATTAGAAGCTCGTTTCTCAGGTTGCAAATACAAAGGAAAAATTTAAAGGGCATTTGATTCAAGAGAGAAAAGAGGAATAGAGATTTCCTGGGTGGAACTACTTGTCACTTTAGGAAGCCATGTGAGTGAAACAACACTTGTTGGCCCTACAGGTAAGCTGAAGACGGAAGAACTTCAAATCGCCCCCACTGGCACACATTCATTCTTCTCTGTCTCCATTTACTGTTTAGTAAGGATCTTGAGAGAGTCCCAGCCTGTTTTTTCTGTACAGAGCAACCGAGAATTTTCAAACCCAGGGTTCTGTCTGCTAGGATAGAATGGTCCAGAATAACTGGAATATATCTGAGACCCGTGGAGTGTTAGCGCCATGAAGAAGGATGGAAGTACAATGCGGAAAGATAGAATCAAGAGCATTTGGTTAAGTTAGGGGTGTGGTCGTAGTCTATCAGGCAAAGCAGGTATTCCTTCACACAGCATCAGATTAGGATTTCTTGGATACCAACAATGGTAGATACATCAGTTGTTTCCTAGAATTCTCCTCAAAGCCACATATCCAGATTATAGAGATAGAAAACGGAAGTATTGTCCAATGCAGAAGAATAGTTTAAATACTTCCTGAAAGTATTAGACAAAATAAGCAATATTAGTAAGAAGTCTTCAGTCAGATTGAATCCCATCCAGAAATGCTGCTTTAAATATTGGTTACAAATTCTCTTGCTGAGTCTAGACCAGACATAGATGATATATTTTCACCCAGTTATAAAGCAATTACCCCCACGGCTTTGGGCCAAAAGATTGGATATTTGAGACTCTGAAATGATCACCCTGTAAATGACCGTAATGTGGGTAATTAAAAATAGATTATTGGATTAAGATTTGAATTACTTTTGAAGACCTTGCTGTTCCTTGGTGTATGTGGTTTTTGTGTTTTGGGTTTTATTCCCCCTTTATTTTTTCTCTCTGAGTGATCATAATTGAATGCATCTTTAGACTACAAATTGTAATTTTGCTGTCAGCAATGGTACTTTAATCTCAGATGTTTATTAGAAAATTTCTCTGCACTAACTGTGAATTTAGCTAGCAAGAAGCACTTGAATCAACTGAATGGTCTCCTAACAAAATTAAGAACTTGGTAAAGCTCTGTGTCAGGGGCTACTATAGTGAGCTTTAGTAGCTATACATTTTGTATTTTTAAATGTAGGATTTTAGTAATAATGAGAATAAAAACAACCGTATTAGTACTTACATCAGCTCTTCTCTTAGAAAAGAGAGATTAACAAAAACGCACTGAATTAGATACGTATGTAATCGGGTCAAAGGAAAATGGGAGTTGAGTCAATTCTCAATGAATTTGATTAATGTAAATAATTTATCTGGATCCTTCCACTCCTACACCCTACTTATTCCTTAAAATATAGGACATATTTTCCTTAAATAGATTTCCCTCCCCTTCCTGTAATTCACAGAAGACTCCACGTGGAGCATGCAGTGGGGAGCCTGTGAAGTGGAGCAGAGCTCTGGGGTCCAGTGTCTGTCCAGCTCTCTTCCTTCTTCCTTGGGCATGCATGGCTGTGCTTTGTCTCTCTGGTCTTTGGCATCCTTGTTATGAAAAATGCAGAGATTGGACCAAATGAAATTTACACTTCTTCTGGCTCTACTTTCCCATGAAGTGGTACTAGTCACTGTTTCTGTGAAGAGTGATTTCCCAACAGAAAGGATGTCTACTCTTTGCCCTTAAAGGAAGGATGATATATCCTTAGTCTGTGTTGACTGGAAAATAAACATACATTTACTATATGATCCAGCAATTCCTTCCTAGGTATTTACCCAAGAGAGAAGGAAGTTAGTGTTCTCCCAAAAAGCTGTACTCAAATAGCTATGGCTGCTTTATTCATCTCCCCAAACTGGGACAACACAAAGGACTTTCAGTTGGTGAATGAATTAAACAAAGTGCGCTCTCACCAAGCGAACAGTGCCAGTTGGTGGTAAAAAGAAAGGAACTTTAACACACCCAGGATATGGCGGATAAGTGGGAGTAAATGTTTCCAAATCACATAGCTGATAAGGGGTTAATATACCAAATATATAAGGATCTTCTATAACTCGATAGCAAAAAAAATAAATAAAATAAAATTGCTCTTATTGTAAAACGGGTAAAGAACTTGAATAGGTCTTTCTCTCAAGGACACATTCAAATGGCCAACAGGCATGTGAAAAGATGCTCAGTATCACTAAATCAAAACCACAAGGGCATGCCATTTCACACAGGTTAGGGTGGCTTTCATGTGCATATTATATATGAATAAAATAAGTGTTGGCAAGGATGTAGGGAATTTAGAACACTTGTGCACCACTGGTAGAAACGTAGGATGGTGTGAGTGCCACAGAAAACACTATGGAGGCTCCTCAAGATATTAAGAGTAGAACCACTATAGGATTCAGCAATTTCACTCTTGGATGTTTATTCAAAAGGATTAAAATCAGGATCTTGAAAAGATATCTGCACTCCCATGTTCACTGAAGCCTTATACACAATAGCTAAGATGTACAAACAACTTAAGAGCCTACTGACAGATGAACAAACAAAGGACATGTGCTGTATGTATTCGATGGAAGACTCTTCAGCCTTAAAAATGAAGGAAATCCTGTCCCATGGAACAACATGGATGGACCAGGACATTATTATAAGTGACATAGGCAGTCACAGAAGGACATAGGCACTTTGACTGAATTTATTGGCGATACTTAAAGTGGCCAAAATCATAGGGACAGAAAGCAGATGGTGGTTGCCAGGGGCTGGGGGAAGGGAATGGAGAGCTGTAGTTCCACGGGTAGAAAGTTCCAGTTACACAAGACAAAGTATGGTCGAGAGATCTCCTGGGCCGCATTGTGCCTGCAGTTAACAGTGCTGTACTGTGCACTTCAAAATCTGTTAGAAAAGTAGATCTCATATTATCTGTTCTTATCACAGTAAGAAAAAAATACATCAGTAAATACATTATTTATTAGGAACCTCATGACAGCATGGATGCGACTCGAGTGAATTATGTGTTAAGTGAGGGAGGTCAGACTCAAAAGCCTACATGCTCTATGAGTTTATACACACAACATTCTGAAAAAGACAAACCTATCAGGATGGAATACAGCTCAGTGGCTGCCAGGGGCTTGTGGTAGGAAGAGGGGGCTTAGCGAGGGGGGGCGCACAGAAACGTTCTCTAATTCTGGGTTGTGATAGTGGTTATATGACTACCGCTTGTTAAGACTGGCAGACTTACCCACTTTGCTATGCGGATTTTACTTCAATTAAAAAAAAAAAAATCAACAACACAGATCTAAGGTCTGCTGCTGAACTCTCCCTGTTGCTTAAATTTAAATTCTAAACCTTAATTTTAACATTTTATCAAGCAACTGTTTCTGTCTCCTTCTCGTCACGGTGCTCACGCTAAAGACGGGGGTCCAAGTTACCAGCCAGTGGACTGAAATGTCGCAGAGTGCAAGTGGCCTGACCAGGCAGAAGTGCTGTCCTCAATGCAATCTGCCTTCCAGGTTCCTGAAGGTTGCTTGCTGCTCTGGAGGAAGCAGTGCTCATTTGCATCGACTTCCAACAACTTCCCTCAGGCAAGGCCCTGGAGGCAGGCACCTGTATCCGCCTGCCTGTGGGCTCAGGTACTGCTCAGGGCGGAGCCCTCACTCCCTCAAGGGCTCTGTTGTGCTTCAAGACACCAGGACCAGCAGAATCTGTCTTTGAATGTATCTGCCTTCCAAGGCAGACTCTGTGCAGGTGGAGGGCTTGTGGTGTCATCAACCCAGGAATGGTAGGCGCCTGTGCTTAAAGAATATCTTCCACAAATAAGAGGTTCCTACTGGATGTTGTAAATTCTATCTCAGGCTAGGAACCCTATCTTGGTAAATTCCCATGTTTCTACAAATTAGGTCTTAGATTTTTATCTAGCCATAGAGATCACAGTGTGGTAGCATTTTAAAATCTATTAAATGGATGAAAAATATTTTATAGTTGGTAACTGCATGGTAGGAACAAGGTCCTTCTATGTTACCAAATGCATATGCTACTTACACACATGCATATCATATTTGGGTAATTGACAAGAGGCACATGCATTGGCGAAACTTAATATTAATCCACGGACTATATTATAAATGTGTTGCATGGTGTTTTCTAGTACTAGAACTCTCTTGTCTCCTGTATAAATATGTGTTTTTAACTAGTTGGCTCAAGGGTGATATAATCTGTGATCATATGATACTCAAAGTGATTATTTTGACCCCAGAATCACTGAATCACAGGGCTGAAAATTTGAAGATCAGAAAGTCCAAATCCTCATTCCAAGAAAAAAGGCACACAAATAGCTTGTCTGGGTTGCCTAGACCATGCATGGATATGTTGGGTGAGATGGATTCATAACTTCCAGAAATGAATCATTCCAGCTTTTTGCGGGTTGACCTAACATAAATTTTGTCTTGTTTAAGTGCATACCATGTTCAAAATGTACAGAAATCTGTTAGATTTCTACACATCAGTAATGAAGCAGCAGAAAGAGAAATTTAAAAAAAATCCCATTTAAAATTGTACCAAAAACCGTAATATACGTAGGAGTATACATAACCAAAGGGGTAAAAGATCTGTGCTCTGAAAGCTATAGAACACTTATGAAAGAAATTGAAGGAGACACAAAGAAATGGAAAAATAGTCCATGCTCATGGATTAAAAGAGTACATGTTGTTAAAATGTCCATGCTACCCAAAGCAATCTACACATTCCATGCAATTCCTATTAACATACCGCCAGCATTTTTCACAGAGCTAGAACAAACCTAAAATGTGTATGGAACCACAAAAGACCTCAAAGAGCCAAAGCAATTTTGAAAAAGAAAAGCAAACCTGGAGGCACCACAATTCCAGAACATAGGGAAAGGGAAGGAAAGCTAAAATAAGATTAAAAACAGAGAGGGAGGCAAACCATAAAAGACTCTTCAATACAGAGAACAAACTGAGGGTTGCTGGAGGGGAGCTGGGTGGGGGGATGGGCTAAATGGGTGATGGGCACTAAGGAGGGCGCTTGTCGGGAAGAGCACTGGCTATTGGATGTAAGTGATGAATCACTAAATTCTATGCCTGAACCCAGTTTTACCACATAAGCTAACTAACTATAATTTACATAAAGAACTTGAAATAAAAGCAAGCAAACAAACAAACAACAATTAAGTTACCCTGGTGCAGTGGCTTAAACAAATTACAATATAAAGAGTCTACGTATATTTAACTGTAAAATAATTTAGTCTCAATTAGACTGAAATATCACGCCATAATATTTGTATGTTTCAATGAATAGTGACCTTGGAAAATAGTTTGTTTCTAAAACAGTTTTCCAAAGGCATTTTACCAATAAATTGTTAAAAACTAAAAAAGTGCCCAGAATAAATCTTGCAAGCCGACCGATAAACAGGACAAGAAGACAATGAGGGCCTGACTGCAGGCTGCTGGGGCCGTCACCGCAGTCCCGGCCTCGCTGGACAGCCTGGCGACACCGGGTGAGTCGGTTGCACCGGCAGCGCTGAGAGTGACATTGCTCATCTTTGGGTGAGGAAAATGGTCCTTTGAGAAACACCTTCTCCTCCCCACAGTGCCGTATAACTGCAGAACTCTTGTCAAAGGATGTCCCACCGAAACAGAAAGAGCCATGAATAGACTGGATCTGCAAAACGATGGCCTTGGCAATCCGTGGAACTACAGGCACTTCTTTCCTCCCAATTTTGCCTCCCAATCCCGGCGGACAGCACCTTGTGGTGTCTGTGACCTACTGATCCAGGCTGGTATGTGAGGATGCCTGTTTCCGGCCGAGAATAGACAAAGCCAGTGTCTAAGCCAGCCTAGAGAAACTACTACGTAGTGGTTCAATCCAGCTGTTGGACTATTTGGGGATAAACTGCAAGCTAAGAACAGATTTACGGATAAACATTTGCAACTAGTTTGATTACAGAGAATGTGAACTTTGAACACCAGTTGTGTGAAATGTAATACGTGAGAGATTCCCATGCTTTTCATTAGCTGTAGACCTAAAACATTCTACTTGATTACCACTATTACATTTTGATTTTACCAAAATTTGGGGACATTTGCCTTCTCTTTTATTATATAAATATCTAGATAATGTCTTTAATTTTGTCTCTTGGCCTGCAAAGCCTATTCTACTGCTTTCCAGAACAAGGTTTGAGTACCCCTAGTCTAAGCAGTATCTGGTCACTAAGCAATACAAGAATCAGTGGCTGGACAGAGGACATTAGTTAGAAGAGAATGAAACAGAACAAAACAGTAGATGCCTTCATGCTCGTAACAAAAGCAGAAGTGGATGCCATTACTATGATTGGAATTTATCCAGGATGTTAGGATCAACTCAAAATGCCATGAGCTCTTTCATGCCGCTGAGTGCTTAGTTCTTTACTTTTATATCCTCTCCAAAAGACAGAGCTCCTCCATGCCAGGTTATTGGCTCAATATGACAACAGTAAATCTCTGGTGACACTTCCAGCAGCACATAAGAAGATAGTTCTCAGAAATGACCAATAATTGACCTGGCGCGGCCTGCCTAAGCATGTGAGGTCTAACAGGCTCTAACATTAAGTACAGAATTATTTCCCGATTGATACTTTGCATGTAATGCTATTCGACTACTCAGAAAATGAACAAAATAGAGTCAAGTAAGAGAATAGACTTCTTTTTATCTTCCAATGATAAATGAAATTGAGTTTTGACCAATTGATAGAGAAATCACCTCTTATTATTCCTAAAATCGATGGTGGAATAATTAGATTTAGCAAATGGGATTTTAAAAAAAATCCCTTCAAGGTCACCAGCACTACTTCCTATACTTAATCTAGGAGAATTCCCTAAACTGAATTTTCTAGGGTTTTGTTGGGTTTGATAAAAGACATCAGCCTCACGGTATCAGCATTGGTGAATAACAAATCACACCAAATGATAGCTTAGAGCAGTGATGAGCTCTTCTCGTGCTTCCTGGGTTGGCCACATGGGTTTTAAGCCCAGGCAGTGGGTGGATCGACCACGGCTGGATGGTTGGCAATAGCCACGCTGGCATGCCCGGGGCCACCGCTGGACAGACTGGCTCTCTCCTTTCACGTGGTCTGTTCTCACAGCTGCAACACGGCATGGTGGACTCTCTGCTCTCAAGGGCAGAAGCTGCATCTTTGAATAGGAGGAGCTCCAAATAATTTCTACCCTTTGACAGCCTAACACGTTTTTATTCCTAGTTATTTATCATTGTGAACCCTGAGAGACTAGTTAAGACCCTATGAAGGGAGGGAAGGTATTCCACGATGCTGATACCAGCAGCGAGTGGCTTTAGCAGAGGAAGTATCAGAAATAAGACAGAAAATGCCATCTTTTCTTTAACAAAAGTATGGAATATGTGTACATATATATATATATATTTTTTTTTTGCTACGTGCACTTTCTCTGTTTACTCAGAGTATAGAGTTTCCTACTGGGAGCCAGACTGTCCCTCCCAGAGCGGCTGTTTGCTAGCTCTCTGCCTTTGGCCTGGGTAATTAAACCCTCTCGCCTCTGTTCCCTCTTCCCTTTTAAAAAAACTTTTTTTTTTATTTAAAAAAATAAAAAATAGGCATCACTGTTCCCTCCTTCCTGTAATGGAATGTGAATAGTGTTTACATGATAAGTTGCTATGAGGCTAAAATGAGGCGCTGTGTGTGGGGTCACTGGCAAGGTGCTAGGCATGTAATTGGAGCACAATTAATATTAGCAATAATTGTTAGTATAATTCATGATCTGGAGGTGCCTGGGTCGCACAGTTGGTTAAGCATCCGACTTTGGCCCAGGTCATGGTCTTGCTGTTTATGATTTGAGCCCCGTTTTGGGCTCTATGCTGATAGCTCAGAGCCTGGAATGTGCTTTGGATTCTGTATCTCCCTCTCTCTGCCTTCTCCCCTACTCATGCTCTGTCTGTCTGTCTCTCTCTCAAAAAAATAAGCATCAAAAAATTTATAATTCTTGATCCTATTACTGCCATTGGCTAGTTGATACAATTTGGTAAGTCAGGAGATTCAGGGCCTTTGATGACATGATCTTAACATTTACATATTTCAGTCCACTTCGTTCTTAAACCCACACTTAACAATGGTTTTGTTGAGTAGCTGCGTAGGCTAGGTCATAGCAAGGTAAGAAATAGCCACAAAACATGGAAGGATTAGTTTCTCGCTCACGAGCAGCCAGTGGAATGCAGCAGCTTCCCAGGAGAGCTGTCGTCCACGCAGGGACGTGGAGACCTGGGCCGCTGTCCTCTCTCTGCCAATCGATCACCAAGCCTCCTCGGTCGCTGACCCAGGGGCAGAAGGGGTGGAGAATTGCCAGGGTTTTCACCGTCTGGGGCTGGAAGTAACAGCCCTTCTTCCTGCCCGTACTGCCTGGGACTCGTCTTATGGCCACCGACTGCTGCCGTCCGAGTCCCCGGGCAGGAGAAGGTGGCCCTGGATTTAGCAGACACTTGTCGCAGCCCTGTTACAGTAGTGACTCAGTATGTTTTGTTCCACAGTTTTCTGAATCGACCCATTTGGTCATTAATAGTCACGAATGGCAGTGAGGCTTGCTTCATATGGCACATCAATCCACAGGATTTTCTTTTTGGGTTACACAGGACAACCCGAATCCCTCTTCCTTTCGAGAGCCATTCCAGAATGTGAAGAAGATGGATGAACAAGCAGCCACGGGGACCAGAAATGCAAGATGCAGCTCAGACAGAGGGCCTTCTGGTTCAAGGCAGCCGTGAGGCCCCCCTTCAAGGATTCCTCTCTATAATTTAACCTTCCTCCATGACGTCAACCATTGCAAGAGTTTGTAAAATATTATAAAGGGAATATAGTTCTCAGTACCTTATCCTGCGAGAGTGCCAGGTTATATGTTATATTAGTTTTTCGTTGCCACTAGCACATAAACTCAACTTAGCCTGAAACCACACCTGGTTTTTAGCTTATGTTTTTTGTAGGTCAGCAGCCCAGGTGGGCTCAGCTGCTCTCTCTCGTCAGCATTTCACAAACCCCAGATTAACGTGTCAGCTGCTTGGACTCATCTGGATGCTTGATGGAGATGTGTCTTCTAAACTCAGGCAGGTTGTTGGCAGAATCCAGTATCTTGTCACCGTGGGATTGGGGTCCCATTCTCTTTTTGGTCAGGTCATCCTCCGCTCCTGGAGACCACCCACATTTCTTCCCATGTGGCTGCCTCCATCTTCAAAGCCAGCAATGGAATTTTGGGTCCTTCTCATGCTTTAAGTATCTCTGACTTCTCCTCCTGACACCAACTGGAGGAGACTCTGCCCTTCAAGGGCTCACTTGACTGGACCTCCTGAGCCACTCTCATGGGTGTGCCTATATCAGTGTTGTGTTGGATGGCCAGAACCTTTGAGGCATCTTTATAAGTCTGACTGCTACATATGCTAACTATCTTATATTTCAATTTCATTCACTATTAAAGAGAGTTAACACTCAGAGTGCTTACAATGTGCCAGGCACTGTTCAGAGTAACTCTATGAAGTGAGTACTGTTTTCCTCATCTGACAGATGAGGAAGCTGAGGCACAATGGGGTCTGATTCTTGGCTTACACTCAAACAGTACATTAGGGGGCACTCTGGTTCCAGTGTCCAGTGTCCTGAGCACCACACGGGGCTCCTTCCTACTGAGCACTAAGAATGGCTTTGAGATGAGCAAACACAAAAGGGTCTCCCTGACTCTTCTTCCAGACTATACCTTCTCCAATCTCTGCTCCTGGATGAGCTCATGAAAAGGGAAAAATGTGCAGAGACTTTTAGTAGCTAATTGGATTGTTTTATTCTAATAGCAGGAAGTGGAAAAAAGCAAAACGGGCTCAACAGATACAGGATGAGCTTCTCTTCTTGCCTATTGTCAATATGTCAACATGTAGCATGGTACAGTTGAGAGAGAGAGAGAGAGAGAGAGAGAGAGAGAGAGAGAGATGAATGGAGGATGGCTGACTGGTTGGAGGAGGGATGAATGGACGATGTATAGATGGAGATGGATGTAGGTTGGAGTGATGGATGGACAGATGGTGGAGGATGGATGGATTGAGGGATGAAGGATGGATGGATGGAGGATGGAAGGGTGATGTGTGGATGGGTGGATAGAAGATGGATGGGTGGGTTGATGGATGGATGAATGAATGGAAGATTGATGGATGGATAGATGGAGGATACATGGAGGATGGATGTATGGCTATAGGATAGATGAATGAATGAAGGATGGATGGAGATGGATGGATGGGTGGATGGATGGATGGACGGATGGAGGATGCATGCATGCATGGATGGATGGAGATGAAGGATGATAGAGTGCGAATGATATTTAAAAGCTTTTCTCTTGTACTTCACTCAGTCACTCTAAACAATGAACAAAAGCCCATGTCACGTAAGACTTGAGCAGAACTCATGTTTTTAAAGGAATGTTCCCTTTGGATTGAGTGCTAGCTGGAGTCCCTCAAACTCACACCAAATCCCAGTGGGAACCACCTCATGTTTACCACCACGATGCTTTCCAGAAACTAATGCTTAAATCCACAAAGCTGATTAGACAAGAAAGGGTCACTTTCTCTCCTAGATTCCTCTGCTGATTAGAAACAGAGGAGACTTCCAGAGGCTAGGAAAGAACGTTGAACAGAGAGCCCAGCATTTTCTCTAAGATGAAGATGTGATGCCTGGCATAGCAAACCCAATAACGAAAACAAATGTTCAGATGAAGCTTCATGGAGTAGAACGTACATTCCCCAGGTACTGCTTTGGTGGATAATGCTGTTTCATTGACTGGACTACTTTCAACATTAAGCTGATACTGCAATAATCGCCCTTCAATAGCATCCTGGAGGCATTCAGATCCACAGGAATTCTGAAGGTGTAGTGTGGTCACACGTCTATTTGTGCATTTAGGATGTTTAGGATGTTCGTGTGATGCATTATTTATAGCAAGCTAGTAGATTTGCGAACAAAGAAAGTTCTAATTAAATCTTCACTTTTTGCCACGTGTAGCTGATGGTCAACGGAGGCTTCTATTTTTAATCACATCTATTTATACCAGGCTTCTGTTCCTCCTATTTGCATTTAACTGAACCCAGGAACTTGGCAGCCGGTGACTTAATAAAATAGATTTGGAAACAAGACTTCCATCCATTTCTCTCTCCCCCTTTTTAAAGTTCTAGGACATTCAAAAATGTGCTTATAAAAATGATCATTTGGCTTGGAATTTTGGTCTGTTCCTACTAAAAAAGTGAATTAATCTTAATAATTGCAAAGAAATCATATATGGAGTAGTCCTCGGAAGGGTAATTACTCAAGTACAGTGGTTTTCATTAAAAAGTTAACATTTATCTTATTACAGTAATTACCTTATTGCAGTAAATTGGTGATATTTTCCTATTCCTTCAGTGAGATAGCACAGTAAGATAAGTTCACTGCAGTAAGATGTGTTTGAACTTATTAATGAGAATCATATGAATTATTTTTAAGCTTGGTTTTAAGAAAGGCAAACACACACTTTATTTTTTCTGTATGAAACCACATTAAGTTAGCAAACTGTCATTAGATATTATCCATCCATCTCATAAGTGACCCTTTTGAGAAATGACCATACTAGTTGTATTTATTATCAGGTAAAATATTTCCTGCTCTCTTTGACTTTTGATTTTAGAAATGAAAACATCACCTTAAATAATAGATTTTCTGCTCATCTCCAAAGGTTTACTAAGTTTTAAGGATTCTTAGAAAATATCTACTCCAATAATACTTATTTTCATAATAAGATGTCTGAAGCACAGAGATGTTACCGCACTTATCCAAAATCACATGGTGGGAAAGTGATAGAGTTAAGGATGGAATCCGTGTATCCTAGCTGAATGTTCTCAAACACGTACCATTGCTCACATGAGCGTGTGTGGGTGTGTGTGCCTGTGTGTACGTGATGTGTGCGTGCACATGTGTGCGTGTGCTTATGCACATATGCCATGATACTTTTCCGTCTATAGTTGAAATGACCATGGGGGAGCTGCAAGGCCTTTATGTCTGGGCTCACATAGCTCCTAAGAAACCACAGTGCACTTTGACTTGATCATTGTGCGCTACGCAGTGCATTTGTTCAAAGGGAGGCATTTGCCCCTGATTAGTGCAGCTCCTCTGTACCCCCCAATCCCGAGCCTGTGGCAAACTGCTCCAGGTTGTCTGTTAATGTGTGTGGCCTAGAAAGACCTTTGCGTGTGTGTGTGTGTTCACTTCTCTGTTAGTAGCTGAGTGGCAGTGTTTTCTCCCTCATTATCGGTGACCCAGCTTTGTCACTCAATAGCAAGTGTATTCCCTGGGCTGCGGCAGATAAAGACATATGAGGAGCCATGAGTGAAGACCGGCTGCTGTCGCTGAATTCTGAATCACGGAAGTGGAAAGCTGCTTAAATCCAGGGGCTCCATCCTGGCCTCGGTGCTGAGACTTCCCCGAGAGGTTCACATTCAGAGTGGGGATGAACCGAAGCTCCTTTGCAAGGCTATAGGGCAGGATGTGACTTGATGCTTCCCTTACCTGAAGAACACTAGCGTGTACTCTCTCTGTGAGGTTGAGGTGGTCCATCCGGTGGGGCTGCTCAGACCTCCTCATGGGGAAGCACAGAGCTATTCTGCCAGGGACGTGTTCTCAGCAGGCTCCTTCACTGTTGGGAGAAGATCCTGAGTCCCCGCCTCCCCCTCCGCCCCCCACTGCGAGCTTGGCTGACTGGCCCAGCACACAGCGCTGCCCTTATTTAGCCACTAGAGTAGTCATACTGCAGGTACTGCCATGCATCACAACCTCAAACTCACGGCTGTTCTGTGCTTACCAAATTCCTGGCCAATGAATGAGATGAATGAACAACATGCCGTCCAACCTTTTCCTGTACTTTAAAATCTACCTCTGGGTTGACCAACCTGGCAGAGACCCGGATGCCCTGACTCTTCTGTGTTCTGCCCCCAACAAATTGGCCCGACCTGAGTTAAACTTCAATGTGCTGTCTCCATATTGCACGAAGGGGTGTTCCAAGAAATGGTCCCTACCAAGGGGACGCTGCTGGGGCAGCTCTTCCCTGCATTGTCTGATGTCCTCTGGATGTGAGCTCATGAAAAAAAATTCTCACTAGCTGTAGTCATAAGGATGATTATGCTTCTCCTAAGCAAATATTTTTTAACTTTATAGACTTAATGAATCATGTAAATTGTGTCCTTTCTTTCTTTGTATTGGCTGACACGACACTCATGGCCATGTTCGTACCCAACGCTGATGGATACAGACTTCAAGAGCATGTGGCTTTGCATTAACTCATTCTGCTCCTCACTTCACTTCTTATTTTCCCTTCCCTGGAATGTCCCCACTTACTTCTTTTCTGTCATTTTGTTATGTTGTTTGTATTCCTCTAAGTTGGTTTAAATTACTTTTAGAACAAGACAAAGAACATAATAAATGACTATACAGATAAGCCCCTACGAATGTGTTAAATATGTAAGACATTCCAGGTGAGGAGAAAACCACTTAATAAACCACCTAGGTGTCTGGAACAATAGAAGTAGGTATATGGTCAATACCTCTCTGAGGGACAGCTTACATCTGGATGTGGCTGTTCTAATAGATTGTGCTTAATATTACCAGAAACCTGCCAGTCCAGAAAAGCATTAGGATGCACTTATACATAACATCCCTAGTTCATGTTTTCAGTGAAACAACAGACATCAACTGATTCGTTAGGCTCTGAAAAATTTTAACATACAATTGTCTGAACGTAGCAGACACTCCTGTCCCTTCATCTTGGGAGGTGGGGTGGGAAGGAATCGGCCTCCCCACCACTGTTCATCGAAAGCAGTACCTGAACTTCTTGTCTTCAGGAGTAGCCGGGCAAGTGCAGGAAGCAGGGTGGCCCAGACTCCTTTACCTTCAGCTGAGCCAGGAAGTCAGGTGACCCTGGAGAGGGCTCTGTGGTGACACACACAAGCCTCTGTGCATGGCTGATGTCTGCGGCACAATGCCCCATCTCCTAAGATGCAGGAAAGAAGAAATGTCCCTTTGAGAATTTACTATCAGCATTAGCCACTGCAGTGTATCTTCATGATCACTTTATACATTTGCTATTATTATTTTCATACATTAGATATGATCTATGTTCTAAGCACTGAGCGAAAATAAGAGTTAGTCACCGGCTTTGCTGAGCTTATCCACAGACTAAATTTGATAGACAGATAAGAGCCAGAGACGAGTAAATGATGGAAACACAGCTTACTGTATGTGCAAACTGATGAAGTTATTCAGGGGAGTAATGTTCTTTTAAATTTTCAATAAGGCAGGGAGACAGGCAAACTATTTCCACACACAAAGATTCATTTTAATGAAGAACAGCATCAAAATAGAAATCTGAAACTCATGGAGAGTGGGGGGGGGGGGGAGTGGGGCAGCCTTCTGGGGAGCCCGACTTCAGTCACTTAAGCCCAGATTATTTAAATTGGGGTTATCCAGGCTTCTCACATCTCATATCTGAGCCTTCCTCTTGTTTGTTTCCCAGCTGGCAGACATCTCAGGGAGAATTTGTACCCCAGACAGGGTAGTATCTATGAAGGTGAAGGCAAAAAAAACCAAACTCAACAAGGCCGGCATAGTTTTGAGGAGCCAAGAGCCTCTTTGAGGGATGGTAAACCCCGGGGCCAGGGAATGTACTCTCTGTCCCCTCTCAACTAGAGACAATATAGTTATAGTCCTTTCGTGATGGGGATGCCAGAAGTCTCACGAAGGCCATGGTCAGGGTGAGGGGCATAAGCCAATGAAACTTGGGGGTGATGGCCAAAAGAAAGGTCTTTAAAGACGTGTCCGGGAACGCCCTCTCTTCCTGCTGCTGTATCTGGCCCCTGCCTCATGTACGGGGGAAGCCTGAATAGTGTAGGGATTAAGGGAGCTCTTAACATGATGCTGCACACTTTGTTTTGAGATACAATTGACGTATAACAGTGTAAGTTTAAAGTCAAGTGGCAGCAAGTATTCATGAAGATGTGGAGAAAAGGGAACCCTAGTTCGCTGTTGGTGGGAACGTAAACGGGTGCAGCCACTGTGGAAAACATTATGGGGGTTTCTCTAAAAACTAAAAATAGAACTACCCTATGATCCAGCAATCCCACTTCTGGGTCCATCTCCAGAATAAATAGAAATATGATATAGAATACAGCATGCCTCCTTTTGTTTAAAAAATTTTAATGTTTATTATTTATTTTTGAGAGAGAAAGAGGCAGCACATGAGTGGGGGAGGGGCAGAGAGCGAGGGAGACACAAAATCTGAAGCAGCTCCAGGCTCTGAGCTGTCACAGCATACAGCCTGACATGGGGCTCAAACCCATGAATTGTGACATCATGAGCTGAGCTGAAGTCGGAAGCTCAACTGACTGAGCCACCCAAGTGCCCCGACATCATGTCTCCTTCTTAAAGAAAAACTCAAGCTATTTTAACTACCACTATTATTATTAACTTAGGTTTTTCTTTGGCATCCTGACTCTTGGAGTACTTAAGAAGCTAACTAAAGGTGGAATAAAGTGTCCAGACTTGCTGAGACGTCACGGAGTCCCGCTATCCTGTCCATCAGATCATGTGGATGACAAGCTGGCAACTATTTTCCAAAGCCGGATTGTCACACTTCTATTTTCCTTGAGCAGACGATGTGCCGGAAACTTGGAAGAAGCAACACATGATTCCATGGTGTGTCTCACGTGGTAAATAAGCGAGAAAAAGATCGGTGTCAGTTGTAGTAAAATTGCACATATTCCAGACACACAAATTGATCTCGGCTTCAGAATGAGTGATGCGAGAAAACGGGTCCTGTTTTAGAGACTTGAGATGAGGCAAGTAGCACTTTGAAAAGCATTTCCAAATAATGCTCATGGCTCTGCAACTCTGTGTTATCGGACATGTCATCGTCTGACTTCTGGGGAGTATAGGGGAAATTTTCCCGGCTGGTGGAAGTTTAAAACCACTCTAAAAGATTGATGGATTACTCTCTAACTTATATTTCTTTTCCAGCAAGGAAAGAACTATTTTGAAAAAAAAAAAAAAAAAGAAAAGAAAAGAAAAGCCACCTGACCTTGAATCTGTTTCTATTAAATGTCAATGCTTCCATAGTACCACTAGGTCTTAATAGAAACGATGGTTACATCTAGTCATGCAGGCCACTGAAAACTCTTTTTTCTTATTCTTTGGTGTTAGGAAAGAAACATTTCTGAAGGTAAGATGTGTTCTTCTTCCGGCATCCGTTACAAACAGCCCCGCAGACCTGCCTTTCCACATCTTTCTATCTCTCTTTCTTTAACCACTTTGTTCTGATACAATCTACTCGACTCTCAACATTTCAGTTTACAAAGAAACATGAATCATTGGGGGCGGGTGGGGGGACGGAAGATTCAAAATAACTTTTTTTTCATTCCTTATATGCCTATCAAGATTGCTCTGGAGACAGTGCGACCGTAGAGTATGGCTGGAGCATGGAAAAGAAGTTAAAAGAGGGGGTTTGTTTTTCATGAACGCGGTGATGTATGGGAGCATCTTATCTTTTCGTAGTACTTCTTCATCTGCTAAATAATACTTTCTTCACAAATACAGTGTAAGTGAAAAATATAGCACATTATTATCCTAATATACCTCATCAATAAAGTAAAAATATATTCCACAAATTAGAAATGTTTGGAAATAAATATAATTAATGCAGACTCTGTGAACACTCATAGTCCTTGGAGACAGTCGATGTCGGCTTTGGGAAGCGGTGCTCACTTTTGAGGCTGACCTCCTTCTTCTCTTTCTATGGCATTTGTGCTGATGTCTCTCTATCTGTCCCTCCTCTCTTCTCACACGGGCACAGGTCATATTGGATTGGGGCTCGCCCTGTCTGTATCTGTGAAGACCTCATTTCCAAACAGCCACACACACAGGTCCCAGGTGGACACAGACTCTGGGGGATACTACTTAGTCCCACACTAGGTAGTTGTCCTTCTGAGGCCACTGTTGGACCCCTCTACCAGCCCAGCATATTTTCCTGTCACCTGCCAGGGCCTGTGCCTTTGGAGACTAGCACGCATTACTGATCCTTCCCTGCCCTTCTGAGGGTATCTGAGGGCTTGGGAGCCCAGGAACGACGGATCCACAGGAACTTTCAGTACCTGTCCTCAGACACATTCAGAGGCAGCCTGGCGGTGGGCACAATGTTTCTCGGGCTCACCCGGTGGCTGAAGAGCTTTCTGAGACCCTTTATCTTATGGACGGTCTTTCAAAACAAAAAAACATTTTGTTGTTCTTGTTTTGCTGAGATGCCCCTCAGAGCCTAGGGTATGCTTCTAGAAAGGACAGGAATGAACTAAATTAGGGAGATGTGGGGGGAAGGAGGAAAAATCACTTCATCTAAGGAAGGGCAAACAATTTACTATAAAGTTCTGACTGAGTTTTGCCGGTTATCTTGGAAAATTCAGTGAACTAAGTATTGGGTAATAAAAAATGGAAAAAATATTTGGAGATTATCATCGAAACTGGCTTCTTTTTTTAATTACTTTTTAGTGTTTATTTATTTTTGAGAGAGAGAGAGACAGAGTACAAGTTGGGGAGGAGGAGAGAGAGAGGGAGACAGAATCCGAAGCAGGCTCCAGGCTCTGAGCTGTCAGCACAGAGCCCAACGCAGGGCTCAAACTTGTGAACCATGGGATTCTGACCTAAGCCAAAGTTGGATGTTTGACTGAGCCATCCAGGCGCCCCATCGAAGCTGGTTTCTTTGGTGCATGAGCTTCTGACTGGGGGCCAGACCTCTCAGGAAACCCATGAACCTCCATACTCTCATCTCAATCCCCACAGCGCCCCACACCCAGTCTGCTTAAAAGTGAGTGCTGCTGATGCTAATCTTCCTTAGTCAGAAGGAAGTCAGTCGTAACCCTAGCTAACACGTATATGCCTTCCATGTCCAGGCCACAGTACCCCTGTGGGGACAGCCATTGTGCCCACTTCCCGATGGAAAGGTGAAATTCAGGGAGACAGAGTGAAGGCCCAAGGGCTCTCTAGAAAGGGGCAGGTCTGGGCCTCTCTCTCTGGGGTCCTTGATCCTGGGCTCTACTTCACCCTGCCCTTTGCACAGGAGACTGGATATGCTTTCTCTTTTCTTGATCTTATTATGCCCATTTGGAATCAGTTCAGTTCCAAAACACAGACAGGAAAAGGATATCAGAAAAAATCCAATGCAAACTCTCTAAAGGACAAGAGACCTGCTCTGTGTCCCCTTCTGGCTGGACTAAAAGCCAGCTCTCCTGATGGCCAGAGCAATACCTCATTCACTACATCACATTAAAAGACAAGATACATTAAATTGCAGTATTTGCCACTGGTCTTCCCAACATGCCACGAATGCATGGCACTCGGCTACACAAAATTATGTAGCAGAGGGGGAAAAATGCAGCTTTCAAAATATCCAAATATTTTAACATACTAAAGAAATGTAGGCCATTGCTTATTTCACATCATAGGTTGCAGTGATACTTAATGTTTTTAGTAATTGATGCTTCTAATTAATTTGTTTGGTTTCTAGAAATCTGGTGGATTGCCATCCTCAGACAGACCTAGGGAACCAGGATTCATTAAATACGATGTTTCATAGAGGGTCAGCATATAGATCATCAATAGATAACGAATGTGGACAAATTAAAATACAATACATTAAAATCAATCTATTTGATAATACAGAAGTCATACTGGATCCCACGGGATGACAGAGAGGACAGGGCTATGGGATAATATTTTGAAATGGCAGCCAGAACCCTCGCCTCCAATATGATCTCTCTCACTTCGTATCCGCATTTCTTTAGTCGGACGTGAGAGCACGTAGCCTCCGATGCTTCAGCTTTCAGGGGAGGAAGGAACAAAGAATGCAGGCGACACCAAAGGTTTGGAGCAAGAGGTCTATTAAAACAAAACCGGGCAGCATTCCTGCGGGGCTCTTTGCTAAGAAGCTTCGCAGGCACCGTGCCCTTAGTGCTCACAGCGACCTGCAGGTGTAAATATGATGACTTTCTCCACGCTTATCGGTGAGGGGACGAGGCAGAAGGAGCCTACGCACCCGCCCAAGACCGTGTGGTGGAGACGAGCACCCTCCGGAGGCGGGGTCCTTGCTTCGGTTCTCATCACATGCCTGCAGTGCGCCCGGGGCCCGGTGTCTCCTGCCCAGAGCCTGGCACAGCCCGGAGCCCCTCAGCTTGGCCCTCGCGTGTGCGCCTCAGTCCCCCCTGACTCCTGCCTCGCTCCTTCCTGCACGGCCACACTGTATTTTCTGGATCCCCAGAAAGCCACCCTGCCAGCCAATGTCGCCGACTCCTCTAAGGGCCTCTAAACAGCTCCTGAATAAAGCTCCGGGGCCTCTGCCGAGAGCACAAGTCCTCCCTGATCCACCCTGACCCACAGCTCCCTGTGGTGCGTGCAGCCCTGGGCCACTCGCGTCGTAGCCGCCTTCTGTGTACCCGCCGCAGAGGCTTCCAGACGCGTCCGCAGACCAGGCTCAACTCCATCTCCCAAATTCCCTCTCCTTCAGGGTTTCCATTTGGGGACTGGGAGTGCGGGAGCCCCACACAGTGTCACTGTCGCGTGCGCCCTCCTGGCGGGCAGGAGGCAGCAGCTGAGCAGCGGATCGCCACCTGTCCCTCTGACCCCTGGGCCAGATGCATGTGTGTTCTTGTGTGTGTGTGTGTGTGTGTGTGTGTGTGTGTGTGTGTGTGTGTGTGTGTGTATGCTTTCAGGTACATGCATGCATGGCCCTAACCTCTGGTTGGACACCGCAGGGTAGACCCCACACTCTTTCTTGCCACCATACTGTGCAGGAGATGGTGGCTTCATTTGTAAGACCCAACTCCCGCATTCCATCTTGGGAAAATCCAAAACACATCCCTGATATTAAAAATAATTTTTTTCCAGTGTTTATCTTTGAGAGAGAGGGAGAGACAGAGGAGAGGAGACAGTAGGGGAGGGGAAGAAAGAGAGAAAGAGAAAGGGAGACACAGATTCCGAAGACAGGCTCCAGACACTGAGGTATTAGCACAGCACCCGATGCAGGACTCAAACCAAAAAACCATGAGACCAAGACCTGAGCCAAAATTGGACACTCAGCCGACTGAGCCACCCAGGCACCCCCTGTCCTTGACATTTTATAAAAGCTTAATAACTCTTTCATTTATGATGACTCAGACCCTTTAAAGCACCTCCATAATATAACTACTCTTGGGTTTTTAAAAAATAATTTACACTTTAGTTTCCACTGGATCTGAGCACCACAGAGAGTGTGGCTTATTTATCTTGTAACCACATTACTGATGCAGTGCTTAATAAATAGGAGGGAAAGTGTTTGTTGAATAAGAGCAAGCACATGACTGAGGAATGAATCAGTGGGCAAATGGATGAATAGCTATTGAGATGCAAAAAAAATAATAATTAGGTGTATTAAATGGATAGATCATATGTTTTATAGCATGAGGTTTATTTCTGATATCATAGTGATAAAGAGATTCTACAACTTCAAAGAATTTACTCAGATGATAGAAAAGTCAGAAATCAGTTTCTAGTCTTAAATTAATATATTTAAATTATTTTTAAATAATTTCTGAAAGGTTGATGCCAACCCTGGGGATATTTGAGATGACTTCCACACACACCCCTCCCAACCATCCCTACTTCTTCAGGACTTTGGTGCATTAACTACACTTGGAAACAGCTTTGTGTCCACTTGTTCATCTACCTTCTATAAAACTATTTCCCTTTCCCACCATTGAAAACAGATATTCCTGTCTCCATGTTTATATGATAACCAATGGTCCACAGTCATTCACCCGCAAGAGCCATGAATTTTCCTTTTGGTATTATTTCCACACTTTAGTAGTGCTAATCGCTGTCCACTACTTATTTATGAACACATTTGTGCCCCAAACAATGTCGGCTGGGGGCTGTGAGGAACTAAAGAGAAACCTGATGTGGTGTGTCATCCCCAGACTTACAGTCTAGTTGCAGAGACCACAATCTTGAGATCCAAGGAATTAGTAGAGATATGTGTACCATTTATAGTTCTATCTTCCTAAAATAAAAATGTTTAAATGAAAGCTTAAAAGAGATTTTGTTTTATTTTCTATTTCAGTATCCATGAAGTAGACTATGGTAAGTAATTATTTAATAATGATGATGGCAAGGTGATGATAGTAATGATGGTGATGATGATAAGGGTGATGATGGGGATGGTGATGGTGATAGTCATGGTGGTGATAATGGTGATGATGTTCATGTTAATGAAAATGGTGATTATGTTGATGGAGGTGATGATAATGGTGATGGTGATGATAATTATGGTGATGATGGTCATGGTGAAGATCATGGTGATTATGTTGACAGAGATGGTGATGATGATGGTGGTAATGGTGGTGGAGGTGATGGTGATGGTGGTGATGGTGATGATGGTGATGACGGTGATGATGGTGATGGTGATGATGATGGAGGTGATGGTGATGGTGGTGATGGTGATGGTGATGATGGTGGTGATGGTGGTGATGATGGTGGTGATGGTGGTGATGGTGATAATAATTACTGGACTAGCTTGTACTTTATTCAATAGAACTGAATAGCTGGCAGTTTTGTCTTTACAAGCTCTCTCTGAACAACTGCTCGCCTTTGGCAAGCTGACTGTGATACAACTTTGGTCTTCGGGAAGGGACACACCTGACCAACTTGTAAAAGAGCTTCCTCATGTCTTCTTCTCCTCCTCCTTCTTCTTCTTCTTCTTCTTCTTCTTCTTCTTCTTCTTCTTCTTCTTCTTCTTCTTCTTCTTCTTCTTTCTTCTCTTTCTTCTCTTCTCTTCTCTTCTTCTCCTTCTTCTTCTTCTCTTCTTTTTCTTTGATTTCCTTCTTCTCCATTTTTCATATACCATGAACCCACCATTGAGACTTTTGTTCTTCCAATCATTGAATTACTTTGGACTAACATTCTTGGAAATCTAAAATTTCACAAGTAGTATTACTCACTATAATCAATTTTTTCCTGAATCCTATTCTATTAAATTATTTTATTAGCCTATATGTAGATTGTCTAAAAGCCATAATGCTCTACTTATATATTTTGTTCAGTAATATTTTTTACCATTTTTCATGACATTAAAATACATGTACTTCAAAAACTTGAATGAATGTTTTTACTTCATGCGTCTTTCTATTTCTACATAGCTTTCTAGATGACAGGATTGTCTTTTATTCTTCTTTGTTTGTTCTCCTTGAGCCTAATTGAACACCTTAAACATATTTTGTGACTAATGGGTACTTACTGAGTGAGAAGGTTAAAGAACAGATGAATGAAAGAACAAATTAACTCAGCCTCTATTTCATTTGTTTGGTGCATAGGCCGGTTGTTTGTGAACTGTGGGTATGTGAGAACTGAAAATTATATCAAGTTTTTCAGTGTGTAAAACCACTAATTTTTAATGTTTTAAGAATTATGAAACATGGTGATTCTCGGTAAGTTTTTCCATCTGAATAGGAAGGTGATTCCACTCTGAAGCATTGGATTCTAAGTTTTCCCTGTATATTGAGGTGATGAGGACTTGGCAATTCCTCCATTCTTCTTCCCCATTGTCCACATGCATGCATCCTTTCTGAAACAAACAAACAAATAAGAAACAAACAGAAGCAACACCTGTACTGTCCATGACCACAGCATACAGAGGATTTGTGAGGTCATCATTAAGCGGAACATTGGCTTAGGAGTCAGAAGCGTGCTAGCCTGGCTTAAACCATTTTTTGCTATGGCATTGGCAGGACCAGGTACATCACTGGTAGGACCTAGTGCAAAATGGAAATGCAGGGCCCTTGTTCAAAAATGGTAAGTGAATTCAGGATGGTGATACAGTTAGTAAACCAACCTCAGGGCTCTCTGAGTACAGACACCTGTATGACTGCCCAAGCTGCCGGTTGGATTAATGTCCTGGGGCTGACCCAACAGACTGCTGCAAATGGTGGCTTAAAACAACAGAAACTGATTCCTGCACTTCCCCCTTCTGAAGGCCAGAAGTCTGCAATAAAGGTGTTGGCAGAGCCATGCTCCCTCTGATGTCCCCAAGGGTGAATCCTTCTTGTCTCTTGCATCTTCAGGTGGCTCCACCTCTTTCTTGGCTTGTGGCTCATCATCCTGTCTCCACCTCTGCCTTCACATGGCCTTCTTCTCTGTGTTTTCCCTTTTTCTGTTTCTTATAAAAACATTTGCCGTTAGATTGAGAGCTCATCTAGATGATCCACGATGATCTCAGCTCAAGATCCTTCATTACATCTGTAAAGTAAAAAAAAAAAAAAATTTCAAAGTAAGGGCACATTCATTTTCTGGAGGTCAGGACATGGGCATATCTTTTGGGCAGACACCAGTCAATGCACTACATGTACTCAGGAAGCCAGCACTGTCCTCAGACAGGTGACTTCATCCCTTCCAGCTTCAGCTTTTCATCAGTAAAATGTAAGTAGTGAATACCCTATCTACCTTGCACGGAAGGTGTTTATGGAATCAGATGGACTGATGTACGTGACAGCATGACAATGTTAAATGCCATTCAAATGTAACAAAAATGAGAATCATTAAATCAAACACAATTTTCTAGCCTCTCTGTTCCTCTGGCCTATGATAGTCCCATTTATTCACTCCTCTCCTTGGCAAAGTCCTAAAGCATTTTCTGCATAAAGGGACTCCATGTCTCCTCTCCCTTCACGCCCTCAACCTAGTCCAGTGAACTGGGCTGTCCCTCCCAGATGTCCCCATTGACTGCTCAGACCATCCTTGCCAGGGTTACCAGTGGATTCTTGCTTCCCAGGCTGAATAACTTCACCTCTGGCCTGTGATTCGGTCCTTCTTTAGTGTTCTGTACTCTGTGCAGTGCCCTCTCTCCCTGGAACACTTCTCCAGATTTCTAGATTCTTTTCATTCTGGCTGTTCTGTTTTTAGACTTTTTTCCTTCAACCTGATATCTAAATTTTGGAGTTCTTAAGATTTTAGTCTTATAGCTTCTTGTTATCTTGTCCTGTGCCCTCCCTCTGGGTAAGCCTTTTTCACAAGAGCTTTTTCAGTGTCCTGGTGACTCTAACATATTTACCTCTGATGCCAACCTTTCCTCTAAGCTTCAAACTTGTCTATCCAGCTGCCTATCTGACGTCTGTACTGGAGTCTGCAGAAGCGTCTTGAGTATAGCATGTTGAAAATGGAGTGCATGATACCTATCCACCTCCAACATGTGTAAACATGCACAAACACGTGTACACACAAGTGTCATGCCACCTTAACATATATTTATCTTAGGCTCTCTTATCTCAGTGAATGGTCTGCTGTCCATACAGTTACTCAGATAAGAACCTTGGCATTGTCTTCCGTCCCTCCTCTCTGCTTCCCACTCCAGAAGGCCTTATGGTTTCCTTCTCTCGAGCATGTTCCAGTCCATCTACTTCCATCCATGGCAGTGACATCATTCTAGTCAAAGAGCCAACCTGTCTTCTTGGATTGCTGCAATGCCGTCTTCCCTTTTGCCCACATTCTGTTCTTGGTGACCTTCAGTCCACTCTGCAGATGGCAGTCAGACAGCCATTCATGAGTTTTATTTTTTTGATCCTTCTACCCTTATGTAATGCCTGTCTCTCTTTCACTTTCTCTTTCTCTTGCTCTTTCTCTTTCTCACTCTCTTCTTCTCTCTTTTAAGCAGGCCACGCCAAGAATGGAGCCCAATGTGGGTCTTCAACTCACGACCCTGAGATCAACACCTGAGGTGAGATCCAGTGTTGGAAGCTCCAGCTGCCCTTCCAGAGCTATCCAGTTGCCCTTCTCTCACTCTTTTTTTTAAGTGTTAATTTTAATTCCACTTGGTTAACACACAGTGTAATATCAGTTTCAGGTGTGCAATACAGTGATTCAGCACTTCTGTACATCACCTGGTGCTCATCACGACAAGTGCCCTCCTTAATCCCCATCACCTACTTCATCCATCACTCCACCCTCCTCCCTCTGTTGACCATCAGTGTGTTCTCCATGATTAACAGTCTGTTTCTTTCTCTCTCTTCTTTCCTACTTTTTCCCTTTGCTTGTTTGTTTTGTTTCTTAAATTCCACATGTGAGTGAAATCATGTGGCATTTATCTTTCTAAGCCAGACAGTTTTTTAAAACACAAATTAGGATGTGGAAGCTTGTTACTTAAATCTTTTGATGACTTTCAAATTTTCACATGACTGACAGCTTTGTATCAGTCTCTTATCCAACCCCAGCCTCTCACTGGCACTGTAGCCAAACTCACTTCCTGGATTCACATCTTCCACCATGGAGTCATCTTTACACTGTCTTGTGGCTCCTGTTCTTCCTTTTGGTCTTCACTTGAGAGAAACCTTTCTTGATGATGTGAAGAAAATATGCTCTCCCTGGATTAGCTCCTTGTCTTCATCCCAATTTCTTCATAACATCATACTATTTGAGATCATATGTTCATTGGCCAGTTACTTGTTCGCAGTCTGACTTCTCTCACACAGCAGGCCTTTCTTATTCTCTGATGAACAGGGCCTGCCCGTGGCAGGCTAGACATGGAGCTGGTGCTTGGTAAATATTCACTGAATGGATGTTGAATGCATGAATGGAAGAAAAACCCATCTTCCCTTCAATGATCTAACATTTTTACATGAAAATATTCCTGAGCTTAAATGATCCTTCTAACATCATTTGTGAGGACGTGGCTGGGAAAGCCTGGTGACTTATGTTGTGGTAAAAAAGTGGGAAAAGAGATCAGGCATCTAGAATGAGATGCACCTTCTGGAAAGGGAGAGACTTAGGATGTTAGACTCACTTTCTGGTGTTGGGGGAAGTCTGATCCTTCAGCTTACTGGGGCCCCAGGAAAGCCAATGAGTAACTAGTAGGACCCAGTCGGGGTGCAGAGGCGAGGACGATGCAGGAAGAAGAATACCGGGTCCTAACTAGGAGGGTCCAATGGAGTGACATATGGGTACAAGGCAGCATTCTAAGATAGGTGTTCTGGCCTCAAAGCCTGTTTTTGAGCTTGAAGCCTGGTATCCACATCAGGATCGCTAAAGAACAAAGGCTGTTTCAGAATTTCAACATGAACGTGTGTTTCTCTAACTTAATTTGGCTAGTAATTGTAATCGTGGGATTGAAATCCAAGGGCTCCCTTCAAACTCATTAATTATTTTGCCTCCTTTGGGGGCGTACTTCTCACCTGTGTCTGCTTTCACCACGTTGCACCTACTGACCTGAAAAATTGCAGCTTCAAAAGAAGAACCATCATTCCTTCTTGCCTTAAAGAACTATGCAAAAATATTTCTCCCTGCAAAACCCATTTTTACATTTCTTATTTTACAGAACAGTCTTCTGCAGTTGAGAATGTGGTGCTGCATTCTTCCGAGAGAGTCGAACGGTGTATTTTTGAGGCTTCAAAATAGGAAGCTCTTGAAAACGACCACCACATTTCAACCGGAGAAAGTATCTAATAATCATGGACTCAAGATGTTTTCCGTAATATTTTTATCTTTATCTTGAATGACAGTGATAGCATGTCCAAAGAATGTGCGAAAGTGGCGGCATGTCAGGGGAAGTCTTTTTTGTCGGTGGAACTGCCTCATGTGCTTGCATTAGAAATTGTTATGATGTCAATGCAAATGCAGGTGCCATTACAGTGTCAACGTGAGCCGTCTCCCCTTGCTTTTGTCAGTTTCAATTAGATGCTTGATGTCACCATAATGCAGTCTCTCCCCTCCCCCACACTTAATGTACTTAAATTCTGAAAGTTACCACTTTTAAGAACCGTGCTCTATTTCCTAATGGCACTCTACAATGAACCCATATTAAAAAGTAATACATTTTCCATACAGAAAGGAATATAAAGTAAGTCCCATAAAAGTACAACACACTTACATTTTAAAGTATATAACATTAAATATATTAAAAGCACATTGTGTCATACCATATATATTAAATACCATGAAAAAAAGCCGGCTTTGCAATTTATTTTAAGTACATGAGAACTGCATTTAATAAAATGTTTAAAATATAATTTATTACTGCAACAATTTATTAATAATGATAACTAAATGCTCTTGAAGAGGTTATTCATGAAAGAATGGTTTGTCAAAAGAAAAGACTTTTCCATTCTAAAGATAAGGGCAATAGTCAGAGAGGCATAAATTCTGCCCTTCTTGGTAATTTAACAATTCTAAAAGAAGCATGCACATTAAAAACCTTTCCCATAACTGTTATTCTTTAAAACACTGACAGTGGTGAGATCTTACTCTGTACATAAACTGAGCATTTATTCTGTGGGGTTCCCCTTCTGCTTACAAAGAGTGGCACAGATAACTTCCCTTGTCCTGACGGTAAACACTGCCTCCTGATTTAAACGATCGTCAGTTTGTGTTGAAGCTGGGGTATAAATATTTTACATATTGCATAACATAAACATCATTAGGTTTCCTCCTCTGGGAGAGTTGGTACGTGTGGAATATTTGTCAGTGCCTGAAGCTCAAAGCCCGGGTAAGAATGTCAGATCTGGAATGTGTCACTTTGAGCTTTGCATCTTGTGTATTTATTTCACTCGGGCTGGTCTGTATAAAGTCCCGTAAAATGTACATGCCATACCCGGAAGATGATCTGTGCCAGACAAACGACAGAGCCTGGCTCCAAAGACAGACACATTCCACACATTTGGGAAGGGACAAGAAAACAAAAAACAAATAAACTGTAAAAACCCAAACAACAGTAACAAAAGCCCAGAGAGGGAGGTCAAGGATGTATCGATAAACAGCTAACTCCCCGCGATCCTTTCAGGCAAGTGTTGAAGACTGAGAGAAAGCTCATGGTGGGTGTTTTCCCTCAGAACATGCTAGAACATTCTAGAAGGGAAATGAGGTAATCACGTCAACAGTAGATTAAGTTGTTCTCAGCTTACCTCCCAGGTCTGTTGAGTAGAGCTCCGTGCAGATGCTTATCAACCTCTACCTTACCTGTTTTCTCACATCCAGGGGTCAGATCTCAGTGACTGTTCACATATTAACAGAAGTGCCAATAAGACACGGATGTGGAAATTGCTTTATGCCGACAGGATGTGGCCTGTATGATTATTCTCCCATATGACTCGGTGAGTCCGGATGTCAAGGGTTGCGTGGGAGCACTTGGAGTAAAATACAAGAATTGATAAATGCATTACAGTAATTTAGAGCTGCCTGATTAGCAAGCTGTTTTGTTAGCTTTGGACGCTTGTGTCTTCGACACAGGCACTCAGCTCTCTACCGGTAAGTTGGGCAGAGTCCGTTTTTCACAAGGACAAGCGACTGCAGTGTCTTCACGACCGAGTGCTAATGGTCTAGAATTTCTAGCTCTGGGCTCTGAAATTTCAAAAGGTGCAAGTTTCCTTCAGTCGTTCTTGACTTCTGTCCCTGCTGATAAGAGCACCTCAAGTGTTTCTCCTTTCTTCTTCTTGTCGGTCACAGAAGACGTCCAGTCAAGAACCCTGATCTTACCAATGGATGCTCACTCTAGACCTGGTCGGGTTTAGGGTCAGAGGGATTGCTTAGTAGAAAAAAGAGAAGAAAAGGGACAAACGCTGCCAAAATACTTCATCCATGGGTCTTCTATTCTTCAAATGTCCATCGACAGATGAATGATGAGTGTGGTACGTCCATGCGATGGGACGTCACTGGCAGTAACAAGGCACGAGAGCTGATACTTGCTGCAGCATAGATGAATTTGGAAAACGTCATGCTGTGTGAAAGAAATCAGTCACAAAAGATCACACATTGTGCGGTTCCATTGGTTGTTCTCTAGTGCTGGAGGAGCTGGGGCTGGGGCGGTCGAGGTTCGGGGGGATCGAGGTGTAGGGCAAAAATCCCGGTGATGGATATAAACATACATGCATTTACTAAAATCCTTTCGATTCTGCTCTTCCTTTTTTTAAAAATAGTTTATTGTCCTGTTGGTTTCCATACAACACCCAATGCTCATCCCCACAAGTGCCCTCCTCCATGCCCTTCCTCACGAAGCACGCAGTCTGCAAACCATACCTTACCAAAGCTATTTAAAAATAAAGAAAGTTCAGAAAAGAAACCTATAGCAGTTAGGACCAGTGTAACGCAAACTGGCTCGGTAAAATGGGGAGATTCGGGTCAATGCAATTAAAAGGATTAGGTATGTGGCTGATTTCAGGCTTGCCCAGATTGAGAGTTGAAACAGCCTCAAGAGAGCCTTTCAGCCACTGTCTTGAAGCTTCGATCTCCTTCAGGAGGGCCGTGCATCGTGGCTTCTGGAAGCACTGTGCCTCTAGAAGAGTATCCATAACGAGCCAGCCTGCAGCTCTGGGCCCGGCAGGGAGGAGCCAGTGCTACTCTACAGAGGGACCCAGACAAATATCACAGGAATGAGAGTTCAGGACAGAATGGATCCCAGAAGGAAAACAGAGGGGCGGTATTAGATGGTGGGTGAAAAGAAAGAGAGAGACAGACAGAGCACTCAGGAGTACGGAGAGGGAGAGAAAGATGAGAGATAGATGGATGGTAGGTAGATAGATTTGGTTGCTGTCCACAACATACCTCTTAAGAAAGGATTTCCCACTAAGTATTTATTCTTAAGCCAGAATAACATACTTTGAATTATTGTATATTTCAACATGTTTTCATAGCATATAGAGTAAATTTCCTCAAAGAACATATATTTTCCAGACTGTTTTTAGACTTTCTTCTAGACTACATAAGAAGTGCATCTAATCTATTAATTCTTTCTTTTTTAATTTTTAAAATGTTTTATTTATTTCTTTTTTTATTATTATTTTTTTTACAAATAGTTTATTGTCAAATTAGTTTCCACGTAACACTCAGTGCTCATCCCCACAAGTGTCCTCCTCCATGCCCATCCCCCCTCCCCCCCCCCACATCCATCAGTCCTCAGTTTTGTCAGCATTCAAGAGTCTCTCATGGTTTGCCTCTCTCCCTTTTCCCCACCATTTCCCCCTTCTTCTCCCCCTTGTTCCTCCGTCAAGTTCCTCCTAATCCTCCTATACGTGCAAACATATGATATTTGTCCCTCTCTGCCTGACTTATTTCGCTCAGCATAACACCCTCAGGATCCATCCATGTTGCTACACATGGCCAGATTTCATTCTTTCTCATTGCCATGTAGTATTCCATGGTATAGATAAACCACATCTTCTTGATCCATTCATCTGTTGATGGACACTTAGGCTCTTTCCATGTTTTAGCTATTGTGGAGATAGAAGGAACCTACTTAAACATCATCAAAGCCATCTATGAGAAGCCTTCAGCTAACATCATCCTCAACGGGGAAAAACTGAGAGCTTTCCCCCTGAGATCTGGAACACGGCAGGGATGTCCACTCTCACCACTGTTGTTTAATCTATTAATTCTTGAACCAAGAACGTAGTCTGGAAAAAAAAAAGTATAACTCGAAAGAGAAGAAATACCCACAAAGTATGGAAATGTCTCATATCTATAGGTGATTTCATGAGAATATCAACTTGATAAAGTAAGAAAGAGATCAAGCTTTCAAGATAAAATCGTAGAATCACATGAAAAAGGAATATTGTAAAAATAAGAGCATAAAGCAAGGGATGGAAATAATCTCCCTGTAGAAGTAGGAAGTAGAAACCAATGGCCACAGTTTCCAGGCTTTGAAGTTATGTTTTCACAAGAATTACCAGCTGCTTGAAAGATAAGAGGGGAAAAATGTAAAGCTATCCAGTTTGGGTGGCTTTGTTGGAAGTCGTTATTTGACAAAATGTTTGTACTTTCTGTTTTGCCGATTCAGGATTTCTGTTTTTTTCTTGGGTCAAAGTTAATCTTCAGAAACCAGTTATTTCTTCAAGATTTTCTAATTTATTTGTGCAGGAATTTGCATAATACTTTCTTAGATTAATTTGTTCTTTACTCCTGTAATGATATTACCTTTTTGGTTTATAGTTTTTCTGCCTCCTGCTTTGTTTTCTCTTCATTTTCTTTCTTCAGCCTTCTCCTTCATCCTGTCTTTTCTCTGGCCACGTTTGCCAGAGAGTTGTCAATTTTAATATGTTGGAATTATCAACCCCACTCTTCTGCTATGGTTTTGATTACATTATTCATTTATTTATGTGTGTCCTTCTTTACCTAATTTGACCCTTGTGGGGGCCCTAAAGGGTAGATCATTTATTACATCTTATAGAGAAGAAAAGCAGGACAACTTTCGACAGTCAAAGAAATAGCATGTTATGAATGCAGGCCATGCCATCTTGCCATTATTATGTCAATTCTATTGCTTACCTGTTACATTTCTTAATGTAAATGAAAATTTACATTATTTTTGCCTAATTACCTTGGGGAATGCTGAGTGAATCATATTCCAGTTTCTTATATTTGCATTTCTATAATTTAAAAATTTCTGACCCGAAACCCCCAAACTTGCAATTTGGCCGAACATCCCTATCTCGCTTGTCTGGATCTCTGGGCTCCTGGAGCGGCCTTTGGCACTTCATGGATTCCTGGGCTCATCCAGGAGGCAGGTGAGTCCCCCCGCGCAGGGCGGGGGCCCCAGGGGGGCTGGCGGGGCTCGGCTTCGCACCATCACTATTCTGTTGGTCCTGTAGTAGTGGTCCAGCCTGAACACTTTGTGTGCTGGCCGGCTTCTAAGAGTGTGCATTCCAAGAGAGCAAAAACGGAAGGTTCCAGGCCTTTTAAGGAGTAGGCCTAAAATTAGCACAGCATTGCTGCATTCTTTGGTCAAAGCAAGTAATGGGGTGGCCTGGATTCAAGGGAAGAAGAGACAGACACACACTGTTGATGTAAGAACAACAAAGACGAGGTCTTTTAAAGAGTTTGGCTGAAAAAGCTTACGCTGATATCTATGGGAGATACCTGTGACATCTCTGCTCGCATCTACTCTTGAATGAGACTTCCAACCTTTGTTTCAGGATGCAAAGCCTAAGTAGAGCTGTTGGTTTTAATTCCAAATAAAATATACTGTGCTACGTTTATGGATGTTGCTGGAATTTGCAACAGCATAGCCAAAGAGGAAGAGTAGTTGATGATGACATGATTGAAGCCATATTGGCAATGATCTGATAATCTTTAAAACCGAGAAGTGTACATGGGACTCATTCTGTTATCTTCCACTTTTGAGGGGGAACTTTTCCATTATAGAAAATTGAAGTAAAAAGTAATTTTTGTTCTAAATGATTTGGAGGAAGTGAAGATTCCTCCTAGATTCGTCAAGACCGCTTAGTGTTTAAGCAGATTGTTCTGGCAAGTTAGTGGGGGAGGTGTTTAATATTGTTCACATTTTAGTGGGAAGGTAGTAAAACATTTATCAGGGTCTGCCTACTATCAGGATTTCATTTATTTTTATTTGGTTTTGGGTCTGATTAGTTTTTGTTTAATACTTAAAAAGCAATTTAAAAGTAAATTTTATTATCACGCAAATAATATACTTCCATGGAAAAGAGAGGAAGAAAAGGAGGAGGGAAAGTGGATTTCAATGAGCCAAAAGATACGACTTAGATGTTGTTGGTGGGTTGTCTTTGACCTGTTTCGCGTATTCAGCACGATCAGGGCACTGCCCACCCTGTGCTTATAAGGGGTCACTTCTGAAATCCCTGCAGCAGCTTAGCTCTCTGTGCAAGATATTTGGAGGAAAGGTCTCTGCAAAAGACACATGACAGAGATCTCTGAAAGTACATTCTGCCAGACCTCTTGTGCTGTTTGGTGACAGTCTTAACTGTCAACTGCCTGTGCTCACCTGAGATGACAATCAATATATTGGCAATAACCAGGGTGGGTTCCCTGGCTGCCAGGATCCATCCAGGAGCTGACCTCACCATCTTTCTGATGGCCATTGAAGTAGCAACGGTGTCAAATGCTTGGATCCCCCACGGAGAAGTGGCCTGGGTCCATTTTGTCAGGCATTCTTGGCGTGGTTGAGGTCGGGGAACCTTCTCCAAGCTGCCCTAGTTCTCAGGCTCCTGCTGCAGCTGTGAGGGGCTCCAGTTGTCCCTTCCTCCGGTCCTCTCCCCACACCTGCCATCACTGTCACCACCTACTCCCGCTGTCCCCTCTCCCTCCTCTTATCAGCCTCTCCTTAGGGGTTGAGGCCTTTAGAATGTTCCAATGGCTGGTGGGCTTACTCAGCAGAGAGGAAGAAGTGAGGGCAAGGTTTCGAGGGCTCCAGAGGGACTGAGCCCAGAGTCCACCATCTTTCCTCTCCTGTGCTCGCAGAGGAGGTGCTGATAGACCCTGTGTCTTGGGTGGTACATCCTAAAACTAGCTTGGTGTCACTCTCCATTCTCCCACCTGTGGCCAGGGTGTGTGGGACTCTGGAAGGCTCATCAACCTCAGGAATGAAAGGGAATATCCCCCATCACCACCACGAAAAAAAAGGTACTCCGTGAGGAGATGGGTCTAAGAGTCTGCATGGGCTGTTGTGATAGAACGTCACAGACCGGGGGCTGAGACAAAGGACATTTATTCTCATGCATCTGGAGCCTGAGAGCCCAAGATAAAGGTCACAGCTGATGTGGCTCCTGGGGCGAGCTCGCCTCCTAGCTCCAACGTGGCCGCCTTCTTGTTGTGTGCCCACCTGCTGGAGGGAGAGAGCTCTGGTGTCTCTTCCTCTTCTATCAGGACAACAGCCCTATGAGCTTAAGGCCACCTCCTATGACCTCATTTGAACTTATCACCTCCTCATAGGCCCTTTCTTGATATACAGTCACACTGGGCATTACGTTTTCAATGTATGAAGCCAGGGGGACATAGCCTCTGGTCCATAACAACAAAAGAAAGGACCTCTGGGCACAGATGCAACCAATGACCACATCAGCCACCAAAGAATCTCTTCTAATTGGAATTTTGCTGATAACAAAAGATCTACAGGGGCACCTGGGTGGCTCAGTCGGTTAAGTGCCCAACACTTGCTTTAGGCTCAGGTCGTCGTGATCTTATGGTTCCTGAGTTTGAGCCCTGCGTTGGACTCTGCACTCACTGCATGGAGCCTGCTTGGGGCTCTCTCTCCTCTCTCTCTGCCCCTCCTCTGCTTGCTCTCTCTCACAATAAATAAACACTTTTTAAAAATCTCCGAAAAAACAAGTTGCAATTGGCTATACCATTGATCTAAGCATACATTTACCAGACTCAGGTGTAGTCCAGTCAGTGGGCCCCTCTGCCTCCTCCAGCCTGGACTACTCCAGGGTCCTCACTGGTCTGCTGAACCCTCACTCTCTCACAGCTCCCATGTCTCATCTGCTGACCCTTGGCACCCCACCTCCTGCTCCTGGCGAGATGCAAATCCCAGAAATTCCCATCTCTGTTGGACACCACTCTGTATTCGTAATTATAAACTGTAACATCTTCTGCAATGTTAATGGTAACCATTTCTTTTCTTTTCTTTTTTTTAATGTTATTTTTATTTTTGAAGGAGAGAGACAGAGCATGAGCGAGTAAGGGGCAGAGAGAGAGGGAGACACAGAATTCAAAGCAGGCTCCTGGCTCTAAGCTTTAGGCACAGAACCCAATGTGGGTTCAAACTCATGAACCGTGAGATCATGACCTAAGCCGAAGTTGGACGCTTAACCAACTGAGCCACCCAGGCGCCGCAGTGGTAATCATTTCTGTTTCTATTTGCTTCTGTGCAGGTCTTAATAAAATCTGGGAATGAGCATTCTTCTAATACCGAAAATAAGTCAGTTATGACTCAGACTAGCCGTGCCTTCCTCTCTGCATGACTTTGAAAACTCTCCAAAATGCCCTGGATTTTTAACTATTTTTCACACATTTCTCATTATTCAGATATTTTTTATTACATCCTGGTTTTTCTGTAATTATCTGAAGGGGTTTAAAGAAAAGATGTGGGGGCTGCTGAGATATGTGTTGCTCATGTTTTAAGTACTTGTTTGTTTGGATGATTGGACGGAAAAATGTACCAACCTGATTGTGGAGATTCAATTTAATGCAATACTGTGTAGAGGGTCTGGTGCAGTGAATCAGATCCTAGCCTGGGAGACAGGAAGCGAAAGGTCTCATCCCAGATTTTATGGTGTGAGCAAGTTCACTAAAGTATTACAATGCCAACAAAGGCAATTTATAAGATGTTTTCCTTGTACCCACCGTTCAACCTGAATGGATGAGATTCAAGTTAAACTCTGTAAGATAATTTCATCAGCCTCCTTGACAGAAAGAGAAAAAAAATTATGTAATTAAATGTGCCTTATCCTGTCTACATCTGACTGTATCTGCACAGAAGCCCGTTTAGATGAAAACGAGACTCACAATTTTCTAGGAAATACGTTTTGAAATTACCCGTGTGTATGATTTAGCAAATTTCAGGCTGCTTGGTTTGTCTGGCTCCTTTATTTTTAAATTATGCTTCCATTTCCATACATTTTATTTATTTTCAAGTAAGGTGTTATTCATGAGGTTTACATGACACTGTAAGTGAATCAAGCAAACTAAGTGAGGTGCGGATGCCCCGGGTCCCTGGGTGCCCCAGGGAGGGTGAACCCACCAAGGCTAACCCTTGGGAAGGTGGGTCCATGGGGAGAAGTCACAGAAACACATAGCCTTGGATGGGGAAAGATTACATCTGAATTTTGCTCTGGCCTCTAACGAAGATGAAACATCATGATCCGTGTGGGCCACAAATTGCAGAAACCTAGTGGTGCTGTGCCTTTCTCAACAGAAGTCGTAGATATTTTCATCTCGTATTAGTAGTGCTCCAGATAACTTAAAATAGCGTTTACTCCCACCACTACTTTAAAATGTTGGTATGGTTGTTTGAACTAGTTCAATTTATTCAAAACTATGAAAGAAACATAGTATGATAGTGCACACATTTAAAAATATTGTGATAAGTGTGATTACAGTGTAATTAGTTTCCTTGATAATCCTATGCAGTCCTTTGTATTCATTTACAAACATTATTTGGAAAAGGGGTCAGGCTCTGGCCCAGAGGAGCGCTCACCCCTCAGTGAAATTTCCAAGTTTGTGCAAGTTGGTTTTGCCGAACTCTTTCTCATTCTGTGCCTTTCTTCTGCCTTCTGGTTTTCCATCTCTTCCAGGCAGAGACCCAGTGCCTTTGGAGTTCACGGAGGGTCTGTGATACCCTGTCTCTCTCAAAGGGCCTCCTGTTTCAATTTAACTTCTCCTCTAAGTCTTTAACAGACCCAGAGAACCCCCCTTACTGTTTTGAAACTGGTACTGAAGACGTTTGGAAGAAATTGCTTAGATGTCTGCTAACACATAGCTGAGAACCCCAACTTTCCTACCAGGAGATTTGTATTTACCAAAACAAAAAACAAACAAACAAACAAAAAGGCAAAAAACACCTGATCTATGGAATCATCCTATAAATAGAGGGGGCAGTGGAGATGTGATTTGCAAGGGAGATGCTAACCCCTTCCAGCACACCCTAAATGTTGCATAGAGGTGGCCCTTCCGGACAAAGGTTCTCCACTGTGTGTCCGTGTGGCTGGGGGAGGTCTGCAGGGGACTCACCCAGCACCATGGCCACAGACACATCAGGTGCTTTGCACCTGCTGCCGTCCAACGAACTGGGCTCTGGGTCATTTGCAGAGTCAGATAAGCTTGGCTTCCCCAGCAGTGGACTCAAATCCTAATGCACATAAGGAAGGTTTATTTAATTCATAAGAAAACTTCAAAATAGTGTCAAAAGTACTTCTAGTAGTTGTTTTGCTTTGTTATACTTCTGTTTTTGCTGCCATCAAAATTTAGCACAAACTTAGCTACTTAAAATAACTCTGATTTGTCATCTCCTGGCTCTGGAGGTCAGAGGTCTGGGTGGGCTTGCCTGGCTCCCACTCAGGGAGGCCTCACCGGCCACTGCCTTCAGCCTAGACCCCTGTCTCCTGAGATCTGAGGGAGGGTCTACAGCAAGCTCATGATTGTTGCTATTGAGTTAGCTGCCAGGGGCCACAGGGCCGGGACCGTGGGTGCTGGCGACTGACCACGAGGATGCTCTCTGCTCCAAAGGCCGCCCACATCCATCTTACAGCTGTGCCTTCAAACCAGGACGGCATGCAGGCCCTTCTTACCCTTCAAACTCCTCCACCTGCCTTGTTTCCTCTGCTTCCAGCTTTTAAGGGCTCATGTGATTAGTGTGAGCTTCCCTGGATTATCCCTGATCATCTCCCTATTTCAAGGTCTATAACCTACATCACGTCTGCCAAGAACCTTGAGCCGTGTTAGGTGGCAAGGGGTTAAGCTGGGGCATCTTTGGGGAGCCACTGCCTGCTACGGGGTGCTTGAAACAGTACTCTATCCCAGCCGGCATGTCGGCTTCTTGTTTTAGGGAAGAACGTTTGTATGAACAGAAAGGCTTGCTAAACTCTGATGTTACTCATCATGGAAATCTCTAAAAACAGATGAATCAAGCACTCATGTTGATAACCAAGATAGGTAGACTGGGGGGATTAGATAAACTTTTTTGATCTCCAAGAACATCACAGTTACACATGTTCTTAGTGAATTCAAGCTTTGAGCTTTCTTCCTCCCGCATCTAGCAGATCGGGAGTTTGGGGAGTTTGCTCTGAGGGTGCCCGCACTCTGTGGTCCTTGGAGAGTTCCAGCAGTGTCTACAGAATGGTCAGGGTCACTCCCGCATGCTGGTTCCCAAGTCTGGGTTCCTCCGGGAACCTGCCTCCTTTCAATACTGTCGCATGGCTGGCCGTTACTGTGGGGAGGCATGACTGGATATCTACATCTTGTTGCCAGAGATTAAACTTCTTGATGGACATACCAGCTGTTTCGTGTCCCAGTAGTATTTAGTCCGTGTATTACCTAGGAAACGGATAACGGGCCATTTCAGACTTGTGGCCTGGGATCAGAGTTTTCGTGATTGCACCTGCTGCTTATTTATGCTACCACTATGCATGGCAGGGTGTTTCCCTCAATCCTCCTTCTTGTTCAGAGTCATGAACTTGGTCGTTCTCCCTTGGAGTTTGAGAAGATCGTCTCCAGAACCAGCACTCCAAACGCACCATACATTCTTCCAAGACGTGTATTCAAGAATGGGTAACTACGATTTCTGAGGATAGCAGAAATAGCACGTGCTAGTCTGCTATCTACAGAGAATTTGGTATGTTCTTAAATATACATATTTATATCAATGCCAACAAAGGAGGAATATAGAGAATGTTCATCTTTTTAATGGTGGTCCCTGAACTCATGAACTGTGAGATCATGACCTGAGCCGAAGTCAGACATTTAACCAACTGAGCCACCCAGGAGCCCCCACTTTCTTATTATAAATTCTTGGAAGCTGAATTTCTAGGTAAAAGAATACAGATGTTTTTAAGACTTTTGATACCTATCATCAAATGACTTTAAAAATGGTGTTCCAATTTATCAACAGTGGATTAAAATTCATTTTACCACACTTGCTCCAACACTGGATGTATTCTTTTAAATATTTGCCAAATTTGATAGGTAAAAAGACAATATATTATTTTAGTTTTCATTTCTTTGGTTATTAATGCTGTTGAAAATGTCCTCATAGGTTTAATGGCCATTTGGATTCCTCCTTTTATCCTTTGCTCCTTTGCATTTGTATGTTCATCTTTTCATACTGATTTGAAAGAACATCTTATATACTAGGAATGGTAACTATAGTATTTCAATAAAATTAATACTTTTTATCCTCTAAAAATTTTAAAAAAATAAATGCATAAATGTTATACTTAATCTGCATATGAAAAAGTTCTTATAATACTATACTAAAAAGTATATATTTTGCTAACAGAAATTTTTCTCCTTGAAAAATGAAATAAAGAGCATAGTTAGGCAGTCTTTCTTTCTTTCTTTCTTTCTTTCTTTCTTTCTTTCTTTCTTTCTATGAAGTGGAGAGGGGCAGAGGGAGAGGGAGAGAAAGGATCTTTTTTTTTAATTTTTTAATGTTTCATTTATTATTCAGAGAGAGAGAGAGAGAAACAGAGCATGAGCAGAGGAGGGCCAGAGAGAGAGGGAGACACAGAATCTGAAACAGGCTCCAAGCTGTCAGCACAGAGCCCAATGTGGGGCTGGAACCCACGAACCGTGAGATCATGACCTGAGCCGAAGTCAGACGCTTAACCGACTGAGCCACCCAGGTGCCCCAAGGGAGAGAAAAGATCTTAAGCAGCCTCCATGCCCAGTGCAGAGCCCAACATAGGGCTCAATCTCATGACCCCGAGATAATGACCTGAGCTGAAATCAAGAGTAGGATGCTTAAGGGACTGAGCCACACAGGCACCCTTACCCTTCTTTTCTTTCTTTCTTTCTTTCTTTCTTTCTTTCTTTCTTTCTTTCTTTCTTTCTTTGCGAGAGAGAGAGGCCGTGTTTAAATGTCAGAGCATATGTATAAAATATACCCACTAAATCTAACATGTGTGTCCATAATCTGTTAGGTTGTTTGATGGGTCTAATTGGCCAATACCATGGGAGGGGGAAAAAAGAAAGTTTGATTGAAATTATTTTAGATTAATTTGTTCTGCCAATTAAGTAAAAAACAGTGGAACCAGCCAGCATATATGCATAGACTTGGGAAGATACATATTCTCTTTCAGAACATTTGAGAGTTTGAAGCACATCAATGTTACTATTACAATTTAATGGTAGAAGCAGGCCACTGAACCCATTCACAGGTATTCCTACTGTAATACACAATTACAAGAAGGCCCTTCAGACCACAGGAAGAGTGAGCAAATAGAAACCCTGATGCCAGAGGAAAAAGGGAGAGCGAGTTGACCTGACCAAGGATTCTTTAACATTGGCCTTCAGATCACACGCTTCTCAAAAAAAATGAGTCAGTAGTCTAACAGGAGGAAAACTCTCTTAACTGTGTAGAAAAGTAGCCCATGTGAAAGGAAACTGCACATGAAAATGAAACTGTTAGGTAAACCCCACACTATCAAAAGAAAAGATGTGTTCTCATATGAATCTGATCTGTCATAATAATGTGTAGTTAAAGATCTCATGAATTTATAGTATCACTCCATTTCCAGGGTTTATAACTTAGCCACAAAGTAGCTGTTCATTAAAATGTGGCAGATACGCTTCACGCTAGGTGTGAATGTGTGTGTGTATACCTTGATGAGATTCAAAGAGAGGAACGGGTCCACAAGTTTAGTTAAAAGAGTTGAATAACAAAATCGAACACTCCTGCCCTGCCCAGTGCCTTCCTAGGGGGGGACATGCTTTGAGTGATGGCTCCTGTGGGCAGGTATGTGGGCTATGCCTGGAGCCATGCAGAGCTCAGCGGCCTCATCTGCGTGGTGCTCAGAGGACATTTGTGGCATCTGACTTCTGAGAGTAGACCACCTTGGTCCATCCCAACTCTACCGTCACCTAATTAGCTACCCCTTCAGGTGTATTCAGGTGTCTTCAGTTCAGGTACTGTGGTCAGCAGAATGGCCTCCCAAATATGTCCACGTCCTCATCCTCGCCACCTGTGACTATGTTTCTTCCATGGCAAAAGGGACTTTGCAGATGTAACTGGTATTTAGGACCTAAAATAGAGAGGATGTCTTGAATTATCCAGGAGGGTCCAATCCAGTCAGAGTGGCCCTTAGAAGCAGAACACTTTATCTGACTGGAAGAAGTTGGAGGGGCTCCAAGTAGAGAGGAGCTAGCCACACCACTGCTGCTTTGGAGCAAAGGACACATTCCTGCACCCCTGGAGATAGACCCTGGGGTCCATGAAGAGCATGGCAAGGAGCCCAGGAAAGCTCCAGAGCAAAGATCAGAGATAGTCAGCAAGGGACTGGTACCTCAGCCCTAAGGAGCTGAGTAAGGTTGATAGCCGGATGGGTTGGTTCTAAAGCGGGATTTGCCTGGAGCCTCTTCAAGGGGTGTGGTCCGGCTGAAGACCACTGAGTGTACCCCAGAGAGACCCAGGTCCAGCCTCTGACCTACAGCCTTGTGAGGCAATGAAGAGGTATTGTTTTAGGCTGTATTTGTGGTGATTTGTAAGCAGATACAATAACAGTTCAAGATTCTTCTCAACATTTGTAGGGCCGTTCCTGGCATTGGGTTCCAACTTATGCTTAATCAGTCCACTTTATGCATGATTTTTTCCTCTTCTAGGTTGTCATGCTTTAGCCTAGATGCGGAATACAGTCCTTTTTTAAAATTTTTAATAGTTTTAAAATTTATTATTGAGAGACAGAACATGAGCATAGGATGGGCAGAGAGGGGTCGGGACGCAGAATCTGAAGGCACCTCCAGGCTCTGAGCTGTTAGCACAGAGCCCAACACGGGGCTTGAGCTCACAAACCACGAGATGAGATCGTGACCTGAGCCGAAGTTGGAAGCTTAACCAACTGAGCCACTCAGGCATCCCTGCAGTCCTTCTTTAAAATTTCCTCCACATACTCATGAGCAAGACCTTTGTAGAAAACTGGGTGGGATAGGAAGAGCTGATGTGCTGACCAGTTCAAGATGCCCTCCATCGATCCCTGTGCTCTGATGTTTTGGTCCTTGTTTGGTGTCTTCCAACAATGAATTAGGGTTTGTCTGTGTGACCAGTGGAACACAGCAAAATACCGGAATGTAACCCAAAGTCTAGGTTACACTGATATGTAGTTCCTGCCCTGTTCTCTCTCAGGTCAGGCACTCTGTGCCATGCCAGCTGGCATGTTCAGAGGACACTCAAGCTTCTTAGGAAGAGACACTGGTGAAGAGTTGAGGCGTCCTGCCCACAGCCAGTTGGGTGCATCATCTTGGAGGCCATTCCTCCAGCCCCCATCAGACTCGTGGTCAACGCTGCCACTTCTGACAGTTTGGCCACACCCGTAGAAAGAGCTCATGCCACACCATCCACCAGAGCCACTCCTGGAGTCTGTACCTGTGGAAACCATGGAAACTATGTGAGACCGTGTGCATTTGTTGTTAGAAGCTGCTACATTTGGGGTAATTTGTTACACAACGATATATGAGAAATGAGGCTTAATGTCTTGGAAATTAAAAAAAAAAAAAATCTTAGCACCTCCTGACAGAGATTCCAGTTCCTCGAAGTGCATCAGCTTCCTCCACTCTCCTCAGAAGGCAGCAATATTCCATGACTGTCATTTCTGTTCAGACATAACGCCGGTATTGTGTGTTCGGTGAGAATCGGGAATCACCTCCCTTCCCTTTCCTCATCTCCATGATGCTTGTATGTTCTGGGGTTACTGGCAGACACACTTTCAGCCTGGTTCTCACTTAAGCTAGACCCATTTCCACTCTTACCTTTTCTCATCAACTTGGTTATGTTGAAATCAAATATAGAAAATGAAATTACATATCGTCCTACTGAAAAACGTATGCTAAAATGGACAATAGAGAGGAGACTGTTCCAGAGATTTCTCTACTGAAGAAAAACCATAATGAATTGGAATTAAAATCAGTGGTGAGCTTCTATTAATTACAAGTTTCCTTTAAGACCATTTTATAAGCCCTGAAAGAAAATTTAGTCTTTTGAATTACCAGAAAAAAAGCCTGAACAACCCTTCCTCTACCTAAAAGTGTAACTAAACTTAATTGTACATATTATGATACATATTATTCACAGAAGAGTCTAAGAGAAAGACTCTTACCTGTGGAATTGAATCAAACCTCAAAGAAGCATTTATTTGTACTAATCACCAGAAGAACGTAGCAAGGGTTTTATCTGAAACAAAAGCACCAGAAATACCTGAGCATCAACTTCCTAAGTGACCATCCAAGGAGAGGGCCCTCTGTTTGGACAGCTATTTGCTTCAGGGGCATTTGGTTTTGATTCTTGAGCCCCCTCTCCAAGCTCACTTCTTCCCTTATAATATATTTTTATCAAGTCCCACAATTTAGTTGTCTCACTTCTCTACACTTTTTACCCACTCTTGCTGGATTTTTAATCTATCACAAACAGTAACTTCAGTTCCATATTCTACTTTAAGAAAAGAGAACACGAAATTCTTTTTCCCTGTATGACCTCCCTGTCATGTACACATAAGTGATAAAATCCTTAGATATTAGAATTTTAAAATGTTTTTCTGTAGCTTCCTAGGCCTATGGAAGTTGAATTTCCTTTTGCCCCGCCTCATACATTTTACAAACATGTGATTTCCCAGCCTGCTCCTTAATGACCTGGTCTGATTTCCACTTCTCATGGCCTTCTATTTGCATTTCAGATCTCTGGCTAGTTCTTATCTAATTAAGCCTCATCCTCATCGGATCGAGCTTAGATCAGAGGGGAGCGCGTCATCAGCAGGAGCCCAGCCAGTGACAGTCATCCCATGAGGAGGAAGCCTGAGCAGGCTTTGCAAGTCGCCTTGGAGGAAGTGTAAGCTCATGTACTATGTAGACTGTAAGGAACAGAATAAGTGCCGGGAACAGCCTCCAGCTTGTAGCTTTGTGCCCACCGGTCCAGTAAGCAAGGCTAGGTCCCGTTCGAACCACAAGTGGAGGAAGAGGGCGGGCGAGTGGGCGGCCACCTGTTGTCTTGGTCTGGTAACCGGCTGGCAAGTTCATGCCGAGTACTGTGTCACGAATAATGAGTCCCTGGGTGCCCAGGAACACGGTGACAGCAGCTAATGAGGCAGAACAGTGTATGTGATGGAACAATGACATTTTTTTGAAGTCAGCAATCTGAGGTAGAGATCAATAAGTGTTTTCCAGGGTTAATTTACTGGTCACCACGGCTGACACACTATTAGAGCTGGGGATGAGCCCGGGGATTCAGGAGTGGGGCTTAATCTAGATAAGTGCTGTGCGCATGGGAGGTGCATCTCAGTAACCCCGAACACTGAGTGCCAGGCCTGACCCGTCTTTTTCGGGGATCCTGATGCCCTTCAGTCCATCAGCCTCACTCCAGCCTGGGCCACCTGATTCCACCCTCACCTGGACTGACATTCCATCCCACTTGACCATGCCCGCAGAGGAAAGGCTTTTATCTATGTGCACTTACGTGGGTTTCAGGGTTGAATGACTTCTATTTCTATTTGTTTGGGGAAATGGTAACCAGGAGACTCATTTCTGTCTGTAATAGATATTGTATTATATTGTCGGGTTGTACTGTGTATCAATCAGAGAAAATTTAGAATATCTGGGCTTTTGTCTTGCCTTTTTGCAGGCTCACAGTTCGAGCAGAATGGAGTTTTTTTTCACCTGTCTGTGCCTCAGCTTATCTATCTGTGAAATAGGAGTAATAACAGTCCCCTCACAGTCAGTGTTAGAGGTCGTGCAGTAATAATCACACTTAGTGAGCCCCTCTTACTTTCCAGGCACGGAGATAAGTGGTCTCCCTGCACCATCACTGAAGCACGTGGCAGCCCCAGGAGGCATCGTCATGGACACTACCACCCCCAGACAAAGAGGTAGTGTGTCTAGAGTAGTCTGGATCTCCCTCTATATAAGTTGAAAAAGAATTTGTAAATTTTCTGATTACAAATGGCACTTACACAACCCAATTATAGTATATAGGTGACAGTGCAGAGTTGCGGGAAACACCATCCTCAAAAGACCCAAGTCCGGGTGTAAGACTTACCTGATGACCCCAGAGCCTGTGAGATACCAAGATTGGAGCCAGATTATTTTCATAAGAAAGAAAAATGGGGCACCATCTGAACTTGAGGATGAAGGAACATATCTGAAATTATAAACAGAATTTCTAAGCTGTCTGAGAGTGCAGGTGTGGGGAGAGGATTGAGAACTGAGGTTAATAACTGATCCATATCCTTGCTTTTCATGGAGTAATTATTTACTAATTGTATCTGGTGAGAATTCAGTAGTCTGACCTTTAAGCCCCAAAGTAAGTGGGAGGGAAGAAAGACTTAATCTAAATTATAGGGGACAAACACTTTGCAAAAGTTCAAGGATTGCTTATAAATTGACAACAGCAAAGGAAGTTTAAAGTGAGATCTACCAACAGTGATGGCACACTGGTATGAAAGAGAGAAAGAGAGCGAGAGCGAGAACGAGCGAGCGAGAGAGAGAGAGAGAGAGATTTTTAAGAAGAATCAAGTTTCTCATCCAAATTCTTGAACAAAAAAAAAATTAAGAGAGAAAGAAAAAAAAAAAAGAAGAAAACAGAGAGAGAGGGGACTGAAAGATGCTACAGGTCAGACGTGGTGTTCTAGAAAGTCACCACCAGCGTGCAGGAGATACTTGAACATAAAAAGCTCAGTATCAGAATTATTTTCTCATTGGTATGGGCGTCAGCTCCTGAGAGAACATCCCGTGGCAATTCTTCCGGGACTGATGGCTACTGGCTCCAAGCTAGGATGTTTCTCGTTCAAGAGCTCTGCCTCGGAAGCCAAGAGTTCAACCCTTTCATTTTATTAGAACCGGGACTCATCAGAGATAGGCAAAGCCCTCTCTGCTTGAGTAGGAGATATTTGAGGCAGCAAATGAAAGATGAAAGAGGGACATGAGACGGACCAGTCTCCTTGGCAAAAGAAGCAGATCGCACAAAAACAACCCAGGCTGCAAGTGAGAATTACAGACCAATCAGTAGTAGACCCACCATATAAACTGTATGTAAAACATTAGAAGAGTATATTCAAATTATTAGACAATTTGTTTCTTTAAAAAATTATAGTGCAGGATTAAAAAAAAGAAACCAGGTAAAAGTTGTTTATAGTTTAGTTTTCTCTAAGATATTTGGGATGTAAAAGTAATGGCCACCGCACAGACGTTGAAGGCATTGTTGGCTACAGCATTTCAGTAGAAGTGGAGAAATGAGTCAAACGGAGAGTCAAAGATAAGCAGCTATTGGCGGACGCAGAGCTCAGATGATGGTTTGGCCTTTCCTGGGCATAAAAGGGCAGGACAGAATAGACCATATGGTATCCTCCTGACCTTTAATGTTTCTATGTAACTCTGTATTAACAAGGCAACAGCCAGTTGAAGGAGATAATGCCATCTGGTGCCACGGAGATATGGAGCAGGATAATCTATTAGACAGATAATAGAAGCGAGGCTGTTGGAATTACACCCAACTGCCCAGGAACTGCAAAGCCAAGTGCAGGAGGTGAGACTGACGCTGGACTCCCTGTGACTGGGAAAACACACAGATTTCATTTGCTAAAACTCTCTTCCTAAAAAAAAAAAAAAAAGCAAAGTGATAAAAATTTTCTACTGGATTATTCTCTTAACGATGAAAAATAAAAATAAGCTCATGGCCTTCAGGTGGGATAGTCATTATATTACGACCATATATTGAAATATATTAAGGGACCCAAATGTAATTAAAGAATGAACATAGTCTCTGAGAAACTAAACTGAGAATATGCAAAATTTACCCAGAGGAATCCCGGCAAGGCTTTTCCACTTAGGAGATGACTTGAGACCATTACATAGAGGCCTTTCTGTCCTCAAGAAATATTTGGAGGCAAGGGAAGAAGATGGCGAATTTCCTGAGAGACAGGCGTTGTTTCTGTCTGCCACAGGCTGTCACAGCCTTTGAAGGCGTGCTATAAACAAGAATGAAGTATTTAGGAAAACAGATTTATTGGAGCATTCCCAAGGATTCAAGAGTTTATCTAAGCGAGTAAACAAACAAAAGGTCCCTGGTAGTGAGGCTGATAAGGAGGCCCCGCTCAGCACTTGGTACTCACCCTCACACGCCTGGGCCTCCTGCCATTTGTGCCTGAGAACAAACTGGCTGGACAGGTTTTCCAGATCCCTTTAAACATTCCTAAATTACTGCACTCCCCAAATTACAGTCCTCAGGGGTCTCGTTTCATTTTCTGGAAATTGGTAACAGGCCACCATGGCTGATGAAATGACGAAGGTATCCAGGCAACTATTGTGCCGTTTGATTAACAGAGATGCCGAGCCAGGGGATCTCATGGGCACCAAGTGCTCCTGACGACCTGTCTGAAACCAGAGCCCAGGAAAGTTTTGCCTCCGTTAGCCAGGTTCTCAGGCTTTCGCAGCCTGATTTTTCCATCTGATAATAATCTCATCATCTCCATTACTACCAGCCCATTTAGTCAGTGATTTATCCAAATCCCGTGTGTTGAGCTGGGAGCCCTGACATCTGGGTCCAGACTTTCCGATTAAATATCTGCAGGTCTTTGGGCAAGGTACAGAACTTGCCTGCAAAGTGGTGATAAAGTCCACTCATTCATTCAGTTCAAAAGTAGTTACTGACATCTCTTACAGTCCGGTCAGTATTCTCAAAGCTCAGCTGACTCTCTATCAGGAAAATAGGAACAAGGACAACACACACACACACACACACACACACACACACACACACACACACACACTTGCCTCACAGAGATCACTTTCTAGCACAGGAAAACAGACAATAAAAGCAAACACATGAAATGAACACAGGATGCATGTTTGGCTTTGAATTGTGACCCCCCTAAGGAAAGACAAGTGGGAGTGGGGTGTCCTAAAACCTGAAATGGCAGATTGGGAACTTATTTGGAGAGAAGGTCTTCACAGGGGTGATCACATTTAAATGAGGTCTTCACTGCAGGTCTTCATGTGACCATGTGACCGGTGTCCTTGGAAAAGGGGAAATGTGGCCACGGATGTAGGCGCGGTGTGCAGTGAGCCAGGCACAGTGGTGGTGGGTGGTTGGCGTGAGGAGGCCAGAAGACAGTGCACCTGGGCAAACTGTAACGTGGTGCCCAAAGGGCTCTGGGGGATTGGACAGCACTTGTGAGAAGAAGGGAAATGTCCAGGGTGACTCCAGTATCTTTGGCCTGAGCCACTGGAAAGATGGCGCGGCTATAGCCTGAGACAAAGAAGACAGTTCGTGTGGGTGAAGGTCAGGGCTTCAGTGTTGGACACGTTCAGCTGGAGAAGCCCATTCACCAGCCCAGGGGTGAGGCTGGCTGAGTGGTTGCATAAACGGGTTTGGCATTTGAGAGCTTGGGGTGGAGCTAGAATTCGAGAGTGGTCCTCATACATGCCGTGTGGCCCTTCCGGCACTTGTCACAGAGTCAAGAGGGGCCTGCACTGCACGGTGGAAAGGAGAGGAGATGGTCTCCACCCCTTGTTCCTGCATGGAGGCATCCCCTACCTAAGATGTGAGGTCCTAGGGCCAGCCTCTCCTCCTCTCCTCCGCTCATGGACGGTCACCTTCCAGCACTTCACTCGCTGCCCTGGACTGCTTACACCAGGGGAGTCACATGGCCCTCCCTTGTGGGCAGGACAGAGTCCCGATGCTTCTTCACAACCACCACTGGAGCCTTCCAGATCCTATGGACTTGGATGGCATTTCCAAGAACAAACCCACCTCCCAGGAGATTCTTCTGGTGTCCAGAGCCTGTCTGAGAAGGCAGCATGACTGCCTGGTGGCTCCCAGCCCAACGCCCCATCCCAGGCTGCACAGGGTGGCCACAGTATTCCCAGACCAGCAAGGACATAGGGCAGCCCACGTGTCCCTCCCCCGCGTGGAGGCTTCGGTCTCCCTGTGCCTCTCTGCCCCAGGAGCACTCAGGGACGGCTTATTTGGATGCACGACAGTGTGCATCAGTGTCTCCAGAGGCTTGCTGAAAGCTCCCGGAACCTAGAAGGAGGCACTTAGCATATTTTGTATTTATAGAGAGCCTTTCTACCAACAAGCTGTGCGGTACAGGTCTCATTTCATTAATCCTCGCAGCAGGGGAGAAGAGGGTTGGTAGGAATTGTCAATTTTACCTAATGTCGAAGACGGAGCTGTGATGAGGTGAAATGACTTGCCTAAGGCTGTAGGATGAGTCAGTACCAGAGTTTATATTACAGCCCTGGGTCTTGACTTCTGATCTACCACCTTACACCTCCTTCCTGAAAGAGCATAATAAAAGTGCACTAAATTTGAGAGTCTAATTTTCTTTATGACACCCAGCATGTCTCTCAACCTCTCCCTGCCCTGATGTCTGAATCCATAATATGGGGATAATAATACTTGTCATCCAGCTTGTTGCAGAGATAAGATGCATATTAATCTTTTTAGTGATCAGACCATTTGGAAATAGCTGCCTTATAAACTCCAGGTTTAGGTGAAGATCCAATCTGATTGCTTGTACATTATTATTTGATGAAATAGAGAAATGCATTGGTTTTATTTAATGGAAGTAAGAATGTAGAATGATAGGAAAGTTTCGAAAGTGTTCAATTTATTTTTCAACATGGCAGGCTGGTTTTCTACCCACGGTATGGGGGTGTCATGGCATGCCTGGATTTTCTAACGTCCAAACACTTTTTTTTTTTTTTCAGAATGATCTTCCCAAACCTTCAGTTATATGTAAATGGTTGAGCCTCATTTGTTTTCCATGAAACATACGTGAGACCAGCTAGCTATACTTGTTTTGTGAAATCACATTTGTGATGAAAGGAAACAAAGGAAGAAAGTGGGAAAGGTTTTGCATTTGTTCCCTTTCCTCTGTGTTTCTGTTCCAAGTCTAATATCCTCTGCAGCTGTTAAAATGGCGGTAAAACCTGGATTTATTCCCCCCGTCCAGTTCTGGTTTAGTTCCCCACATTGCTTTGAGTGGAGTTCTCAAGAGTTAATGGAGCCCGTGGTGGAGTGTTTGCGTCTTCTGTTTGAAATCAAACATCTGATCTTTATCTGTGGTGACAGGTTTAATGCTTTTCTTCTCTGACAAATTTTCAGTTGAAGAGGAATACAAACACTGGTATTGGTGCCGTTCTGTAAAGAGCTAATCTGAGCAAGCTAATATTGGCAGTTTGATCCTTAATGAACAGCAGAACCCTGAAGTCGCACCACTCGCTAGAGGAAGAGGAACCAAAACTCTATGTATTTTTTCCAGCACTTTCCATGGCTGCTTGATTCTGACAAGGGAGATAAAATATGTAGAATTTTTGCTCAGAAGTATCAGCATTCATCACTCCACCCCCCTCACCCTGCCAGGAATGATGGCCACATGGTCACCGAGGAAGTGAAGGAAACAGGAAAGAAATCCAGAACATGGAACTCCCCATGAATTAATTGGGTTTTTCTCTGGCTCTCAGACTGGTTTTACCATTTGCAAATGTTAGAGTTCTAAACTTCTCTTTGGGAACATAATAGTGTGAGAAGTAAATTTGCCTACCATCCGTCCATGGGCCTAATGCATTAATAAACTTGGCCAAGTTGGACAGATTTTCAGATAATGCCTTAAACTTCCCTACCATACAACATATAGCTCTCCAGAGATCTGGAGAGCCCACTAAGGGTGGAGAGAAAGGTAAATTGCTAGAGCTAGAATATGCCAAGTATGCCCAAGACAGGGCCCTTTGGAGAAAAATACTAAGCTTCATATGCAGGGAATATATCACAATATTGGGGATATTTTAAGTTGATTCCTTCTCTTTCTTTCACTCTTTCTCTTGAATTACAATTCATGTGATATATAGGAAATTTGAAAAAAAAATACATGGTAGCAATTTTTGACCATGGCTTGCATAGAAAGGTATGCAGAGCAAACTTAACATTCTAACCCACAATACAGCCTGAACTAACATGGCCATGAGTACAATGTGAATTTTATTTTTTAAAATTTTTTAAAATGTTTATTTATCTTGAGAGAGAGGGAGAGAGAGAATATTCAAGCAGGGGAGGGGCAGAGAGAGAGGGAGACACAGAATCTGAAGCAAGTTCCAGGCTCTGAGCTGTCAGTACAGAGCCCAAAATGTGGTTCAAACTCACTAGCCATGAGATAATGACCTGAGCCAGTCAGATGCTCAACTGACTGAGCCACCCAGGCACCCCAATGTGAATTTTAAATTAAAATTTTAAGGTTATTTTTGTATCTCATATAAAATGCACTTAAAATACTTGATATTCATTTTCTTGGTGGCCTGGCTTTTCCTATTGTAGCCTGCCTTCCCTCCCTGTATTAATCACTTAAATTAGAGCTTCTATCCAATAAATCTACAAATATGTATTAAATGTCTGCTCAGTACCAAGTAGACAATTTGGCTGTTGGGAGGGAAGACCAAACGGAGTCCGAAAGGACCTTCACTCTTCAACCACAATCTTCTGTGTCAAAACATTCCAACCACATAGCTCTTAGGTCAGAACCAGGTTGGTGGTGCCCGTCAGCCTGATACTCATGCAATCTGACTTCCAGTTGACGAGGTCCCTTTTCTCATTGTACTGTGACTTTAGCAGTTTATACTTTCTTGGGGAGTCTTGGTTGAAGTAATAAGTGAATTCTAAGTCCTTGATTTTTCAAGGACCAGCTGACTCCTCCTACCAAGCCTCACTCCTTATATGTGATTAATTCCAGCCCCTTTGCAATCAACCGTCCATCACTGTTAAGCACCACAGAAAGCAAGATGAGCCTATGGAGCTCGTTCATCCCCCCCCAGTCCCCCCAAATTCCTCTTATTGAGTACTCAGGAGCCCACAACCCACTCAGTGCTCCCACGTGTCCTCGACCGCTTTGCAGAAGCCATGCCTTCTGACCGTGAACTCCAACTCCAACTCCTTGGTTAGCCCTTTAGAACTCACATACCTTTCGTGATCAACAGAAACGTGTACCTTCAAACAACAACAAAAGCTAAAGAGTCTCAGAAAGGTCAAGTTAGGAGAGACTCTGCAATTTCTAATATTTGTGCTGCAAGATTTTGTTGAAGGTTTTCTACTCTTGTGTGGACCAACATCAAAACTTGACCAGCAAAGCACAGAGCAAATAGAAAGATTGACCTCTTCTGAGTTACTGAATGTCTTTAACTCCTGATTGGGTCTTACTTTATTCCTTTCAAGGCTGTCTCATATGTCAGCAGTGGTGCTATGAATGGCATCAGTTCCTCTTATATTCACTTAAATATTGGTTTTTGTCCTGCCGCTGAAAACAGAACTTAGAGGCTGAATGATACATACATTCAGCAGAAACCTTGAGAACAGTGCTGAGCTACAAGTGGCATTTTGTAATGTAACACCTCCTTCCAACATTAGGTAACTTTGTGACTTTGTAAGTCACCACACTCTTTGTCAGGTTGGTTACCTACAAATTTAGAAGAGCATCCAAATAAAGATGCCTACAGTTTTGAGATCATCTGAGCAATCGCATCAACCAGCAATGATAACACACCCGTTGTGTCAACTGTTTCCATTTTTCTCAAATTCTGTGTCCTGACAGATTATGGCTGGAGTTGTAACATACTTGCTATTTCTGTATTATTGGAAAACCCTCTGTTAGAACATCAGATGGATTAAAAGATTTACAGAGTTCACCAAGACACATGGCTTGCTCTCCGGAGTGTGGTGGATCTGCTCCTCAACACCCATGCCTGCAGATATGGGTATGTACTAAACCTCACAAGCCCTCCCAGAAGATCTCTAATGAGAGAAGAGGGTGCTGATTTACTAAAGATACCATCTCTGGTCAAACTCTTTGGTACTTTTGCCATTCTTGTAACATTGATGACCTTCTCCCTTTGGATCTCCCCATTGTCCAAGAAAGTGAAACAGTTTTCTATATCTATAATGGGAAAATGCATATAACACAGAATTTACAGCCACATTTCGGTGGCATTAAGTACAGTCACACTACCATGCATCTATCACCACCATGCATCTCCAGAGCTTCTTCATCTTCCCAAACTGCAGCTCTGTCCCCATGAGATGGTGACCCCCAGGCCCTGGCCCCCACCATCAACTTTCCATGTCTAAGAATGTAAGTCCTCCAGGTCGCTCATGCAAGTAGAATCATACAGTACATGCCCGTTTGTGCCTAACTTATTTCACTTCATATGTTGTCCTCATGGTTCATCCATGTGGTGAAATAATTTTTTTAGTGGTTATTTATTTATTTTGAGAGAGTGAGAGAGTTCATGAGCAGCAGGGGCAGAGAGAGAGAGAGAGAGAGAGAGAGAGAGAGAGAGAGAGAGAGTGAGAGAGTCCGTCCCAAGCAGGCTCCATGCTCAGTGCAGAGCCTGATGTAGGTCTCAATCCCACGAACCATGAGATCATGACCTGAGCCAAAATCTACAGTCAGACACTCAACTGACTGAGCCACCCAGGCACCTCTGAAATATTCTTTAATAAACATTTATGTTCAAGTAACTTACCCAAACCAAATCTCAGCCTGTAGGAACCTTGGAAGCTGGAACACCGTTTGCTTGAGCTCTTTAGTTCCAGATCTTCTTCCAGCATTACCCTAATTGACTTTTCCCCCTTCCTTCCCAGTGGCAGTAAAGTGGCTTATATAGCCCTTCAGCTCATGGTGTTTCCAGTGTTGCCTTTTCTACCTCAAGTGTCTTATTTGAATTTTTGATGCACATAAATCTTTGCTCTGTTTTTACAACAGGCATTTGGACCTGGGTACAGAAAGGATAAATCAACAGGTAAGGAAAGTGGTTGGTGCACAGAGCTGCTTCTCAGGCTCTGCATAGTCTTTGACCCAGTTATACCTTGCATCTTAAAACCTACAGATCAGGAGGAAGCTGTACATTCCAGGTGACAATGGAAATGATCAAAATAAAAAAGCACCTGTTTGAATCACATTAGCTGTTTATCTTACTCTTGACTGTCACCAGTTGAGCCTTTGTGCCTGTGCTGTCCTTGCTAACTCTTTGAAATAAACCTTACAGGGGCGCCTGGGTGGCTTAGTTGGTTGAGCGTCCGACTTTCGCTTAGGTCATGATCTCACGGTTCGTGGGTTCGAGCCCCCGTCAGGCTCTGTGCTGACTGCCAGCTCAGAGCCTGGAGCCTGTTTCGGTCTGTGACCTCTCTCTCTGACCCTCCCCTGCTCACGCTGTCTCTGTCTCTCCTAGAAATAAATAAAACATTAAAAAAAAAAAAACCTAAAAAAAAAAAAAGAAATAAACCTTACAGAAGCGTTGCTTTTTCAACTATGCCCCTGTACAAATTCTTCTCCATGGAAACATTCCTTTACGTGTTCCTCTGGAGATCAAAATACATGGTAGGTGTCCTTCCACCACCCTATACATCATGAATGTATTCCTATCATTCCTTTTCAGAGCTTCTAGTACAGCTTCTATTCCATTTCTACCCCCATCCTCCCTATTTTCCTAGAACTGGAGGGCCACAAAAGACTGCTGCATTCATCTGTCCTCTCCATCCCATCAGGGAGAGCGTGCCAAGGCCAATGCCTTCTTAGGGTTCTAAAGAAGGCAGGACAACAGCCCGCCATTTATGTTTGATCTCAACGCTGACGAGTCAAGTCTAGGGTTATCCTAAAGTCTTTTGGGCCATACCTCATCTGTAGGGACCTCCCAGAAACACAGAGAAGGGGAAGAAAAGAAAAAAAAAAAAAAGAATATGCTCATTGACTGGCACCCAGAGACTTTGCCATCTACCTAGACCCAGGATAATTGACATGCCGGAGATGGGAGTGCCCAGCCACATGGATTCCAAACAATTACTCTCCTCAGCTGTTGGATTTTCAAACGTGATCTATAGAGTGATGCTGACAGTAGATTTTCTGCAGCAATAAAGGTGGCCTGATTCACAGAATAATTACTGTATGCAAATGAGTGTGATTTTCCTCTGCCCTTTTATGGATGACTCTGCTCTACTATTCATCAGGGCCACAAATCTCACTTGGGAGGAGACGGATTTAAAGAGACAGGCGCCCCTGGAGCTTTGCCGTGAACTTACTAAATCCACGCTAAGTGTCTTCATAAATAGGTGTGCATATGCTCAAGTGGGGCTGCCAGACTCTGACCTTTCTGTCTGTGTATTGTTGCTTGGAAAACTGTTGAGAAAACATCTCACTTTGTGCCCTCCTAGATCCCACGTGCTTTGCTGCCTGGAAGAGCAGGGTCTTCCGGACACGGCGTTGTCTACACGTGGTTCTGTACATTCTGGTGGGCTTCTCCTTCACCTTCCGCTGGGTCCACGCCAATGCTTATGCGCCTGTGTGAGGGACAAGGAGGGGCAGAAAGCACATCCTTTTACCTGGTGCTGGTCCTGATGAAATTATAGCGGCAGTGATTTGAAACAAGAAGTATGTTTTTGCTTGACGCTGACATGGAAAGAAAACACATAGTAAAACCTGAAAGTAAAAACAGGCTGTTCCAAGATGAGTTGGCACATCTTGGGGCTGGGATTCTCCAGGACCAGGGAGCATCCTACTGAGGTGGTTGGATTTTTTCTGAGTGTCTCTGTGGGTGCATACCCCAGGGGGCAGGTTCCCTCTTTGTGCCTCCAATGGGAGGCAAGGTTGGATCATCTTTCCAAATGGAGTTATGTTGTCAGTCCTTGGTGTGGGGACCTTTACACAAGGGCACATGCGTGGGAAGAATCTGTAGCACATAATGTGTCATTGTTAAATATCAGTTCCTGCTTTCGTTTCCAGCACGTGGCATGCACCCTCATCCTCCGAGTGTGGAAGAAAGGGGAGCCTTAGTGTTATAAACGGAACAGCCCCATCTGTCAGTGGGCTGTCTTGTTACTCATATTGTAACAATATAGTGATGTCAGCACATCCAGAACACACTCTCTTCCGCTGTCACTCTTGGAATAAAGGAAAGACTCATCAGTGTTTACATGTACACAAGCAGCACACACCCCTGGGGGCTGTCACAGCCTTCCCAAAATGAATGCCAATTAATATGGGCATTTTCCAAGAGTATGAAACAGGTGATCAGGGTCTCCAGAAATTCCTTCAGTTCCTTGACTCCAGCAAGTGTTCCCAATGGCTCATGGGGGGTGGGGGGCGGGAGGACAGTGAGGGACACAGATGGTTTTAACACATCAGCACAAACCATGACACGATTTTCAAACAAAATGTCAGATCAGTCCTTGCTCATGATTTCTTTTCATAGGAACTCTTCACAAAGCATAACAATGAACAATACCCCATATTAGTCATTTATTTTTTCACTTAACCTCTTTCTTTAATACCTTTTGTGATGCAATGTGGAAGACACAATTTTCAAAAGAAGATCTTATGTCTGATGACCATGATTTATAAAGCAGTTTTAATGTTGTATGCTACAGTGATTGCATTTACCGAGAATTGTTTCAGTAACTGGATGGGGAAATAACCAATGTTCCACCTGAGAAATATTCTTGAGGAAAGCTAATTCGGTTTAAAAAATTCTAAATAACATGCATTCGTATGTTGATTGTTCATAGGTTTGCAAAGGAAAAAATGTGTAATTACATATTATTAGGTAAATGTCAAGAAAAGTAAAGTTGTTTATACTTGTGTTGCTAAAGTTAAATACAAGTTGACAATTTTAACTTTGGATAAAAAAATACTAAAACGCAGTAAGAATTTTCGGAACACAAGAAATTAACAAGTGTAAGGGGGTTTACAAAGAATTGATTTAGAGAAAAAGTAGCTTGAATGGTATCAATTCTCAACAAGTTCATTCATTTTATTTCTGTCCATCACTCTCCGTAATAGGTTGAATTTTGTCTCCTTAAAAGGGACATGTTTGGGTCCCAACCCCCAGTCTATCAGAGTGGGATCTTGTCTGGAGATACAGTCTACAGAGGTGATGGGGTTTAAATGAAGGTGTATGGGTGGGCCCTAATGGTACATGACTGGTGTCCTTACAGGAAGGGGAGATGTAGACACAGATGCAGGCAAGGAGAAGGACACAGAAGGGTTGAAGGCAGGGATCAGGGTGATGCTTCTACAAGCCAAAAAATGCCCACAATTGCCAGCAAACCACCAGGGAGAATTGCCTGGAGCAGATTCTCCCTTCCAGCCTCAGAAGGAACCAGCTCGGCTAACACCTTGACGTAGGGCTTCAAGCCTTCAGAACTTCAAGGGAACAAATCTCTGTTGTTTAAGCCACCCGGTCTGTGGTACGTCATTATTACCACAGCCAACAAAGTAGTACACCATTGTCCTCTCACCCATGCAACTGGGTAAGACACAAAAAACAAGCTGAGCACAGTCAGTAGGGATGGCAGCAGCTTCTGGAAGATTCATTGCAGACAGAGAGGGTAGAAGAATGAGTGTCATTGCTCTCCTCTTCTCTGTTCTTTAGGGGAGAAGAGCCCTAACTCTGTCTGAAAGCCATCAGTCACATTCCCTTTCATCTCCAGGTGACAGGTGATAGGTATCTTGGAGCATCATCCAAGCAGAGCATGGACAAGGGATTGGGCTCTTCCCCACCCCTGGATGGAGATGGAACTGCCTATAGCTGCTGGCTGCCATGTCTTAGTGCGGTAGATGCTGGTCCATAGTATGAAGGAATGGACTTAGCATACTGAAAGGAGCAGATCTGGGTTGGAGACAATAGAAGAAGCCGATGGCATTTGAGTCCCTGATCACGGCCATCCTCAAAGCTCAACTACACCCAGCTTTTCAACTGTGCCCTGCTCTGCCTGTGGTTTTCCCATGGCACACACGTTCCTCTAAGCTAGGAACATGTCATGTTCTGTTAGGGCATGTTTCTGTTCTTGCAAGTGGACAGCCCCATGTCAATATGCCAATAGAAGATTAGCTGGATTTTAGTATTCCTATACCGAGAGAGTGTTTTGGGCGTCTTGAGCCAGTACCTAAATGGATATCATGGATTTTAAAGGGTTTGAAAACTGGGTGCCTTGTTCACTTAATGTTATACTCAGTGAATGTTTTCATTAGATCAAATTATATCGTGTTGGGATTCAAGGTTACTATTGCATAGGTAGTCATGGTATTAGTAATTCTGATGACATAATTTTATTTATACATCTATGTATAAATATCTTATAAGTTATTTCTTTATGCCCTGTGTCTTTGTAACAAGTTACACTGCCATTGAACAAGAAGGACTATTGAGTTGCAATTTCAAATATCGCTCATAGTTAGCCAGTAACTCACTGAATGGAGATAGACAAAACTTGAACATTTGTCAGGGCCTATGAGAGTCTTATAAAATCATTGCTAGACTTTTCCAGCAATGTCTGTTTTACCCCCACAAGCATGTACCTTCCCCAGTTATACCTGCTGCTGTCACAACATTTACCTTTTGACCTCATTCAGTCATCCATGTGTTCATTCATTTGCACAGTAATTCGTACATCACACTTTTGTTGTGTGCCTCTATGTGTCCACTACTCTGACCTATGCTGGGTTTTCTCAGACTCAAGGAGTAAAGCCCCTGCCCTCAAGATCTTTTGGTCAGGATATAGTTTATACTATTCCTTCACTCCAAAATGGTCAGTACCTTCAATGGCTGGTAGGGACAAATCTAAACACCTTAGCTGACCACTGTGTCCCTTTCTTAACTGGAGCTGGAGATTCCTCTAACCCAAAAATGGAGAATTAAATACTTGCATTCAGGTAGTTAATCTAAAGTATTAAAATAAGTTGCCACCACTCATACAGGTGTCAGGGGCTAAAGTCCAAAACTTTAAGGCAGCTGAATGATGGCCTGGGAAAATCCACTGCAAGTAGCAACTCATGTGTGAGTCAGTCCCTGAGCCTGGGACCTTGTTCATAACACGTGCTTAAATGCAGACTTCTGGGTTGGCTTCAGACAGGAAGCATGAATATGTAATTGTTTGCCACCCTCAGAAAGTCAATCAAACAGCGTAATGATTTATTCTTAGTCTTTGGTTCATGAACTCAGTCATAAAGCCACCAAGCATGGTGGTGGTGGACTGTTCACGGGTCCAGAAAATTTAGCACAGAGGTGACCTGGAAAGCATGGAATTTGTGGTCTCTGGTAAGATGGACATTGGACATCTAGACTCATAGTAAAGAAACTGCAGCAAATCATGCCTCATTTTTTCACAGCAAAGAAAAGGTTGTTGCCATGCTGATGCTCGTATCAAATATCTGGGGATTTCCCTTAATATATCTCGTGACTCACACTAACTCTGCTCCCTACTCTCTACCATTTTCCTAGAGAGTCACCATTCTTGCATCCCCCTGACCAAGTGACTTCTCCTTGCCCGTGACCTGTGAGCAGAGGTGATGGGTGTCACCACCCATGGAAACATTTACAAGTCAGTGCACGGTGCTCTAGCTTCTTTTCTTTTTTTTTTTTTTAAATATTTTTTATTTATTTCTAGGAGAGAGAGAGAGAGAGAGACAGCGTGAGCAGGAGGGTCAGAGAGAGAGGGAGTCACAGACTGAAACAGGCTCCAGGCTCTGAGCTGGCTGTCAGCACAGAGCCCGACGCAGGGCTCGAACCCATGAACCGCGAGATCATGACCTAAGCGAAAGTCAGACGCTTAACCGACTAAGCCACCCAGGCGCCCCTGCTCTAGCTTCTTTTAATCCTAACTCAACAACCAGCCATGTCACAAGTGAGAAACTTCATCCTTAGAGCTGGAACCGTGTGGGACAAAATCCCTGCGGGCCTGCATGGAATGGGGCATGAGGGAGTTAATCTAATTAAGATTCGGGTGTTGTTTCTCAGGAAGGATAGCCTGGCTGTAGTGAAGGATATACTTTTCTGTCTCCCAGCATCGTCCAATCCATCAGCGATTCCTGTAGCTTCCACTTGAAGGCGTGTCTGGGTGTGTCCACTTCTTGTCTCCATTGTTACCCTGCAGCCCAAGCCACAAACTGTCTCTTGCTTGGACTATTACAGTATTCCTCTCTTTGGTCTGATTCTACTTTAGGCCAATTAAAGAGATGCTAGTGATCCTTTTAGAACTCCTATGAAGTCCCCATTCTGACACCTTCCAGTGGCTTCCTGCTAAACCTGGGAGAAAGTGTGAACTGCTGCCTTGGGTATAAGACCCCACAGGACTCTCTGCCTGCACTCACACACTTCGCACAGTGTCACCTCCCTCATGACCCTCCCAAAACACTAGCTCTTGTTTCATTTCCTAAACCTCCAAGCTGCCTGCTGTACCCAGAATGTCCTTTCCTCAACCTCGCCTCACCTGGCTCCTTCACTTAAATGTCATCTCTTCACAGAGATCGTTCCCAACCAAAAAGCCTCATCTATCCACCAGAGTATTTTAATTTTCCACATGGCACTTATGACCATTGGATTTTTTTTTTTTTTTTTTTTGCTTCTGCATTTGTTTGTTTTCAGTCTGTCTTCATGAGAATGTCTGCTCCTTTCAAGAGAAGGGCCTCACCTTTCTTGTTCATGACTGCGTCTTCCCTGGGGCTTAAGGCGGTCTTCACTGGAAACGTGTGAACCCACTCTCCAGACATGTGAAGTAGCATGTGAATGAATGAATGAGCATGTGCACAAAGCTACACAGGAGTGCTGGATGCCAAGGAGCTTGTGGTGGAGGCAAGGCTGTGTTAGTGAGTCCACACCCGTCCTGTAGGGTCTTCAGCCCACCCTAGTGAGCTGGCCTAGGAAAACTAAACACACAGCAGGTAAGTGAAGTCTCTCCTCTCTCTTTTAAAAGAAAAAGAGGAAATGCACATCCAGCCTGCATTTTAAGATATAAGGTGGTGAAGGACTTTAGAGCCCTATAATAGGGTGTTATTTCATTAGTGAAAACCTTCTTCCTGGAGATCTTTAAAAATAGGGTAATATAAAGATGTAGCCTAATGCTACTTTGTTCTGAAGCCCAGTGGTGACTTTCAACATAACAGCAATGAAGGATGTTGCACAGAGACTCACGACTGGGCATCTTTACATGGTATTGATTGCTCGGAACCTGTGGAAAGCATCACTTAACTTTTCAGTGTGGGTTTTGTCTTCTGTTCGAAGAGATCGGTGAATAATACTCAACAGAAATTGTGGGATTAAGTGAGTCACCCGCCTGTCATTTTGTTGTTGAGGACATATTTAAATTTATCTTAAGAGGGAATGGATGATTTTCTGGGTCTTCCCTTCAGATACAGCTTTGTGGCAGGTAAGAATCCTGTTGAGGCAAAAATACAGGCAGCTTTTTGCCACTGTGAAATGTCACACCATATGGATTGAAGCTCCTTTAGGCTAATTTGAAATAGCATTTAGTTTATTTTTTCCTTCTTGTGATTTTACATCTTCCTTTCTCCTCTAAGACAAGACCACTACTATTTCACCTCATAACAGTCTCTCTGTTTAAAATATCCCATCAGGTTTGGACTTAATGGTAGTTAACATGGGGTGAGACATTTGAAAAGGGAATGTCCCCTGGAAAGACTCTGGTTGCCTCCACCCGACACATCCAGAGAGCTGGTGACGTGTTTTACAGGCTCCATAGGCTCTCTGATACAGCACTGAAGCAGCCATTAAAATTTGTTTCAACAGACATTTAAACAAAGCCTGCTCATTCCTTAGTTTATGGAAATTGATCACTTACTACCTGGACTGGAGGAATTTATTGGGCCCCAAAGCTTTGACATTTGAGTTGTAGGATGGGTAAACTGAGGCCCCTGAAGCCTTCGACGTAGAGCCAACAGGCGCAGGGGTGCTGGCTCTAGTTTTTATGTTTCCAGGATTTGGGTCACAGGCAATTTTCTGGTCAGGTGATCTAGGTTTTTGTTCTGTTTTGCTTTGTTTTTCCATTTTGTTTCTTAACAACAATTTAAACTCTGCTGCTAAGATGGTGGGCAAACTGCCAAACGTTTTCTTCACGACGAGCCATCGGCAGAAGCGGAAGCCCGATGATTTTGGTGATGCGCATAATCCCTCGTCCATGGTCTCATAGCTCATACTGACCAACCTTTTGTCTTAAACCTTTATGAGATACTTACTGAAATTTCACACTCTTGTACTTGGTGGACAAGCACCACATCTTCTTGATGATAAAATCCTAAAATAATTCCAGAGATGAGGCTAAGACCCAAGATAATTCTGTAAATCCCAGAGAATTTAAGTCCTGGAGAAACGCCCCCATCCTCGATCTCTTCCAGCATCCTAGATTGTGCTCCCAGACAGGACGTGTGGGCAATTGAGCATGCTTGTAGTGACAATATCCTGTGGTAGCTCCACTGACAGCTTCGTGGCATGACATGTGGGAGGTGGCATTGTTTATAACCAGCCAGACATAAAATCCACCTTGATTATGAATTGCCTTTGAAAAAAAGCAAGAGAAAGAAGAGAATAAAAATCCAGAATCTCTATTTCAGGGTCTCTCAACCTGGAATCTTGCCTAAAAATGTTGGTTGGGGAGGAAGAAGTACTGATTACCAGTAGGAATATTAAATAAGAGACATGTTAAACACCGGCAAATGCACTCGACTCCCACTTTGGGAAGCACCATTCAATACATTATATCATTTCTTGCACAATAACTCTTTCTGATATTTTTTGGGGGGAAGGAACGTGAGGTTTTTAGTTTAGAGGATTAAGAAAAATTTTTTGTTTATTTATTTTTGAAAGAGAGAGAAAGGGAGAGAGAGAGAGAGAGACAGCGTGAGCAAGGGAGGGGCAGAGAGAGAGAGGGAGACACAATCTGAAGCAGCTCCAGGCTCTGAGCTTCCAACACAAAGCCCGATGCAGAGCTCAAACCCATGAACTTTGAGATCATGACCTGAACCGAAGTCGGACACTTAACCGACTGAGCCACCCAGGTGACCCTAGAGAATTGCTTTTAATTCAATAGATTACAAATGAAATGCCTCTATGTGCTGCACAAAGAAACAAAATGAATATATGGTATCATAGGAATCACGTCTCACTCGGCTGCTGCTGTTTCGAGCACACTGTAAACAGCTTTTACTAAAGAACATTTTATGAAAACGACCCCTAAGACGTCCACTGTCTCAAAACAAAAACTTTTCTGGGTTCTTTGCAGCTACAGAGTTCCTTAACATGTCATTCTCTTTGGTACATGCACTTTGAACTCTTACTTCTTGATCCTGCCTTTTACCTCCTCACCTCTGATGCGTGCGCATGTGCGCGCGCGCGCGCACACACACACACACACACACACACACACACACACACACACACACAGAGTAAACCTCATTTTTAGGGTTTTCATAGCCGTTGCCCCAGAAGAAATGCTCTCTGCCAGAGCTGATGCCTGTCGCCACATCCCATCACTTGCCTGGTAATTAAACTCTGACTGATTTATTGACTGACAGCCAACAAATCCCAACCCGGTTTTTATGATATACATACTTCCCCGGGCTAAATTCACTCAAACAACAACCCAGTCAGAAGGGGGAGGAGAGGGAGGAGGAGGCAGAGGTTGGCGGGGGGAGAGGTAGCGAGTGATATGAAAATAAATATGGAAAACAGCATTCGTTGGCAAAAGGAGACGTTTTGCAAAAGAAAGAAAGGAAGTGGGGAAAAACTCAACGCAACCTCTTTTTCAAATCCGGAGATCTGGGGAGCCAGGGGGAAAGAGCTGGTAAACATCATTACTTCAGCCTGAAGATTCATTTGAACCGCCTCACGTACCAAAGCGCTCTGAAGGGGAAGACAGGACGTGCTTGCAGCTAATATTACAGTCAAGTTCCAATTTTACCTAAGGGAAAGCAGCTTTATTAAAAGTCATGACTGAGATTGCGTGGCAGGTGCCAATATCCTCCACCCTGACAGATGTGTCAGTTTGCGAATGCCATTTTCTTGTCTGCGGTCCCTAGATGGAGCTCACCGCAGCGCCATTTGTCTCTCTTCCAGGGGATCACACATGCCCGATGTTTGCCTCCAAGCTGCACTGCGTGGTTTGATATGTGGAATCCTCACAATGAGACTTATTAAAAGACAGTCCATTATTTTTATTTAGAGCATTTCCAAAACAAGCAGAGCGCGCACGGAGATAATTTAAAAAGCGTGTGACAGGTCATCTTCAGGCCAGCGTGGCTCCATTTGAAATGCATAAGAAAGTCGCGTCTCCATTCTTACACACACGCACACACACGCACGCGCGTGTGCGCGTGCACACACACACACATTCCTGTTCATAATGGGCGTCATTTGAGTGGCATTGAGCCCTTGACGGATGGTGCTGACAGTCCCAAGCACTACTTGGGGCTATAAACCACAGGGGCGTTGCAAGATGCAAGAGGAAACCCGCTCCCTTCTTTCCCTAAATCTTTCTTCCTTTTCTTCTTCTTTTTCCCCTTCTTATTTCCGTGCAGCCTTCTTCTTTTCTGTTACAGGTGGGCTCTCTCATTGCAGCAGTAGATATAAATACTCCTGATTGGCTATATTTATGGGGCCTTCTCATGCTCCTGTTGGCTTCAAATACAAAGAAAAATGGTCTCTTTCAACTGTGCCTGGTTTGAACAGCAGGTAAAGCCCCAGCAGCCTGCTCTCCAGCCTCCCAGGGAAAATGATTACAGATGAAACGATCCCGTCATGGAAATGGTACGAGGAGAGCTTGGACTTGGAAGATGCTGTGCTGACATGAGGTGGGGGAGGTGGTCATCCGCGATGGATTCTGCCACCGGGACACGCGTGAGCCATGCTGGTGTTGGCTTCCCGACTGGGGCGGGTATGAGGTAGGATGGTGTCCAGAGAGCTGAGAGATACCACCAAGATCAGAGACCAGAAGTCACTGGCGTGAGATCTGTTCTTGGGGGAACCTCTGGGTTCTCGCCTCCTATTCCCTCACCAGGTGGACCTTGATTCTGTGACCTCATCTCAATGCACCTTCTCAGGCTGAGAGCAGCACTTTGCAAGTCACCCCAGCCAGCAGTCCGAGTTCTGGAAAGGCAGACATCCTGGAACGGGGGGAAGTGTTTTGGGTCAGCTTTGAGGCATAGTGCACACAACTCAGGGACCTGTCAGGGCCTCCGTGGAAGGACCTGTGTCCTCTGCACTGTCTCACCCCACCACTCCCCAGTGCCATCGGGCTCTTGTTTTCGTGAACACACTAGGAAGCCACAAAAGAGGCCAAAGGAAAAAATCATAATGATACAACAGAATATTCCCACCTTATTGTCATAATGTTGACCCGGCAGATGGGCTCTGGAGGAAGAAGGGTCTCCTGATTCCCCCCCTGCCCCCCAGATGAGGGGAGGCTGCTGGTCAGGCACACCACCTCAGCTCCACAGCCTAGAGGCAGGGGATGGGTGCAGACACCACAGGGGGGCCGGGCAGAGTAAATTCACTGGCGTTTACTCCTTATTTCTTGGGTGCCTACTAGCCTGCTGAGGCATGACGCTAAGTGCTGGGAACCAAGATATCAGGTATGTGGTCTTGAGTTTCCAAGATGTCACATCTATGTTTAAGCAGATGATAGGATTTCCTACATTGTTTTCCTCAATAATGACCTGTATGCCCCTTCCACTAAGCCTATTAATTGATTCTGGGTGGCGTATGGTTTCCTCCCACCCACCTTCCTTCCCATCACATAGCCGGGTGGCCCACTGCAGTACCCGTGACCTGCAGATACCCATGAGCAGGATCCCGCTCACCTATTTGTTGTGTAGGTTTGTTGGAAGTCCGCAGCAACCGTGCATGGGAGGCATGGTATCTATTGTCTTTCTCTGACTTTAGGATAGACTGATTATCACTCAGCTACCGAGCTCACCAGAGGAAAAGCAGCATGTCGGGCTGGCATCCTCATCCTTCAGAGAAGACCGCCACGCTCCCTGTTGCGTCCAGAGGCCGTCCATCCAAGACCAGAAGAGCATTGATCTTCCTGGCTGTTCCTTCATTCGTAAATAATCAAATTGTTTTGGGGTCTTTTTCATTGTTTCATTCCTTTGTCAGATGTTTCCATCACTTTTTCAACAAATATTAATTAAACCCCTGGGGCCTGGTGATGAGCAAACACAGACGCTGATGCGCTGCTGGGTCTTGTAGCAGCTCAGGGCTGTCCTTGTACTTGACCATGATCAAAAATTTAAAAACTACTTTATATACCAGACTGTTTAGATTCGTATTTCTGTCTATTCAGGGTTATCTTCCTTTACTAACGGGGGTTCTATGTTTTATTTTGGTTAAAGAGAAAACTCTTCGGTGAGATAATTTTCCGTGATTATTTCCTTGTCCCGTTGGGTAGCCTCTGTGGCCTAGTAAATAAATGCAAATCCCTTTCCTCGGCATTCGAGGTTCTTCCTAGTGTGGCTCTAGCCTAATTGTTTGCTTTCCTTTATTCCCTCACACCGCTGGCTGTCTGCCTTGCTCTGGCCACTGGAGCTTACAAGGTGGTCCACAGAATATACATTTCCCCTCTCTGAATCTTTGTATAAACCCCTGCTTCTCCCATAAGCCTGTCTAGGTTGGTGGACATTATACATATCTTGCAAAGCTAGTCTTTATTGCCTTTCTGTGCCCTCTTCTGTGTACTGTGTATGAATCTCTAATGCAGCAGAGGTACCCTGGAGTACACCTTGTTTTAAGGTCACATCCCACACCAGACCAGAAGCTCCCCATGGACAGGGTCTGTGTCTTCTTCATTATCTCCGTACACCTATCTTGCAAGGGCCTCAGCGAGGCTACACAAATATTTCCCAAATGCACCCAAACACTGCCACCTTATTGGATTTCCAGTTACAATTCCCATAGCTTTGGCAGGACTTCTTTCTGAATCTCTAGGTGCTGGGGCCCCAGTTATTCTTAAGAAGTCATTTTCTGGGAAGAAAATCCATTGCTACATGAAGACTTATCCCATCCCTCTAGTTAGAGCCAGTCCTTTCCTCCTAAGAATGTTCTGGAGCTTTATTTAAACTCCTCTACTTGGTAGTATAGTTATTTAGATACCTAACTTGTCCTCACTACCGGATGTAAAGTATCTGACAGACAGGTGGAGATATTCAGCTTGTATCAGTCGTGTCGCACAGCACGGAAGCACAGGCCTGCCTCGTAGTAGGTGCACAATAAGAGCCGATCAAAGGGTTGGACAAATGAACCGACGCGTTCTGCATTCATACACTGCCTTAGTTCTATCTATCTAAAATTGGCTTTGAACGAGTCGTATTATAGCAAGTAGGTCTGGATGTTTTCCATTCAAGACGTTTTCCTTTCTTCTCCCCAGGGAGGGGACACGGATAAGAGAGAGCTTTGCTTGGACCCCACACATCCCTTGAAAAGTCTTTCTTAGACTCCCACTGAAATTCTTGTTTGAACCACTCTCTGGAATCTAGTGCCAGCAACATTTGACCACCAGGAGCACCGGCCGCGTGGAGACCGCAGGGAATGTATAAAACATACAACTAACGGGAAAGGGGAGCGTGGAGAGGGGGGAGAAGGGCCAGCGGCAGCTCCATCAAGTCATCATGGCGTGCGCGCTCCTGTGGCCTAATTGCGAAGGAGTTGTCGAGTAAGGACGTTATTTTTAAGTCTCGCAGGCCACTGTGACATGTAGGAAGTGTGTAAGGATTTATGCCTGGCTTAGGTCACTCAAGCCAGCGGGACTATTTGTTAGGCAGGCACTTGAGACCCTGCTAAACATCAGGACTGAAAAAGGGATGATTAACAACTTTTTCGAGCTTTTTCAGGAAGCAATTTTATTCACATTTCAAGAACCAGAATCAAAGTTCTCCTTTCCTTGTTTCTATTAGATTTATTCTTTGGCTCTGTTTTGAAGTCACCTAAAAATACGTTTCTCTGCTGAAACGTCTTGCGCGGGGTCACGGCCACAGCCCCACGGGCCTGGGACCACTCAGAAGTTACAGACTTGGGATCTTACCTCCACCTCTATCACTGACGGAACCCTCTTGCATTTTCTTTCCTTTTTGTAACCAATTTAGAGAAACAAACCCCCCTCATTGCCTCACAACTGAGAGGATCAGTCCACGGACTGGTCACAGAAGGTCAGGAAGGAAACAGCGCTTTTGGACAAAAGTCTCTAAAGGGAAAGTAAGAGAATGGAACAGACTCCTGTGACTAGGCGGGGCCTGTGTCCACAGACGGGGCCTCCCCAGCAGGCCCCAGGGGGTGCGGTCAGCCGCACTGTGTCAGAGAGAAGCGAGCTTAGTGGGACCCCCACATCAGCAGGAGAGTAAAGCTGAATAAAAACAAGGTAGAAGACTCTGTACTTGGAGGGAGGTCCTGAGGCTTCCTGAGGGCGCGACCAGCTCTCCCCGCCCCGCACTCGGAGAGCCAGGGACGCATCTGGCGAACACAGCTGTCTCTGCACACACACGTCCGAGTGACAAGGCCGTCCGCCTCAGTCGGTATTCGGGACTCGTGAGTAGCCGTTGGACAAAGGTGTGAACACGGGGGTTTGCAGCGAGTCCAGAGAACCTCCCGGGCTTGCTAAAGTGCCGCCTGTTCTTTCTCCAGGATTAATCGTTCCGCCGCTCAGCACACTTCATCTCACTGCCCCCAGCTCCTCTCCCGCGCCCAACAAACAGAATCTGTTACCCCAGATCCTCGTTCCCCGATTGCTGAGCCTGTCTGTATATAATCTATGGCTACCGAGATTTTGGAGGGAACATCAAACAAAAATGTTCCTACCGTTACATTAGCAAACCAGGTTGGGGGAAAAAACAGTTAATTAGGGACACCAGTCATTCGTTTTGAAAAGGGACTGTTGGGTTCAGTCCTCCTGAAGAGTGACAGCCCTGTGGTCGTTGTTACTTGTTTCTGCTGTATTTCAGAGTCGTAACTGCTCCTTCTCACACTTCCCTCCTCCTGGCCCTGTGAGTTCGCTCTGGGAAACAGTTGTTGATGACGTCTTTCACACTTCCGGATTCCATGTGTCTGAGGATAAAGAAAATCACAGGTGGTGGATGTGCGTGCTTCTGTGTGTGTGTGTGTGTGTGTGTGCGTGCGTGTGCCTGTGTGTGCCTCTGTGTGTGCACATTTGTGTGCATGCATATACGTGACTCATATGTGTACATGTGCACATGTGTGTGCCTCTGTGTGTGTCTCTGTGTGCACATTTGTGCGCACGTATCTGTGTGACTTGTGTGTGCATGCCTGTGTGTGCATGTGCTCATGTGTGTGCCTGTGTGGGCCTCTGTGTGTGCACGTGTGTGCATGTATATGTGTGACTTGTGTGTGCATGCCTTTGTGTGTGCATGTCCACATGTGTGTGCCTCTGTGTGTGCCTGTGCATGCACATTTGTGTGCATGTATATGTGTGTCTCTGTGTGTGTGTGCATGTGCATGCGTGTGTGTGTGTGCGTGTGCACGCCTCTGTGTGTGCGCGCGCATGTGCATGCTTGTGCGCGTGTGCGTGTGTGTGTGCACGCCTCTGTGCATGCAAGTGCGTGTGTGCCTGTTTGAACCGATGGTCTCCTCGAAGACCCAGGGGGAGGAGGGGGAGGCATTACCCCCTCACGAGGGCACGGACGCCTCCGAGGGCAGCCGGACAGCAAAGCACCGTCGGGCCTCTCAGCTGCAGGGACCCCGAGGCCGTCACACGCATCCCCCGCTTCAGGCCGCTTTGCCCTTGTGAGGGATACGGGTGTCTTTCCGGTTTCTTTCTTGGTGAAGTGCTTACAAGGGTTGCAGATTTGAACTTTATCCCGGAAAGTCTCCTCTGGCTTTGGGCAAGGGCATACGTACTCTGGCATATTTTCTCTGACGCTAAATTCCTTTAGTTTAATCCCCAATCGCTAGCGGAGTCTGCGCAGCGGCTCGAAGTGGTGACGAAGGGGGCCCGGGCCGGCTGGGGTCGCCCAGAGGGCGCTGCAGCCACGTTCTCGGAAGCAGCGTCCCTGCGCGAGCCAGCGCCAGGGTGGCGGGCGCTGCGCATGGTCAAGGTCAAGGTCGTGCAGGCGTCGGTCCGGTCGGCGGCTGGCCCGCAGCAGAGGCCGCGGCGGTCTGGGAGGGGTGCCCGGCTCAGGAGCAGACGCAGGAACTGACGGGACAGAGTGCTTCTTCCCAAGAACACCCAGGAATCGCAGTGCTCCCAGTGGGCGGGGCCACCAGAGCAGGGCCCCCAGGTGCATCCGCCTCCTTCCCCCCGGGGGTTCGCTCCTTAAGAACCAGCACTGGGGTGTCACACACTCTCAGAGCGCCTGGCCCAGAAGCGACCCAGTAAGTATGCGTTGCCTACACTATGAATTTTGTTGAGATATGATAACAAAAACATATTCCCAAATAGTTATAAGTCTGGAACGGAAGACAATATTTGTTTCTGGGTAAATTCCTATGGACGATGCTAGGGAGATCTTCTCCAGTCCCCTCCACAGCCCTTTAAAACATTCCCGTTCAGCGATCTACACCTATACCTATTTCCGTATCTTTACCTACAGAGATACACACACACACTTCTATCTTGGGGGGTCTAATTCAGGCCATCTGCTCTTTCATGAAATGTGATAGCTTTTAGATTCCTTTAATATTTCTACTTATAAAAGATCATAGGTCTGTATAATAATTAGTCTTTTCCTCCTAATTGGTGACAACTTGAATCCCCTTTTATCTGAACATCAAAATGTTTTAAATATTAACTAAGCTTCCCAACCTCTCAGTGTGATTGCGCTGAGTAGCTGGGATAGAGATGGGTCAGCTGGTCAGCGGAAGCAGAGCCAGCCAGAAGCCCACATGGCATGTCAGGGCCTGTCATCCCTTGTCACATACACAGGTCATGGGCAGCCCAGCCCCAAGGCCACCTGAATGTGGCTGTCTCTGAACCTCAGGATACGGCTGTACATAAAAACTGGCTTGCTTCTCATCAGTGTCACTACCCCATTTGATTTTGAAAGTCAGTCAAACAACTCATTGGAAATTGCACCAGAATGATCAGGCAGGAGAAGTAAAGGAATTGAATCATGTATGTGGGGAAATGGCTTCAACCAAAGCATGTTTTAAAGAAATTCTTATCATGTGCTTGATTTAAATGTTAAATGAGCTAAGTAAGCATCAGTGGGGGAAATTTATTAATACTATTGCTATGTCTATGCATTTAATAGTTGATATTTTTGTAATAAAGTATACTCGTTTATTATATAAATTTATAATTAGATTAATAATTAGTATATCAATAAATTATGTAATAATTATGTATTAGATAATATTTGTTATTTGATTACATGACAAAAATAATACAATTATTAAAATTATATTTAACAACCATGTTACCATATAATTGTTACATTAATATAATTGACTATACTTTTGACTGTTACATATTGACTATATTGTAACTAATTGATTAATATATATTAAAATAAAGTCATTGTTTATAATAATATATATATTTTTAAATTTTTAAAAAAATTTTTTAATGTTTTATTTATTTTTAGGAGAGAGAGAGAGACAGCGTGAGCAGGGGAGGGTCAGAGAGAGATGGAGTCATAGGCTGAAACAGGCTCCAGGCTCTGAGCTGGCAGTCAGCACAGAGCCCGACGCGGGGCTCGAACCCATGAACCGCGAGATCATGACCTAAGCAAAAGTCGGATGCTTAACCGACTAAGCCACCCAGGCGCCCCTATATATTTTTTAATTAATTAATTTATTTTAAGAGGGAGAGAGTGTACAAGCAGGGGGTGGGCAGAGAGAGAGAGGATCCCAAGCAGGCTCCAGGCTTCCAGTGTGAAGCCTGATGTGGGGCTTGAACTCATGAACCATGAGATCATGACCTGAACCCAAATCAAGAGTCAGACGTTGAACTGAGTGAACCACACAAGCACCCCTGTAAGAGCAATATTTTTAAAAGATTAATATTTGCCTATAGATTTCTAGTTTAAAAACTTGAGTGAGACACAGGCCATGAGCCAATCCAGAGAAATCCAGAAACTGGCATGAACTGGGGTCCCCAGGACTCTGGACAGCTACGTGGTGAAAAGCGATCTTCCTGCATAATTTCACCCCTGCAGACAATGCCCTCTTCCCACATTGCCGCATGAGCAGTACCCGTCCGTGACCGCTTAGAATCAAATCTCCATAAATGTGTCAGCAGCTCCTGAAGATGGCACTATTTCAGGACAATAATATGTCCTTTGGCCACCGACTACAATTGGCCATAGAGTGTCCACGGAGAGGGTGTGACCTCCATTTAAGTTTGAGGAAATCAAGCCTACGTCCCCTTCCTTCCACATGAGGCATGGCCTTAGGGTAAGTTTTGAATACATCTGCTGAAATGCAGATGTGGATCGAAAGGAGCCAACTGAGTCATTATCACTCGGTAACAGTTAACGAGAACTAGTTTACCAGATGAGCCCTCCCTGAACAAGGTGAATGGCGACAGGGCAGGCAGGATGAAGGCATGAAGGATTCAGAAAACAGAACTTTGTGGCCCTGGGGGACAGATGGGGCTGGAGCGGGCTCGACTCAGGTGTGGGAAACCAAGGGCAGAGGAAGCAGGAACTTCATGGAAAGGAACAGAATAAGGATGATTGGCGGGGCGGGGGGGTGGGGGGAGGACATGGTGGCACCTCCAGTCCTTTTTCTTAAGTTTATTTATTTATTTTGAGAGAGACAGAGACAGTGCAAGCAGGGGAGAGGCACAGAGAGAGAGAGAGAGAGAGATTGAATCCCAGGCAGGCTCCACACTCCAGAGCCTGACTTGGGGTATGAACTCATGAACCATGAGCCGAAACCAAGAGTTGGTCGCTTAGCTGACTGAGCCACCCAGGCACACTACCCTCAGTGTCACTGAACTTGAGCGTACACGTGCCACATGGCCTCTCCCTGGGTGTCCTGTGTGCTTGCCCCCACATGGAGGAGCTGATGCAACTTGTCACACGTACTCACTTTTAAAGAGAAGTGCATTCACACCCAGTATTGCCTTTATTTTTTCTTTCATCTTGTCATGACTGAGCAAAGTGTGACCTAAAATTTATTATGAACAAAAAAGCAGAGGTGCACCTAGAGGAATCTCATGCCCAGAAAAGACGATTCTGTTACAGTTGTAGGGGGAGGGGAGTTGTGTGTGGCTTTTATACGTTATGAGTGAGAAAACAAATTCCAGATAAGAAAACAAAGGTAAGTGAGGGAGAACTGAACCACTGAGGACTATATCAACCTCCATCCATTTAATGGCAATGTCAAAAAATGTTGGCTGTCTTGGGCTCCGCGGTGGCTCAGTCGGTTAAGCATCTGACTCTTGATTTCTGCTCAGGTCAAGATCTCATGGTTCATGAATTCAAGCCCCACACAGGGCTCTGCACTGGCAGTGAGGTGCTTGCTTGGGATTCTCTCTCTCCCTCTCTCTCTGCCCCTCCCCTGCTCATGCTGTCTCTGTCTCTCAAAATAAATAAATAAATCTTAAAAAATAAATACAAATTTTTTAAAAATGTTGAATGTCTTTTTAAAAAGCAATGTTATGGAAAAATACAAAGAATGTTTTGTTTTGCTTTTATTATTTGAGCAGTTACTCTTTTCGTCTCAGATGGAATGATCAATAGTTCATGTTTTTATTTCAAAGGTACACCTCATGACCTGAACCCCACCCTGACCTCTCTGAACACAGGTTGTGTGGCACATGGAGGTCAGGGTCATACCACCAGTTTCTTCTGATAACACACGCAAACCTCTTGGGTTAGTGCCTGGCACTTAATAAGTGGTCAATCAGTGTTAGTGAGATGTTACTGTTACTCTGGCTCCTGAGTCCTAGTGGTTTGTGTGTGAAGATTCAGTCCAGTAAACGGACCCATGACCCTTGGTTCTGCCTCATTCTGCCACGTGTGTTTTTTAGAGTCAGATTTCCGCAACGCATGAAGTAAGCTGGGGTCCTTTTTGGAACACTCCTTTAATGCTCTGAGCACCTTGGTGTTTCATTGTTCTTTCTTCTTTCCATTTTTCAGTCTATGTCTATTTATTTTCTGGACACAGCACACCAAACTGGTGAAGAAGTTGCAAACACAAAAAAGTTTGGTCTACATAAAACATGTTTTAAATTATGAAAATGTAAAACTAAGAATATTACCTGATGAAAATACTGGCCAGCGTGCCATTCATCTTTATGCCTAGGGACGCTTTTTGGTCAATGAAAAACACTGAAGACTCCAACAGGCAAAAGAGTTGAACAGACAATTCACAGAAAAAGACATCAACTGGTGAATAAGCATTTTTTAAAATGTCCATTTTTACTAGCAGCTCAACAATGTGAATTTCTAAAAGTTACTCTTTTTCATCTATTAAATGCAAAAAATATGGTAACGCTTCCTTCCAATGCATGTCAAATGTGTGACTACAATCCTTATGAGCATAAAATGATTCTGTTTCGGCTACACTTGGTAAAATAAACAACAAGGATCTTGCAATGTTCAGATGCTTTGATATTTTCTTTTTTAGTTTAGTGATGCCTCTTATTCTTTTAAATAATAATGTTTCAAAGTTACACATGGTCTGCTTAGAAGTTATTAAGAGGGTCGGTCCCAAGATTCTCAAGTTTTCTTTCTACTTCCCTTTTTTATTTTGTATCTGTATGAGATGATGGATGTTAATGAAACTTACATGGGAATCATTTCACAAGTAGGTCAAGTCATTATGCTGTACACCTTAAACTTATGCAGGCCTGTCTGCTCCACAAAACTGGAAAAAAACTCTTCTAGTCTTCAAGATTTACAGCCAGAGTCATCCCCTGTGGTGATCACTATCTTGTCTCTTTCCACTGTTCACTAGTATCTACTCTCAACTCCTTTGATTATCTTCCTCTGTTAGTTACCTTTGCGTTTCTAAATAATATGATGTAATACTAGCTGATGCATCAATTTTACACTTTGTTGACTTTCTATTATGGAAAATGAAGGTATTCAAACTTAAAAACTTTCTTGTCCTCGCATATGCCCAAATAGAATTCTATCCTAATTTTATGTTTAAATCCATAAACCTGTCTGAACTTTCGTAACCACAACTATGAAAATACTATTTATTGCTGAGCCTAGAGGGGTGCTATATTTGCATTACGTATCTCCTACAACTTTTAGTTTTTCCCTGGAGCTAATAATTGCTTTTTTTTCTCATTTGCTTAGCTTCTTCGTGAATCTCTGCTTAAAAATTCTCAATGTGATTTTCCTTCCAAGCTATCAGTGTTCTTTTCCCAGAACTTCTGTCCCTCTTGATCTATGTTCGACAACCCACCTTGAGCCATCCACCCCCTCTTCAGTCTGGACTGTGTTTTCTAGGCTTGATTCTGCATCTTTCATCTTGGGACTGGCTTTTGTCATTATTTTATGAATTTCTTTGCTATTCTGGTCCCCATCTATTCTCCTTCTTGGTTTATCCCACTGTTTGGGCAGAACACTTTTTCCTGGGGCACCTGGGGGCCTCAGTTAGTTAAACATCTGACTTTGGCTCAGGTCATGATCTCACAGTTTGTGGGTTCGAGCCCCGTGTCGGGCTCTGTGCTGACAGCCCAGAGCCTGGAGCTTGTTTCGGATTCTGTGCCTCCCTCTCTCTCTGACCCTCTCCTGCTCACGCGCTCTCTCTCTCAATCTCTCTCTCTCTCTCTCTTTCTCAGAAATAAATAATACATAAAAAAATTTAAAGAACACTTTTTCCTATAGCTTCCTGAAAACAAATACATAGGAAGTACATTTAATAAGACCGTGCATGTCTGAAAGTGTCTTTATTTTGTTCTTTCATTTGATGATGATTGGACCAGGCATAGAAATTCAAGTTGAGAAGTAAGATGCTTCTTTGACTCTTATTACTTTCTGTGTTGCCAGGTTTGGTCTTTCTGAGTCTTTCTCAAAGCATTTAGGAATTTCTCTTCATGCCTAGTGTTTTATTCTTTATTCCAACATTGTGCTTAGTATTCATGGAACCCATTAATCTGGATTTTCATGTTCCTCAGTGCTGAATTTTTTTAAACTCCTGTTAGGTAGATATTATTCCTCGTGGATTAATTCTCCTCTATTTCTCTTATTATTTCTTATCTCATATTGTCCATCTCTGTGTTTTGTCCTACTACTAGGGAGATATCCTTGATTTATGTCTCAACCTTTCAACTTAATTTTTATTTCAGTTATTAAATTTTTTATTCATAAGAACTCATGTTCACTAATTATTCTCCTTTTAGAGCATCTTGTCTATATTTTCATTGATGCAATATCTCTTCCTTTCTCTCTGTGGCCCTTCATTAAATTTCCTTTAAAACTTTCTTCCCTCACTGACTTGTCGCTTTCCATCTGGCTCCTTTTTCCTTTTGCTCCCTTTGTTCTGTCTTTTGCAAGACAGAAGGTTTCTTAAGAAATATTTTATCAATATTAGTTTAAATAGAACTAAAGTGGGGAGCACATAGTCCTAGCAGAGCTCTCAAGAACATAATTTCTAGGGCAAAACCATCAATACTTAAGTTCCACCTTCCAGCCATACAAGCAGATTACCTGATGCTCCGTGCCTCTGTTTCCAGGTCTTTGGAATAAGGCTAAAGACAGTACTTATAGGATCACTGAGAAATTAAAATCAGTGGATCTGTCTAACGAACAATTTAGGACAATTTCTCACACACAGAAAACACTCATAAATCATAGCTGTTATAATTACTATTACTCCCTAAATGAGGTCATATTTTGGTGTCTGGTTCTCATGACCACGCTGCAAAGTGGGACACTGACAAACTAAAATACTTCAAGAAGATATTGACAAAGGTTCTCTGAAAACTGTTATATGAGGAATGGATAAAAGAAGCAGGAATATTTATCCTGAATAAGTAAAATGCCTTGGTGAGGAAGCATAAGATTAATTTTAATCAACCGAGCCACCCAGGCCCCCCTAATATAAAAGATTAATTTTAAATAAAATGTATATTTACTAATACAACCTTTTTCTTTTTGGTCCTGTTGTAAACATTCACAATTTTATTAAAATTTACAAGAGAGTTCTTCTAGCTGTAGTGGAAGCGAAAAGGGTTACATGAAATAATACAAGAGGAGAGAAGAATTTAGGAAAGCCGAAAGATTTTGATAACCTAGATTGCTGATCGCCACTGCGCTACATTTCACGAAGACAGGACGTGGCTTGTATGAATTTCCAACTGCAGCCATAACAAATTAGCCACAAGCTTACTGGTTTGCACAACGCCTATCTATTAACTTAAGGTTCTGTGGGCCAGAACTCTCGCTGGGCTACAGACTAGGTGTTGGCAAGATTTTGTTTCTTCTGGAGGCTCCAGGGAAGAATCTGTTTCTTGCCTTTTTCACCTTCTAGAAGCCCCTTCATTCCTTGGCTCACGCCCCCTTCCTCCGTCGTCAAAGCCAGCAGAGAAGCACCTTCACGTTCCTCCCCCATTTTCTCGCAATCTGAATTTCCGACCTCTTTTTTTATAAGGATCCTTGTGATTACATTGTACCTGCCCAGATAATCCAGATAATTTCTGCATCTCAACATCCTTAATTTAACCACACTTGCAAAATTATTTTGCTGCTTAAGGGGACATATTCCCAGATTTCAAGGATGGGAATGTGGACATCTGTGGGGACAGCAGTGCCTATACCGTGAAATAAGAGTGCGGTGGGAACGTATTAGAAACAGGCAAACAGAGCCCTCCTTAGCCCGGCAGAGAACCAATGTGGCCATGTGAAACTTCTGGGTAATGTCATGCAGACACAAATCTAGCCATTCTTCAAGGAGCAGACCCAGAAAGTAGCCCGGAACAAGAAAAAGAGAATTGCAAGTAACCCTGAGGCCCACCAGCAACAGATTTGTGGTGAAAAGACGAATTCCAAGACTTAATCATGCTGACCATCAAGAAAAATGAAGGCCAGCTCTAAAATGTAAGTTGCAGAGGCCCAAGGCCTGGGGTGAAACTGCAGACATGAAATTTTCACATAATTATTAAAGTAGCAAGTATGTGATCGTGGCTGCATTTTCCTACAAATCACACTAAAGTAAGAGAAGGGACAAAAATAGTTAAAAAAAATGACACACTCCATTTCCAGTGAAACAAGGAGACAAGTATGATTTCTGATTTCTGTGAAAGGCTTATCAGAAGCCGCTGAGTGAGTGGAAGAGGAGACACAAAAGAGTCTGTGGAGGCGGAGACAGACAGCAGGTCCAGGAGGCGGGTCTCAGGCAAGGTCAGCAAAGGGATCTTTCTTGAAGGTGAAGAGCTCACCTTGTAGATGATGTGCCTTGTTGGTAAAGGGTGTCAGGACTCAGAAGCAGAGAAGGTGGAGCTCTGCTTGTAGGAACAGGCATGGGTCTGTGGAAGCCAGGGGTGCTGTGGGGCATGTGGGGCATGAATCCTGGAGGGCTGCCCTGCAGGGGGGCCATCCTGGTCTGTACCACACAGAGGAGTCCCTCCCCCGACATAACTGCTTAAGGAAAATCCAGGTTTTTTCCACGATGAGTACTAAAAGTTGGGCTATCACAGCACTCATACAAAGCCAAGAAAAAGAATGGAAAAAATATATTTAACATTAGATAAATATCACTAACCAGAAAATAAATATCATTGATTAGAAAATGATTATTTTTCTAGTGTTAGTTTCCTGAGGATCCTCCACACTGTTTTCCAGAGGGGCTGTACGTTTACACTCCCCTATGACCCAGCAATAGCACTGCTAGGAATTTACCCAAGGGACACAGGAGTGCTGATGCATAGGGGCACATGTACCCCAATGTTCATAGCAGCACTCTCCACAATAGCCAAATCATGGAAAGAGCCTGAGTGTCCATCAACAGATGAATGGATCAAGAAGATGTGGTTTATCTATACCATGGAATACTACATGGCAATGAGAAACAATGAAATCTGGCCATGTGTAGCAACATGGATGGACCTTGAGGGTGTTATGCTGAGCGAAATAAGTCAGGCAGAGAAGGACAAATATCACATGTTTGCACGTATAGGAGGATTAGGAGGAACTTAACTGAGGACCATGGGGGAGAAGAAGGGGGGAAATAGTGGGGGAGAGGGATGGAGGCAAACCATGAGAACAAACTGAGGACTGATGGGTGTGGGGGGAAGGGGGGATGATGGGCATGGAGGAGGGCATTTGTGGGGATGAGCACTGGGTGCTATGTGGAAACTAATTTGACAATAAACTATTTGTAAAAAAAAATAATAAAATAAAATAAAAAAAAGAAAATGATTATTTTTCACATAAGGTAAAAATTGTGTGGAAATACTTCACAATGTTTTAGAAAATTGTGAACTTTAATTGCCTCTGGAAAGGAAGACTAGAAAGGAGAAATAGAAGAGCTCTGGGATGAGATGCTAGACATTAGAAAAGAAAAATGTTAGAAAAAATTCTTAGAAATGAAGATTATGTATGTATGGTCTTTATATATGATTATGAAATATTATATGTACATAAACTATAATTATATATATTAAATAAATATAAATAAAATAAATATTTTTCCCTAGGAGTAATGGGTTAGGTATTCAGTAATTCAGTGTTTGCAGTGACTTTATAGAACATGATTATTTTTAATAATGAGAATGCATTGCATGTATATGCATATCTGTATGTATGCAAACACACACACAGGTATATGTGTTTTTGCTCCTGTGTTTCTTCAAACCGCTACTATCAGTACAATACTAGGCTCTGTTTAGGAAGAGGGTCTCAGTGGGTCTTCCAGAAGATTGTCAAAGGCATTTTGAACTGACAGTAGGTCTTCCTGGACGATCATGCCTGTATCCAGTTTGAACTGAGGTTTGTTTGAGGTTAACGTAAATATATTAATCTCAGCCCTTTGTTCACCTACTACTTGTTTATGAGATCTATACAAACCCTTGAGAGATCTACTCATGACTTAATTTGGTTCGCAACATTTAAATTTTATCCATGCTGTGTTAATCACCACAGCACCTGCATGCCATGCAGCTAAGATTTTCCAAGACCCTACTTAGTGCAGCTAAATGAAATCGTTACTCCACAGAAGCAAAGAAAAGGTAGGTGCTAGATGCAAAAGAGAGTGCTAGTATGCTTTCCTGCAATGCAGGAGCAGTTCCTCAGAGACTCTGTGCTTGGTGGTTCTCCATACCAGTTGTCCTTAGAGTGTATTACTTTCGGAAAACAACACTTAAGTTCTCTTTGCCAAAGCAATATAAAGGCAGCTGTGAAAATGGTCAGACAGCTCAGAAGATCTGTTTGCCAGGTGAGCTTTCTGGAGGTCCCTACCTCCAGCCCTCACTGGTTGGGCAATATCCTACCCTACCTTTCATTTGGTTCATAGCAAAGTTATCCTTTTTATTTCTTGCCTCCAACCCTTAATTTTATCTTTCCCAGTGCCTTGTTTGTATTCAACCATTCATCCATCCATCTATTCATTTGTTTATTCAGTAAATATTTACTGAACTCCACAAGGTACTAGATACCACCCTGAGAATAAAGTAATGAACAAGACAGAAAATGTCTTGCTCACATGGCATGTTGATTCTAAAGGTGGAAGGCATATAATGATCAAGTAAAAGTATTAAATAAATACCAAAATACCACACATAAGGATACAGAGAAGTAAAATTATCTGATGTTACAGAGAATGAGTAAATAGCTAGTTTAGATTAAGTGATTAGGAGATGATGTTTCCTTTCATGTTGTATTCTCATTTTTGTATCATGCAAACTACTTTCCAGTTTCCATTTTTACCTCAACTTTAACTCATGTATTATTTAAGAATGTGTTGTTTCTTTCTTAATATTTGGGGAGTTTCTAGAACTATTCTTCTTACTGATTTTTAATTTAATTCCAATTGGTCAAAGAACATACTTTGTATAATTTGAATTCTTGTAGGTATTGAGACTTATTTTATGGTTTTATGGACCACAGTTTGGTCTACCTTGGTAAATATTCTGTGAAAAAGAATTTTAATGTGTATTCTGTTCTTGATGGGTGGACTATTCTATAAAGGGTAGTTGAATCAATTTAATCAACAGTGTTATTCAATCTTCTATATCCTTACTGATTTTCAGTCTCATTGTTCTGTTTTTGACAGAGGGATATTAAAATGTCTGATTATGATTGTATATTGTGTATTTCTCTTTCTATTTCTATCATTTTTTGCTTCATGTAGTTTAAAGTTTTGCTATTACATAAAAATAGTAGGATTGTATGATAGTCTAGTATGGTTTAGTATGGTTTGTCCTTTGGATAAACTGAATTCTTTATAATTGCAAAATAACCTTTATGCTGGGTAATATTCTTTGTGCTTATATCTACTTTGTCTGACTATAAAGCCCCTCCATATTTTGAACTTTTCTTAGCATGATATATCTTTTTTTCCCTATCCTTTTAGTTTTAACTTATTCGTGTCTTTTAAAAGTGCATTTCTTATAAACAGTGTGTAGTTGGATCTTGCTGTTTAAGTCAATCTGACAATATCTCCCTTTTAAATAAAATATTTATGCCATTTACATTTAGTTCTATTATAGAAATGGCTAAGCTTAAGTCCATCACCTTGCAATTATTTTTTTCATTTTGTTCCATCTGTTCTTTGTTTCCTTTTTCCTATTTTTTGAAGGATATTTTTACTGGCTATAGAAATCTTGATTGATAGTCATGTTTTTCTTTCAATATTTTAACGATGCTGTTCCATTGTCTCCTCATTTGCATTGTTTCTGACAAGAATTTTGGTGGAGTCCTTATTTTTGTAATTAATATGTCCTTTCCTTTTGGATGCTTATAGAATTCTCTTTTCAGAACTGGTTTTGAGTAATTTTATTATGATGCATCTTGATGTAGTTTTCTTCATGTTTCTTATACTTGGGATTCTTCGAGCTTCATTCATTTGTGGATTTATAGTGTTTTCCTTTAAATCAAATTTGGAGTGTTTTCAGCCATTAAAGTTGTTACAAGGGCACCTGGGTGGCTCAGTCAGTTAAGTGTCTGACTTGGGCTCAGGTCATGATCCTCAGGGTTGGTGGGTTTGAGCCCTGCATCAGGCTCCGTGCTCACGGCTCAGAGCCTGGAGCCCGCTTCAGATTCTATGCCTCCCTCTCTCTTTGCCCCTGCCCTACTTGTTGTCTGTCTCTGTCTCTCAAAAACAAATATTAAAAATGTTGAAAAAAATTTTTGTTCCACAGTTCAATGTTCAGTTTCACTTTAATTTTTTTCCTTTATGTGTTTCATTTTCATAGTTTTATTACTATAGCTTCACATTCAATTATCTTTTCTTCCACAATGGCTAATCTACCACTGATCTCATCTACTGTACTTTCAGCTCATCCATTGTAGTTTTCATCTCTCAGAATTCAATTTGAATCATTTTTTATATCATTCATGGTTTTTGCTTACCCTTTTTAAACATTCAGAATAAAGTTATCATAGATGTTTAATATCTTTGTAAATTCTAATATTTCTGGATCTAATCGTTCTAGATAAGTTTCAGTTCATTGATTTTTTAAAAAATCTTTACTGTGATTTGTATTTTCCTCCTTCTTTCTTTGTATGCCCATTCATCTTTGATTGGATACCAGCCAGACACTGAATTTCACCTAATTTAGTATTGTATATCTTTCTATTCCTAAAAATGTTTTCGGCCTTTTTTTCTGAGGTGTGGTTAATCAAGTCTTACTTTTCAGGTCTTATTTTTAATATTTGGTACGTGGTATCAAAGCAGTGCCTAACATAGGGCTAATTATTTCCAGCTTCTGGGGAAAGACTATTCTGAGTAGTCTATCCAATGCTCCATGATTTATGAGATATTTCAGGTTTACTGGAGGGAAAAGGCACTAAACTTGGCCCTGTGTGAATAATGGTACTGTTCCTGCTAATGTATATTTTTAACGTATTATATAGTTTACCCATTTCAAGTGTACAACTCAATGACTTTTAGTTAATTTACCAAGTTGTGAAAACATCAGCACAAGTCAATTTTAGAATATTTTCATCATACTAATAAGATTCTTCATGCCCATTTGCCGTTAATCCTTGTTCCCTGCCCCAGACAACTATTAATCTATTTTTCTATAGACAGCTGTTAAGAACACTCATGTGTAAGCCTTTGTGTAGATGTGTGTTTTCACATCTCTTGAGAAGAGACTTAAGAATGGAATTGCTGAGTCATAGCACAAATTTATATTCAACTTTTGAAGAAATTGCCAAATGGTTTTCCAGTGTGGCTGCAATTCTCACAAGTAATATATAAATGTTCCTGTTTCTCCGCATCTTTGCCAATATTTTTCATTGTATGTTCTTTTCACAGTAGTCATTCTAGTGGGTGTGAAATGGTATTGTATTACATTTTTAAGTTTCATTTCCTTAATGCAATGTTGATCTTGTACTTATTATCCATTCATATATCTTGTTGAGTAAAATCTCTATAGAAATAGTGTGTTCACCTTTTTTATTGAGTTGTCTTCATATTATTGAGAAGTGTTTTTTGTTTGTGTGGGGGGAGTATGTGTATATGTGTGTAGTTTGGATACAGGTCTTGTGTCAGATAAGTTTTGCAAGTATTTTCTCTCAGTCTATTCCTTGTCTTCATTGCCTTAATGGTGTCATTTGAAGCTCAAAACTTTTGAATCTTTGGTGAGGTCCAATTTATCCATCTCTCTAATACTTTTCAATGATTCATCTCTCAAGCTGAATTCATTTCTTCACATACATGTATTGATGAGTACTTTGATAAATACTTGAGGGGACCTTCTGCAGATCTCTCAGGTTCTCTCTGTTAAGTTCTCTTCCCTGAAACTTTGTTCTGTGAGTCTGACTGCCTTATCCCCCCCTGAACTTAATCTTCTTTCCTCAACTTGGGGCATCTGTCAGGCTCTTTCTGGATTCCTCCTCTCTGCACAATGATCTGGAAACTCTCTTGAGACAGTAGAGAATATAGAACAGAAGTTGAGCTTCGTTTATTTCCTGTCCCTTGAAAATCTTTGTCTTCTGTTGCCTGATATCCAGTTTCTTTGAAAATACTTTGAATATATACTTAATTCTCTCCTTTAACGTATTATTTGTTGTTCCAGGTGGGAAGATAAAACCGATCTCCATGACTCCATCTTGGCAAGATGTAGGAGTCATATCATGGAGATGACATAATGAATGTTGCCTGAGAGATGAATGGTGGAAGGTGGAAGTTCAACTGACAGTTGAGATGTGAAAGGCAAGAAGGAACCACCTGTGGTCCAGGAAGACTGACCCTGCCATAGTGAGGATCTTTAGTGGATGCACATTTGGTATTTTTTAGAAACAGATCAAAAGGCCAGAATGGCTCAATCTTGATGTTGGAAGAGAAGATGAAATAGGAGAGGTAAGCAGGGTAAGCACATGGAGAGGCTGCTAACCCAAGGCTAGGTGACGGGAATCTTATCTGAAGTGCAATGGGATACCACTGGAGTCCTGCTCCCTGCCAGACTTAGTTTCTGTCTCTGGACCCTTGCTTTCAGTGGTCAGGTGTTAAAGATCCCTAAGAACATTAGGTCATAACTGAAATAGTTTCCATCCTCATCTATGCTATGTGCGTGTGTGCACATGGCTGTGCACGTGCACACACACACACACACACACACACACACGATGGGGAGAGGGTAGATTTAAGTAAGCCACAGAAGAGAATATGGGCAAATATAATTGAGAAAATCCTTTTCTACACTACCCTTCCCAAAGAAGCGTTTCCATGGAGAAGAAAAGCATAAAAGTCAATGATGTGTGGATGGTCCTGACCAGGGCCTTTGTGAATCCTCTCGTAGGGTTTCTTGTGGCTCTGCTAGTCTAACTGGAAATTGGAAAATTTGGATAAAACTGAAATAATTTACAACCATAGGAATTATTATTATTGTTATTCTAATGCATTCACTTCATTACCTCTCCTGGGGAGAAAATTGTTAGATGCTTGGTATCTGGAGCAGAAAGGAATTTACCCTGACAAGGTATTTTTTTGTGGATTTGATTTCCTTGGTGTGTGATGACTAGGACTGCTTCTTAATGGTCTCCTGATGTTTGACAACGTCTCCAAGGAATAAGTGTACCACTGCTGGTTGGAAAATTTATCCCTGTCAATTTTGTTCTTTTGGTTATATTTTTCTAATAAAAACATCAATACACAAAACATATTTTGCTGCTTTTTCCTTTTCAACACAAGCTTGCATCTCATCATAGTTTATGACTTCTTCTGCTAAAGATTTGCAACTTGCTGACTATCCATCCCCTCATGCTTAAGATTCAAACAATATCTAGTTATATGTGTTCTGCTAACACACAAACTCTGGTTTATTGTAAGTCAAAGGCAGTGAGGACTAGATATTCACTACACAATGTATTTTAACAGTGTCCAGATGCCCATCAATCTAGGTTCACCGTGTGCACACATATGACACAAAACTCAAAACTTCTAAAAACACGGTCGCCTGTCAGTGCGAGCCTCCTGATAACTATCATCCATTTCTAGACCCACCTCTTACCATTTATTGCATTCTTTTTGAATCTGAGCAAGTTGGATATATGACCCACAGAGACACAAGGAGAGACGGGATTTGAGGGACCTCTCTGTTTCCACAAAGCTGCAATATAAAGGGTAGGGAGAGAGGAAGGAAGGAGGGAGGGAGGGAGGAAGAGAAAAAAATGTTAATGGCGTTGAGTTGTTTAAACACTGTATGATCTGATGGCTTCAAAACACCATGAGAGAAGGCGCCATTTTTTGTTTCTCTGGTCCGAAGAATACCCTCTTCGGTACCTGGTGGAAAATAGGCTTCTCTAGATCCAATTTACTTGAACTTGTGCTTTCTATCCTTGAGAATAACTAAGTTTATAAAGATCCCCTTGCCTCCTGGGCTTCTTAATCATGATAACTGGCATCACCCCCGTCCCTACTGCTCTCCACCTCCACAGAAGCCATTTCTTTTGTGCCCCCCAGGAAAGAATAACTTTTATAAGGCAATCTGTTGTAATCCCGTCAATTTTCCTTTGTGAACTGAGGCTACGGACTAGTACACCCTCTGAGGGTCGCTGAAGGATGTACTCTCGCAGAACACAGATTCCGTATATGCCTACAGCACAGACTGCGTTTGTTTACAGCTCCACTGGAGAGTGCTCACCAATACGTGGGCAGCGTGTGTGTGCAAGATTCAGTTTCCTTTATTCGTCCCCTTGAATTTTCTTTCCTGAATCATTTGTGTTTGAAAAATGATCAGAGTAACAACCAAATACCAAAAGGTCAAAATGGTCAATGAGACCCTGGCCCATTTCAGTTGTACCAGGTATTGTTTGAGATTCACTTAACCTGTGAGCAAACAGCCATCAAACTATTTCAAAGCTTGCTCAGGCACTTCTAAGTCTAAAAAAAATTCTTGCTTTTCATTCTTTCACAATGGGAATACCATACAATGTTACCATTCATGGTCTATTTTATCATTCTACTGACACGAACGTAAAGAGAGACCAGTAGACCTCTCGTGGCCCTGCAAATGCATACTTTTGAATTAAGCCTACTCTTGAAGGTATCAATTTTGTGATAGCAAAATACCTTAGAATCACAGAGCTGGGAGAATCTTAAAATTCTATCCAGGCTTGTCACCCATATTTGCTTCTATGTCTCTGATGTCAGAGAGCTCATTTGCCTTTCTACCCCTGTACTGTTTTCTTTATTAGAAAAGATTTCTCAGATAAATGATCCACCTCCCTACGGTCCCCATGGTCTGTGCCTGGGACCCCACAGCCCCTATAATTTGATCCCAATGTTGTCAGTACTTTTCTTCCCGCCCCTTAGCTCCAGGCCAATTGCTTCCAACCAAAGACTTCCATGCTCGGATCCTCTGAATCTGTAAGTATATAAGTAGGACTTTATATGGCAAAAGGGACTTAATGACTTGAGTCGAAACTAAGAGTCAGATGCTCAACCAACTGAGCCACCCAGGCTCTGCTCGCTCTCTCAAATTGTACGCAAACACTTCTGTAAGTACTTGGTTTGTGCAACTTTTATTATTTAAGGGGTCTTCACATTCCCATTATTGCTTCTTTGAATACCGAAACTGTGGACTCAAATTTATCTTCCCGGAATTAATTGGGAATCAGACCCAAGACCTCAGTAAGCACAGCCCATCAATTCTCCTCTTCTGTCTGAGTCACGTCCTCACCGGTCCGTACATGGAGACCGCGTGTTTATATCACAGAAATATGAGCTTTGCATCCCAGGCTTTCACCCCAAGATATTTTAGCCAACGTGCCTGGTCTTTCTGAGTTCACTGTCTACAGCCGTAACTTCCCCCCTGTTTACCCAGTCTCTGGGCTGTGAAGTCTGTCTCATTTCCCCCTTTCACGATCGCAGACTCTTCCATTAGTTCATTTCTTCATTTCGTCCATTCTTCATTTCCCCCAAGAAATCCCTTATCCCTTTCTGCATTAAAATCAGAATCTATGGTATACAGAAGCCCAAAACATCTGACTTCTTTTTAAATTAGAGCTGCATCAAACACACAGGAACACTAAAACATAATCAAATTTTGCGGTACCTTAAAACGAGACGCCAACAAAAGAGCGCTTTGAAACTCCCGTTTTATTTCTTGTGCACCAGTGAGTGAATTAATGGTGAGTCGAGGCCGTTTTGCTGAGGTAGGTGTCGTACAAAGAACTTCCTGCAGACGCAGGACCACAAAACCAAAACCATGCTTACTTTAAAATAATTCAATTAAGTGGAAGTCACCCTATAAATAAACATATTGAAATGTCCACTGGAGTACCAGAGTCATGATTAATAGAGTGTTTCCATATAAAAATTAACCTGGTTTTAACGTCTGCATTAGTGTAGTGTGGCCAGGCCGGGGCTCACGATGTTCCTTTTCACATTACGAACACACGCCAAGCATATATTCTATTATGCAAACTTTTATGCATATGCATCATCTTTGTAGCAATATAATTTATTTAGGGGAGGCCATAAAGAACTTATGCCCTCTTTTTATTCTGCTGATTTAAAAAAATATGTATCCCAGTCTCTACGTTGAACATACTCATTTACGGGGATGTAAATTTTGCTTGCTGTTATGGGTTTCGCGGGCCCTCAGACTCCAACCTGCACAGGACCCCTCTGCGGACAAAGTAGACTTACGTTACCTTCTAAGAGGTTTTTCTAGTTTTTTTTTTTTTTTTTCCAATTCCTCTTTCTTTTTCCTTTAAGGAAACAAATGAGGCTTGTATTCGTGTCTTTGACGAGCCGACACCATTACCCCAGAGCAGCCCTGACATCTCTCTCTCTTCCCCTCAGCCCGGCCAGCACGACGGTCTCTGAGCCCTCGCCGGCCTTCGCTGAGGACAGGATGTGCCGTAGAGCAGCTGCAAAAGACTTCACAAACGCCGGTTGACGAGAAGTGACAGCCCCGTATATCTCTCACTGGCATTGACAGCTGACAGATGGATACCACTCACACACAGAAGAAAAGCCCCCGGGATGATTCGCCAACATTACTCTCTGTTCATAGGGCCACATTTGATTGAGTGCTGCTCAGAATAATAAACCCTTGTCGATTCGCCACAGAGAAGCGTCTTCCACACAATGCCCTGGGTTTTTTTTTTTTTTCTCGGAAACACGAACAAACACAGCCACCAAGGCTCTGTTTTGTGGATTATTTTCTTCCTATTTTTCTTTTGAAAAGATGAAAAGAGGAGGGGGGGCGGGGAGACAGAGAGCAGAAAAGCACCCAACATTTGCACAGAGACTTGTAGGCAGAGGGGCGATCCGTGTGTAATGGCACAAGACCCTGCCTGGGCTTCGGTCCTTAATAATCCCTCCATCTCGCCAATCTGTTTGTTATTATCCCTTGGATTGTTTTTATTTCTTTCCATAAATCAGCCCATCTTTAAAAGCATCGTTGCCTGGTTAGTTGGAAGACAATAACATAAAACCTGACGGGAGGCGTGTTGATGCCGAGGAGAGGGTGGGGAGGGGACCATACACAGAAAGCGCCGTGGCCTCAGTCATAGGCGCGAACGATGGGGAGAAAGCGAAGGGCTGAGGGGGTTACAGCTAACGGACGGGGGGCCCCTCACCTTTGCCCATGGGTTTGAAGAGAATTTCTCCAGAGTTTGCCCTACTTCTACTATTGTTTGGAAGCTCTCGGTTAAGTGGCCCTGGGGAAAGAGCAGCCTCCAACAGCCAGAATGGAAACAGAAGGTGTGTTCTCCGTGAGGGAGGCACCGGGCTGAGACGGTCCCTAGAGAAGGGAAAGGGAGGCCCACTGGTGACTCCGGTTCTAGTCGACAGACATGGATGTCCAGGTCACAACAATTTTGGATTCCATAGTCATTTCTCCTTCTGCCCCACATCCCTGTAAGTACATGCTCGCTTCTTGAGGTGGCACATCGCAGTCGCTCTGGGTCCCCTTCTCACCTGCGAGGGAAGCTCCGCTGGCCGTCTTCCAGCACCGTGTCCCTCTCTCCCTCCAACGGCCCCTTCGCCGCTGGAGCTTTTTGGCAACGTGGAGACTCTGAGAGGGAGTTAGGGAGCTGTTGGAGCTCACTTACTCTGGCGGTGGCAGGGCAGGCTCCCACAAGGCCCACTGTCTCATGCTGGTGCCTGATGACGGCTGATGCCTCTGCACAGAAGTCACTTCTGCGCTCTGCTAGATGGAGACGGGAGAGGGTTCAGCTCCAGGGGTCTGTGAGTCTTCGACTGCCATCTAGTCCCAAGCTGCTGGCCGTGGTGGGACAACTGTGTCAATGGAGGTGACCTGCCAGGCTAGGGCTTCTAAGCGATCTCGCTGTGGGCAGGAGCTCTTGTTCTGTTAGCACGGCCTTCAGGGAAATGTATTTTTCCAAAATAATCTCCCTTAAACAAGGCAAGGCCCCAGTCTTCTGGAAAGAGTATGAGCATGGTGGCTGTAAACCAGGAAGGTGGCACAGATGGGTGGAAGGAAGCTTCACCAAGATGCTGAATGAATGGGTTCTTGTTCTCAGAAAGAAGAAGGGTCTCCAGTCATTAGTGATGGTCAGTGTGGCCAGCTTTGCATGTTTCTTTTCAAACTTGAAAGTCTGTTCAGTATGTCCTGTTTGCGTCTAACTGAACTGCTCTGGAAAAAGCCTAAGTTTGCACACTGTACAGTAGTCGTGCTGTCTGCTTTTCTAATGTGGAGCCCTGCTTTCCAGTTGCCATCACAGGGCCTGGTGTCCCTGCGCAGATGACCTGGGCGTACACTGGAAACAGCCATGTCTCCTGTCAGCCAAGCATTCCTTACCACGCGGCCTCTGCTTCTAGAACAGCCTTTCGGTGGAGCGTCTGTGAGTGTTTCACCAAATCTCAGCTAATGAAGTTCTTATCCCAGACAGGGCAAGAGGCATATAATACTCACTCTGTGTATTGTGATCTTCAAGGCAGCAGATATAATGGTAACTTATTCACATCACCCAATTTGTCTCTTGCAACTTCATAAAAAATTCCTGGAATGGAAATTTCCCAAGTGGATCTTGGTGAGAGGAAGTTTCCAACAGGAAATAACAAGAAAAAAAAAAGGAAGGAAGGAAGGAAGGAAGGAAGGAAGGAAAAAAGGATCACTTTCACTTTGTGGTTTCTTTTACTTTTAATTAAATAAAAGCAACAGGGTGTGCAAAACTGGGTGTTTGCCAGATTAATCAGCCTGAAGGGAGAGTGATGTAAAGTCACAAAAATCCAAAAATATGAAGGGCGTGTCATTTAGACACTATGACTGTTTCCCTTGTATATAGTGTGTTGCCTTGCATATGATCACACTTTTGTTTTTGTTTTTTTTTTTAATGTTTTATTTATTTCCAGGAGAGACAGACAGCGTGAGCAGGGGAGGGTCAGAGAGAGAGGGAGTCACAGACTGAAACAGGCTCCAGGCTCTGAGCTGGCAGTCAGCACAGAGCCCGACGCGGGGCTCGAACCCACGAACCGACGCATGACCTAAGGACGCTTAACCGACTGAGCCACCCAGGCGCCCCAATGATCACACTTTTGAATCAATATACGCAGTCTACTCGACACAACCCACACGGTCTATCCCGTGGGCTCTGGCTTGGGTTACTCCGGTGGGCTCCCTCCTCCTCGGGCCTGAGCCTGGTCCGCTGGGGCGGCGTCCTCGGCCATTCAGATCTCCCTAAGCACCGTGCGAGCCGGAGGGTCGACACCCCGAGTTCGGGGAACGAGCCTGCAGAACCGACCGCGCACCTGCCCTGGTGCGGGCATCTGTGCGGGCCTGGAATTGAGCCGCCCGTGAGCCCTGCGAGGTGGGCACTGCTGATGCCCCCACTTCGCAAGTGGAGAAACCGGGACCCAGTGAGGTCGCTTGTCCAGGCCACGTGGGGGGCTCTGGAGCCAGTTGCTCCCATGCAGACCCCACTTCTTCCCCAAGCTGTACTGACGCCTTTGGACAATGCTTTCCAAGCAGCATAGATAAGAAACACTATTAATTTTTAAAATATTTATTTATTTATGTTGAGAGAGAGAAGGAACAGGAGAGGCGCAGAGAGAGAGATGGAGAGAGAGAATCCCAAGCAGGCTCTGCGCCGTCAGCATGGAGCCTGATGTGGGGCTTGAACTCACTCACCGTGAGATCATCAACTGAGCCGAGACCAAGAGTCAGGCATTCAGCCTGCTGAGCCACCCAGGTGTCCCTGAAACATTATTAATTGTCTTATTTAAAATTGTCCAAATATTTTCTTTTTAGAGAAAAGAGAGAGAGAGAGAGAGAGAGAGAGAGAGAGAGCTCAAGCAGGGAAGGGGCAGAGAGAGGGAGACACAGACTCAAAGCAGGTTTTAGGCTCTGAGCTGTCAGCACAGAGCCCAATGTGGGGCTCGAACTCACAGACTCATGAGATCATGACCTGAGCCAAAGTCTGACACTCAACCCACTGAGCCACCCAGGTGCCACTAAACACTTCCTTCTCCCAGTTGTTAGGAGGTGAAATGAAAGTTGGATGAAAATGAGAAAGAAGGATCAGGCCACGGCCCCCGGGAGAATGTGATAGAGAGGAAGAGTGGGAGGGAGGCAGTCAGGCCGATGGGAATGAAGGGAGATGGGCACATGCCGAGGGGGACCCGGCAGCCAAAGCTGAGGGCAGCGGCACAGGTGAGGTGGGGCAGCGGCACAGGTGAGGTGGGGCGGCGGCACAGGTGAGGTGGGGCGGCGGCACAGGTGAGGTGAGACGGCGGCACAGGTGAGGTGGGGCGGTGGCACAGGTGAGGTGGGGCGGTGGCACAGGTGAGGTGAGGCGGCGGCACAGGTGAGGTGAGGCGGCGCACAGGTGAGGTGGGGCGGGCGGCACAGGTGAGGTGGAGACGGCGGCACAGGTGAGGTGGGCGGCGGACAGGTGAGGTGGGCGGCGGCACAGGTGAGGTGAGACGGCGGCACAGGTGAGGTGGGGCACAGGTGAGGTGGGGCGGCGGCACAGGTGAGGCGGGGCGGCGGCACAGGTGAGGTGGGGCGGCGGCACAGGTGAGGCGGGGCGGCGGCACAGGTGCGGCGGGGCGGCGGCACAGGTGAGGTGAGACGGCGGTGCACAGGAGGTGGGGCTGCAGCACAGGGTGAGGTGGGGCGGTGGCACAGGTGAGGAGGCGGCGGCACAGGTGAGGTGGGCATGGCACAGGTGAGGTGGGGCGGTGGCACAGGTGAGGTGGAGACGGCGGCACAGGTGAGGTGGGGCTGCAGCACAGGTGAGGTGGGGCGGTGGCACAGGTGAGGTGAGGCGGCGGCACAGGTGAGGTGGGGCTGCAGCACAGGTGAGGTGGGGCGGTGGCACAGGTGAGGTGGGGCGGTGGCACAGGTGAGGTGAGGCGGCGGCACAGGTGAGGTGGGGCGCAGGTGAGGTGGGGCACAGGTGAGGCGGGGCGGCGGCACAGGTGCGGCGGGGCGGCGGCACAGGTGCGGCGGGGCGGCGGCACAGGTGCGGCGGGGCGGCGGCACAGGTGCATAGGCGCTCGCACGAGGCCGGCAAGGGGACAGTGGGAGGCATCTCTGGGAGAGGATCTGCTGGGTTGTCCCCTGAGCATCGGCCTTCCTGCCCCGGGGCGGAACCTGGGCCTGGTGAATGGGGAGGAGAGCGGATCTCAGGTAGGTGTCTGTCCTGGAGGGGGTGCTGTCCTGATGGGCGGGGGGGGCTGGGTAGGCCCCGCCCCGCAGGGCTGGTCCTGGGGAAAGCACCGCAGCCCTGCTCCGGCTCCGCCCACAGGGCACCCCTGCTCCCTCCGCGCCGCATCTGCTGCGTCTCCAGATGAGCCTCGTAGCGGGAAGAGGGCATCGTCTCCGGGGCAGGGGAGCTTAGGACGAACACGAACGCCTCTGGGGCCCCTCAGCACGTGCCTTGTAAGGTGCGCGTGGTGGTCGTACCCCCAGCTTCTCAGGCCTCCGCGCGAGCAAGGCTCCGTGCTTCGGGGTGGCCGCAGGCAGGGAGGCAGGAGGGAGGCAGGCAGTGAGATCTGCTCGCATTCACCTGACGCTTCTCCCCTGTCCAGCACTGATCCAGCCAGAGTCAAAGCCAAAATTCACAGGACTTCAAACTGGTCGCACAGCTGGGTCCCGGCTGAGAATCGGATCCCAGCATCATTTCCCCAAAGAAGAGCCGCCCTTCCTTCTCTCACGGCTCAGGTGCATCATGACGGGGCTCTGGGGGCCCGAGAGAACCTTGCCTCCCCTTCGCTCCACCGGTCGCCTCTGCACCGGACGTGCCTTCTGCCAGCAGGTGCCCAAGTTCCCGTCTGGCTGTCAGAGCCCCTCCCCGCCTCTCCCTGCAGCCCCCCGCCCCGGCCTGCGTGGGTCCGGGGCCAGAGGAGAGGGCCCGCGGCACCCCGAGACCAGGGAGCAGGCCGGACTGGGAGCCACCTGCCGCCCTGTGGCCTCGGGAATACCCGATGCCAGCGTCTCCTGAATCCAAGGTGCTCCTGGGCGAGGACTTGCCTTTCTTTCTCCGCCACCACAGTCTGAAGCTTTTAATTTTAACTACGTCCGAACACCGGCTGACGGAGCGAGGCTGCGGGAGGGCAGGCTGTGTGTGTGAACGGGCTTGTGCAGATTTAACACTTTGCGATGCTTTATCCTTCAAAGCCTGCAGAACCCGCGGTTGTGGCCGGAGCTGATGGTGCCTTTATGTAAATTTGTTCTCCACGTACCCCGGATTCTTAGAGAAAAAGAATATTCCAATCAGAGGCAGGCCACGAAGGAGGAGACCCGAGCAGAGGGCTCTGATTTCCACCCCCCACCCTCATCGTCGCTCGAGTCTGTCAACAGCCCCTCATCAGAGAACCAGAGACAATGTCACGGTGCTCAGGGGCTTCTCACCAGCCTCCACTGCTTCACCGGTTCCAACGGATAGGCGGCGTGGCTGCAGAACTTCTCCGGAAGGATGTCAAGAAATTTGCAGGGGATAATTCCATGTTCGCCGGTCCCTTTGAATGAAACTTAATATTATTCATTACAGAACAGAGATAATCTTGTAATTCATACCCCACATGTTTGTGTGAGGATTAGGTGAACTGAACTGAAATTAGGTTCCGTGTGTGAAAGTTCTTGGCAAACGGTGAAGCACTATGTAAATGTTATTACAGATGATATTCAAGTCAATAAAAAGAAGAATGTTTTTTAAAGAAAGCAACCAATTCTTTTCTACTAGCCCCCTATAGGCCAGAAGATTTTTTTGTAGATAATCATGGATTAATTGTAAACATAAAGAAAGACACTGAGGAAAAAAAAAACAACATATCAAAGCTATTGCTTTGGGGCAAACTCTAGTTCTCGGAGGCTGGAATGTTTTCTTTTATCAGAGATCCTTTCCTGGCCCCTGAAATTACTTCTTTCATGTCTGATAGTGAAGAAGGAAGCGGCCCAGCTCCCTGGAGATGCGCGATTGTTACCATGGTCTCATAACATATTGGCAGCCGATGTGGCACCGTGTACACCTGTCACTCAGGGCCCCTTGCGCAGATGTGGCGGGCAGGCTCAGGTTCACATGCAGGCTCCCTCCCTGCCCCCACCCCCACCTGGCGCTCTGCACACACACAGAGCGTCCCGGCTGCCCTCTGCCCATCACAGCCATGGCCTTGGAGGCGACACGTCACGGGTCTGCGTGTCACAGGTCTGCGTGTCAGTGCTGTGAGCGGGCCCTTCTGAGGGGCGGCCCAGAGCGGAGGAGAAGGTGGGCGGACGTATCTCTCCAGAAGGTGGCCCAAGGGCCCCGGTCCCACTGATTTCCTTCCAGCCAAAGTCAACTCTGTGCAGCCGGGGACTGGGGACGGATTTCTAAATGTGGGGAACGTTTTCTTAGATTTGTGATGGGGGATACAGAGCCGAGCGAGGGCTTCTTAAAAGTTACCAAAGAGACGAACCACCCAGACTTTTGGTTATTACAAAACGCAGCCCCACCGCGGTATCGGAGCCTCTAACGGCCTGGGAACGTGGTCCTTTTCCGGGCTCGGGTGCCCCAGAGCACACGGCAGTGGGGGGCGGCCGTGGTGGGTGCTGCTCTCCTGGGAGACACTGCCCGGGGCTCTCACCGACTCTGCGACATGGCCCCGCACACCCAGGACCCCCCAGTCTGACAAAACTGTGCCTATCGATGTTGTGTTATCACTGAGATCCCCAGAACATTTTTAGGTTCTCAGCCTAAAAATCCATTCATGCTGCTTCCCATGGATTCACTCTACCAGATTCTGACCCAATTCCCTGCTTGAAATGGGGGTGTGGGTCCTGTTTCAAAGTCCAAAATGGCTCCAGATTTCCTCTTCCTTTTATTTTTTTTTATCTTCCACCCAGGCCTCAAGGACCTGAGGGATAGCTTATCTGTTTGCCTGGTGAGAAAATCCAGAAAGACAGGATCTGAAGCTTATATTTACCTTGTGTAACTGAAATCAAGAGCTCTGTAAACTATTTTCCTAGAGGCTTAAATTTAAGTGCATCTTCCTTTTTTCTTCCTGAGTCACTCTCAAAATGCATTAAAAGTGAGCCAATTAGAATCCATGGAGAGCACTTTTCTGTATACAGAGAGCACAAAAATGTGGCTTGTGTGACTGTACATGTCTGTGTGATGTGTTCAAGAGACATGCTGGCGAAAGGAGAACCTCCGTAGACTTTGAGAGGGGAGAGCGAAGACGGGGGTGGGGGAAGGAAGGCAAGAAAGAAGGAGGGAAGGCAGGAGGAAAGGAAGAAGGGACGGAGGGAGGGACGAAAGTCCCATTTAGCCAAAGACTGGCTGCATCCAGCCCTATGGGAGTTCCTTTTCTCAATGAACTTTCACTATGATCTTGGAAAGCCAGGTGTCAGGCTCGCTTATCTACAGATGGGAAAATGGGTCATTTGTCTAAGTCACAGGATTAATGATAGGGCTGGATCATGAAAACAAGGCATCTACCACAAACAGGCCATTTCACTACATTGGATGAAGCCAGGTCTAGTTTCCTCGGGGAAATGAACTTTGAAAAGCACCCCTCGCTCCTTGCCCACTGGTGGTTGTGACAAATAATAACTAATAAACACATTTTTACCATTTTTCTTCCTTCCTCTTCTGTGCAGCATTCCTTTATGGATCTCAGAGCAGACGTCCTAGTTTGCAAACGTGTGAATCACACAGAGCCAGCTTGGGAGGGTCTCTGGTCACTTTGAATGTGGCCGCCTGCTTAGGTTGGAGGCTCTTCCTCTCTCACTCCAGTCCACTCCTCAAAAAGTGAGGTTCAGATACCATGGGATTTGGTAACATGACAAGACTATCATGACCAGTGAGCCCTGCCCCACTTCCGCTCACCGCGCAAGCGCTGTGGCCCAGAGCCGGTCCCACAAGGAGGGAAGGGAGAAGGGGAGACTGGGTACCCACACCCCCAGTCCCGTCCTCCAACTTCACCTGGTTCCTTCTGCACATCAGAGACCTTGTTTCTTCCCTGGAGAAGCCCATGGCCAGTACAGATTTGAATTCACTCTCGGTGAATGAGGGCATGTGCCCTGTGATTCCAGGGGTGACTCATAGTTTCCCATCCGGCAGCTGACAAAAGAAAAGAAAAGAAGAGCAGAACAGGAGTAGCCAGGCCCTGGCAATCTTGTCTGGCTGTCATTCACCGCAGTGATTTTCCGTCTTGCCCCGGCGGGGCTGTGGAGCCACAGGGCGGGGCTGGCAGATGCTGACGCAGAGAAGATTGAAGGGAAGGAGGTCCCCAGCCACAGCAAGAAGCACATTGAGGCCAAGATAGAAGGCAGGGCCTCTGTGATTGAAGAACAGAAAAGATCGTAAGAATCTACTCATCAGGTTTAATTCCTGGGCTCATCTCAAAATGGCATTTTTTTTTACCGTGGAAAATATCAGAATGGATTCAGATCTCCTCATTTCAAATTTGTAAATGCATCACTCTATTGAGCCATTTGTCCATTTTTATAAGCTGATTTATGGTGGCTGGAACACGATTCATCATGTCATCTTGTAAATAAATGCGACACTTCATTAAACAAGGTAATCAAATTTAAGCAGTTCCACTTTTGTGTTAACAACTGAGACCTTTACGTTTCTATTGCTCTGGAGATCCTCCTACCGTAATGAATCAGCTTCTAGGAATGAAGCAGGGGGTATTTCCTTAGGGGTGGGAGAGAGAACTTTCATGGACAACCCATAATGACATTAATAACAACCAGCAGTTTGCTGTAATGAAGCCTTTTAATATCTGGACTTTTTTTTTTTTAAGGAGAGGGGGGCATATCCCTTATGCTCATGAGGATTGAAATGTTGGAACATCTTGATCGGTTATCGGACTAACAGAACACTTTCAAAGAGTGCATTTCAGGAGGAAATTTTTCATGCTATTTTTGTATTTGCCATCTGGAATGACATTGCAGGCTGGCGAACACAAGAATAATGTGCTACTTCCATCACATAGAGTTAGTTACGGATTCATCTGGGAATGTGAGCATCTGAACATCAGTTGGATAACTGTAATTATCCCAACTTTGACCTTCTTGGATGGTTCAAGCAACTTCAGAGGCATTCAGGTTTGTTTCCCGGTGGAAGAAGGTGATATAATAGGCATGAGTAGTAGGCGATACCTGCATCCTGCACTCTGCAGCCAGGAGCCCAGCGACAGTGGGAGGGACAAGACCCCTTAGGGAATGCAGCAGGACAGAAGGCTTGACTTCGTGGGTCCCTAATTTCCATGCGCTCAGCTGAGATCGTGAGCTCTACAGCTCCGCGCACATTCTTCCTCGCGCTACAGGTAGCCATCATGCTATTATGATCAGCTCCCTTTCAACTGATAAATTTCTAGTGGAGTCTCAGAAAGAGATATCCAAAACATATGGGGTGGAACATTCCACAGATTGTCACACATAGAGTAGTAACCTCTCTCCATTCTGCTGAAAACATTTTTCATTTTACGACCATCAGAGCATTAGCCTTGTTGTGAACGTCCATGCTCAATGCTTGTGAGTTAAAAAGGAGTTTCTGTGAAAGAAAAATTCAATGGGTTTCTTCCCAACGTGGTGGCATTGTGAAATTTAAAAATAATTTTAGGTGGAATTATCTGTAAAATATATTCTATGCATTTTTGCCTTCCCAAAAAGAGTATAGAACATAGACTTATTGCTGTGGTTATCCACATTATCAAATTCAGTGAAGCCCTGGAAACTCCTATTTGCCTCTGTACCAAACAACACCAGGAAGCTGATCTTTCACATGGACTGGTCTGCCTCTAAAGGGATTTTCCCTTTTACTTCTTACCCAGGTCAAAGTACTGGGGCACCTGGCTGACTCAGTCGGTTGGGCATCGGACTTCGGCTCAGATCATGATCTCACAGCTTATGAGTTCGAGCCCCACATCAGGCTCTGTGCTGACAGTGCAGAGCCTGGGGTCTGCTTCCAATTTTCTCTCTCTCTCTCTCTCTCTCTCTCTCTGCCCTTCTCCCACTTGCACACACACTCTCGCTCTCAAAAATAAATAATCATTAAAAAATTAACTAAGGTCAAGGTACTTGCCCACATTCTCTCTGCCTAATATGTGGATAGAGAGTAGAATCTAGAATTTTATCTCTCTGTGTCCCCAACAGTGAGCTCACGTCTGGTCTGTGGAAGAACAATCAAGATGTGTTCTGACCAATGAATGAGAAATAAAAAGGCATCGTGTTAGGACTTAAGTGTTCCCATCAGCTCACCTGACCAGGTGCTCGCACAACCTCTGTCACGTTGGGTGGGTGGCTCTGGGTCAGTGCCTGGAACATTGTGCATCCGGACCATTCTGTTTCCACATTTGCCAGAGCCAAACAGGAAAACATGGGAAGGAAAACAAAACAAAAGATAGTGACTTTGTGAGGAAAGTAGAGGATCCAGATGAGATGAGAAAACACAACCACAATGGAGCTACATCTTGCAGCACAGGAGCTTAAACGTGTGCCACGGCAGACGACAGAGGGCAGCGCCACACCCTGCCGCAGATGCGCAGTGGTCCCTTACTGGACCGCGGGCCAGCATCACCAGGTCACTGTCACAAGCACGTAGGCCCAGCCCCCGGGGCGCCCTGCTGGGAAACCCTTTTATCCTGGTCCTCTTTTCTACCAGAAGCATTCTCTTCAAGTTCACGCACACCGAGTGGGTTGTTTTCTAATATTGGGATCGTCCCATCGTAGAATCTTTGTGCTTGTGATGATTAAAATATTGTTGCTTAAAATACTAGCTAGGAGATGCGCTCCTTCATTAATCAGACACAGAACATCTACCGTGAGCCATCCACGTTGTGGATGCTTTGGGATTCGTCAGGAACAGAGGAAACGGGTGGGAATCACTGTCCTCCTAGGGCTTAGACCCTTCAGGATGCTGGGGGAACATTACCCCATGATAAGTAACTAAAACCTAAGTGAGAAATGACAGGGCATGTTAGAAGGGGCCAGCACTGTGGAAAAGAAGGCCAGATTGTGGGACCGGGGCGGGGGGGTTGTGTTTGCAGGGACAAGAGAGGGAGGTACAGGTTTCCATTGGAGGGGCCGCCCATGCAGAGGCCCTGAGGAAGGGAACCGGGATGGACGTGGAGGCAGGAGTGAGGAGTAAGGGGGAGGGGTGTCCAGCTAGAGAAGGGGTGGGCCCTGCCCCCTGCTGTGAGGATGTGGCTGGTTCTTTGCAAGAGGGTCTGACTTCAGGTGTAAAGTGGTTGTAGCTGATGACATGTCACATGTGCTGCACTGGGGACAGGGTTTGCTGATGGGTCAGATGTGAAGGGTTAGGAGAGGGAACGAGACAAGAGTGACCCCGAGGAGTCTGCCCTCAGCACCTGGAGGGACCCAGTTAGCTGCTGGCTCACAGGAGAAGGTCACGGTGTTGGATGCTTGTTCCAGATGGGATCAGAAATTCAGTCTCGGGGATGCCACATTTGAGGCGACTTTGAGATTCCGAGTTGACAGCTGGGTGTACATCTGAGATTGCAGAGAGATGTGGGGGCAGTTGACGTGTGGTTAGGAACTGTGGCTGGTAGGTCGGGTTTAAAACCACATGGTGGCTATGATCCCGAGGATGTGAGTTTGGATGCTCAGAGAGGGGACCAGGACTCAGCCTTGGGGGCTTTGGCAGAGGAGGGTAGGGGGATGAGCGGGAACGAGGTCCACCCTCATCAGTGGCTTGCTCCCTTTGTCTCGCTGCTATGCAGAACTTACCCGTGGACGCCCTTACATGCCTACATTATCACTCTCCAGAACCTTTCCCACGAAGCCCTTGAGACTTGGACCGAGTGTTTTCCCTTTGGGTTTAAGAGTGACCCATTTAAAGTGGGGATGGGCCGGCTGGAAACCAGATCACCTGGGAAAACAGCTGGTATGTTACTCACTAACTTTTTCCTGCTATTCTTTCCATCTGCTGCCACACAAATCCCTGGCTTTTGAGGTCAGGGTGGGAATAAAAGTGGCTCATCAATGAGCGGATATTATCGGGATACCTGTCAGCAGCCACACATGTCAGCTGTAGGTAGCCATCCTCAGTGAACCCCAACCTTTGCCTCCCTCTGTGCCCTGCCTCCCAAACAGGTACTTTCTCAGGAGTGTTTTGCTCACCTCAGTTCCCAGTGGGTATCCCAGCTGGGAGCTTAGAGCTGTGCCTAGGCCTTTGGCATCACCAACACATCTATAAACATGCACCGAGGTAATTGAACGTTCTGTTTCTTTGGTGTATGTGTAGGAGCTGTTTGATAATTTAGCCCCATCCAAAAATAGAGGAATAGTACAAGTAGTTATAAACGTAGCTGAAGGTCTGACAGAGAGCATTCTTTTCAATGGAGGAATTCCCTCTAGCCTTCAGACAACCAAGGAAAGCTCATGTAAGACACTAGGGAAAGTTCCAGAAGAAGCAGTCAGCAGGAAGAGACACCTTTCTGTGAACATGCCCATCATGAGTGCAGCTGGGTGCCCACTGGCCCTGGGAAGTTCATGAAGCTCATCAATCATCAGTTCTTTCTCTTGAGAAACAGGTGACTCTTCCATAGGAGAACAAACAGTAAGAAAACAAACACACAGAAGGGGATGCCCCAGCAAACAGGCTTCCGTAGACCTATAAGGAAATGATTTTTTTTTTTTTTTTTTGCAATGGAGGTAAAACAGATTTGGGGTGCATACGGAGAACAAAGGAAAAAACCTGATTCGGAATATCTGGAGGTGTGCCTCAAGGTGAGTGAGTAGTGCTAATCAGCAAGCCAAGAGTAATTTGAGACTCAGTGATGTGGACGGGACCTGAGGCCTGTGTGGGCATCTAAACGCTCAGGCAGGACGAATGTGGAGGCCACCATTGGATATCGGAGCAGGTTCCTGTGGGGGAAAGGGCATTTGGAGCGGGGGCGCCAGGACAAAGCCCCCAGGTGGGAGCATCCCTGGCATGATGAAGGAAGGGCTAGGGGACAGGGTGGCCAGGCTGAGGGCGAGGAGAAGGACATGAGGGTGGAGAGACAGTGACAGGGATGGTTGGCAGGCTGGTGAGACCGGAGGTGGGTGGCCTCCATCCTTGCTCCCAGTGTGTCCTGTGAGACTGTCACAAAAGGGAACCTGGGCTTCCCCGTCTCATATGACCCTAACGATCTGCAGAGTGAGCACACAGCTTGCACAACGACAGTGCCAGGAACATTAGTATGACTCCATGGCATTTTCAACCCGCCTGAGCATCAGATCCTTGTGTTCACAAACTGCTAATAATTAACCCTGTTTGTACTCCTCAAATAAATCCTACTTGGTTAAGAAAGATTATTATTAGAAGATATTGTTGCGTTTTATTTTTTAAGGGTCCCTTTAGAATTTCTGAGTCATATTTATAAGTGAGATGTCAGTTTAATTCTTTCTCTTATTTTCATAGTATTTTCCACTGGTTTTGATATAAGTTACATGCTGGATTTAGAAAGCAGATTGACTGCCTGGCCTGTGTATCTAAGTAAGTTTTTTAGTTCACATTTTAAAAAATTAATGTTTTCATTTTTTAACATTGTCATTACTTTATTGAAATGACCAAAGATTTCTTGGCTCCACTGTGCTACTTTCTGAGATATTGCACAGTTTAAGTGTCTTTATTCTTATCTCATACTTGATTAGTGGTTTAATGAGTACAGAATCCTGAGTTGGAAGTAATTTTCCCTGGTAATTTAAGGTAATTGTCCATTAATTTTAGCATCTCAAGTTGCTACTGAAAAGTCCGATGCCTTTCTCATTCTTGGCTTTCTGCATGAGTCACATTTTTTTTCTCCTTCTATAATTGTGTAGGGTCTTTTCTTTGTCCCCATTTTTCTGAACTTCTCGATACTTTGTCTTGTTGTGAGGCTGTTTTCATCCATAGTGCTAGGCATTTGGTGGACCAAACTAGGAACTCATATTTTTGATTCAAAGAAATTAAAAACTATATATATTTTCTTGGTTTATTTATATCCAAATCTTTTTCCCACCCACTGGAACTTCACTGCAGAAGTGAAGACTTACTCTGATGTGGCAGGTCCTGGACTGTCTGCTAAATTCCTATATTCTTTGTTTCAGTGTGTGTCTGTGTGCGCGCACGCACGCACTCCTGCACACTTGTGTGTTTGCTCTATTTTGAAATTTTCTCAGATTTTTTTAATCCACTCACTAAGTTCTTATTTACTGTTTACGACATTTCTAATTTTCCACAGGAGTTTTCTGACCTCAGAATATTCTGTTTTTATTTCACCCTGCTCTTGTTTCATGAATAGAATATGTTCTTATCCCTCCCTAAGGATATCAGTAATTTCTTTCTTAAATTTTCTTCAGTTTCAATCTCTTTTTCCTTTAAGATTCTTTTTAATTGTTATACATGTTGGTCTTTGTCTTCCATTTTAAATGCTTTTTTCAAATTCCTGTTTGTCCTTGGCTCGTATGTAAGAATAGAACCTTATGAAAGGTAACAGACTTTTCATAGTGGATCTTTTATGAGGTTGAGACCTACTGACATGGTGATCTCCACAACCAGCTCTTATTTCAGTCCAGAAATATTTCCTCAGCTGTGCCTTTGATAGATTTCCTCCTCATTTCTTTTCTCTTTCTTTTCTTTTCTTTTCTTTTCTTTCTTTTTGTTTTATTGTTGCTGTTCTTCAAAAAACTACTATTTTAGCCCGGGCATCCTGTCACATCTGAGACTTTTCTATCCCTTAACATTTGTTTTCCCCTCTTGAGCAGGTTCTCAAAGTTACCCTCCATACTAACAATTCAATTTTCTGGTTCTGATATTTCTGACATTTGCTGCCTGCAGCATCAATGTTCATTCTGATGTTGTGTGTGTGGCCTCTTACAACCATTCCACCCTTCCCTGTCTCCCATTCATCACATCCTGGGTGTATTTAATCTTCCAGCTTTGACATTCCAATCCCATTGCCTGACTGTACTACTGAAAAGTAGTTTTCTGAACTACTAAGAGTTTTCTGAAATTAATTTTATTTCTGATTAGAAATATATGTTAGCATGCTGCACTTTCTTTTCGTATTCAGAATATTGCATTTCTCACCTCTTGCAGAGATTTTACCTCCAGACAAAGGAATGGTCTATGAAGACCCACCCTCAGGCCCATTCTTGCTCACTGAATGTGGCTTCTGTCTTCAGCATGGTTGGCTGGTGGATGAGCCCACCCAAGATTCCTAGGGTCCACCCATCAGCTGTGTTCTTTAATCCAGCTTCACTGGCAGGGAACCAATAGAAAATTTTTCCAAGATTTAGTCTATAAATTATCTGAAAGTCCTTATTTTTGTGGTGCTTTTGCTATTATTTTCTACATATCCATAGACATTTAGTGAGAATATAGGGGCAGCTGTGTGGGGAAATTTTAATAGGCATCATTTAAAATGAAAAGGTAAAGAGGGCTCCTCCCAACCCTCAATCCACTTTTCAAATTTCCAAAAATTCACTGCTTTGTGGAACCAGATAGATGGTGTAGCATTTCTCCATTTCCTGGGAAAACAACCTGTGAGTCTCACTTTCCCAGCCATTACACAAGGCTATATTCAACCTTTGCACTCAGCTGTGTGTTCATTAAGCCAATGACTGGCTCTGTTCCATGTCTTCCCAGTGAAATAATGAGAACTGTGGCCCTAAGTTGACCGGGTAGACATGATGCTATTGAGCACTGCTCCTTGGTGGCATTCATATTGCTCTTATTTATTATTTACATATTTAATCGCCTTATTGATATTATGCACTGTTAGCACTACTAATTATAACACAATAAACATAATTTATAAGCATAGTTTATGGTGATATACATAATCAACCACTCCTGACAATACCTGAGACAGCTGCAGACATTTTCCCTGTTAGTGCAGACTGTTCTAGAGAGAGGGCCATTGGCTCACAGTGAACTTTTTAAATAAATATTTTAATGCATTAGAAACAGACTGTGAATAACATGTGTGGTGATTGCTTCAAAAATAAATCCAAATCATCATTTTATGAGAACGGCATGCTTCCACGTCTCGGAAACCTCACAAAATGTTCACAAAGATTCTCCTGCATCGCGTCACAGAAAGATTGATGGTGTGGAGAGTCAATTTAAGAACTGTGAGGATTCCAGAATAATGTAGATATTCCACCAGAGAATGACTGCAGTCGGGCTCCTCTGGGCTCTGGGAGAAGTGAAGCCCTGTCATGAGAATGTCTCTCTTGGGTCTAGAGGTACAGAAAATGAAGGGTGGGTACAGATCAGATTTCAGGTCATCTACTCAAGGGAGGCAAAGCATATTGGATAAAACAAACCCTTGACCTGTTTCTCAACTCCTGCATGGCAGTCACCAGGTGTTTGGCGATGATGCCACAGGATTTGGCAAAGACGGAGAATAATTTTATGACTTTCTTCAACACAGGCTCACTGAGATCTAAAATGCATCCGACTTTCGCTTAGGTCATGATCTCGCGGTTCGTGGGTTCGGGCCCCGCGTCGGGCTCTGTGCTGACTGCCAGCTCAGAGCCTGGAGCCTGTTTCAGTCTGTGACTCCCTCTCTCTCTGACCCTCCCCTGCTCACACTGTCTCTCTCTCTCTCCTAGAAATAAAAAAAATAAAAATAAAAATAAAATGCATCTATAGCTCATATCAATCATATGTTGTTGTTCATATATTTAATCTGAAAAGGACACATTCTAACTAAATCAACCAAATAATTTATTTCTACCGAAATTATTTGACGTACAATAGATGTCATCTAGAACCATGTGTAGGGTTCAAATCACCCTCTGCTTTCCCTAATTGGATCTTACTTTAAGGTCTACCTGATTTTCTCTCAATCGTGGAAACTAGGCATCAAGAAGAATGCCAATAATGTCCATTTTCACCTCCATCGTTTGTCTAGTTATTTCCAGGGGGAGCTTTACTTCAGCCTTGAACTAGCTGTGTACACATAGTACAAGTATTTAGCAGGCCCCCATCAATCTCAATTAGCTTGTTTTTCAGGGAATTTTTTGTTTGTTTGTTTGTTTGTTTTTGCTTTTGGCTACATATTTTCTCAAAGCACATACACTTTCTACATACACCTTCACCCTTACTCTTTCAAATCCTGGATAATAAAATTTCATTGTAGCTTAGATTAATATGCTTTCTGACAAGATCTATGTTTTATTTCTAGGGAAAAAAAATCTTAAGTGGAAGAGTGTGAAATATTCCTAAGTACATAAACACCAACCAATGTGGCTATCTGACCTGTTAAATTTCATTCCAGATTCCCTCTGTCTTTGAACCTGTCATATACATATTCGTACCAGTAGTTTGGAATGATGCCCTCAAATACCTAATATTCTGTAATGCAAACAGGATAAATTAGATCCCCTGGTCCAAATGTTCTCATCCAAACTCTCATTGGATCAGTTTAATGGCTCTAACACTGAGATGCTTCTGATGTATGTATATCTATCTGTTGTCATTATGTTCAAATTTTCTCTCACATTCACTATTTTCTTGCATGCACAGAGAGGTCTATATATAATGGACAAATCTTAGGATACAGCAAATAGGATAACTTACCTACCAGACCTTATTGAAGCTCCAAATTTGTGAGGGGGAAAATTTTTATTTTGCTTTAGTTACTAAAGGTTATTTATGAACCAGTCCACCTAATCTGAACACATGTTATAAAAGTCAGCTGCTGGCTAGAACCTCTTCCAGGGAATATGCCCTTCTACCAACATGTGGGCAAATCAGAACACTAATATCCTTTGTGTTTCCAAGTGTTACTTTCTATTTCTATGGAAAAGCAACTGGCAGGGCGGAGGGAGGTAAACGTATTCCCAGGTATTATGCTGAACCACACAGAACTGCTAATATTGGATCACATTGTTACAAAAAAGTAATTTCATGCGACTCATCTAATATGGAAGCATTAATGGTGCTTTCTAGACACAATAAATTTTATTCCACACACCTAAGCAAATAGGAAGGCGGTGGGCAACTAGTTAAGTGCCTTAAATAGCAGACCCTTTTTACAGCTGTAGCTTTATGAGTCTCACGGAGAGGCTATTTGGTTCTCTGAAATATCCATTCCCCCCGCCCTTCCCCAGAGAAGAGAGCCTCGTCTCTGGCAGCACAAGCCAGGTAAGAACTAAATAAGATGCCAACGGAAGGGCCCTAAGCTGATAATATGCAGCCATTACTCTCTGGCACCATTTTAATGCAGTGACCCCAAAGACATTTGCGAGTTACAACACTGATCAGGGTGTACTTTACACATCTTTACTTTAGGTCACTTCCCTTAGCTAAAAGCAGAAATATTAGAAAGCTGCTCCAGATTCAGGAAATGGCACTAGGCAGATATGTACGAGATGGACCGCTCTTTATGCACCCTAGAGAATTGCATTGACAATGTATTAAAACTGAATTATCTTTAAAAGTGAGCATGATTGATAACAACCCATCGAGCGAGTGAGGATTTCTCTGGTCAGAGAAAAAATTAGGCAGTGTTTTTGGCGTTGGGCCCAGTCTTTGGACATCGCTGTGGTTAAATTATCACCATTTGACAGCAAAACTCCTGAGATAGGGAGAAACAAACACAAAATGTGACTCTTCATAGGACTAATGCTTGTCCCTTCTGCCAATCTGGGAAGGTGATCTAGACCAGCAGAGGCTGCTAATAATCATGCATCCAGAAAAGATTTCTGGTCCTTTGTCTGTGGGAATGGCAGGATTAGGTCATGAGAACCTTTCCTGGGACCCAGAGAAGCAGGCTTAGGGAGGGAGACACGTGATGTAGACCTGCCAACGTGCAAAGATTGCCATTTTTACTAACAGCTGCGTCTGCCATATCCTTCTCTTTCTTTACAATGCCAGCAGTTTATGGAGATTTGAAACGCCAACCGGGTAATGGTTCTATGGTTTTGCACATCTTTTCTCCAAATGACCAGAGTGATTACAAAGCAGCAAATAATACTTCTCGTTTACATTAATGGCAACAGTATACAGCCAGGTGTGTCTTCATAGATGGTGAGTGAGAAGTTCGTGTTTTATGTACATAATGCCAAATACCTAGAAAATTGAAAGTTGCACCTTGTATTACATGGAGGCAGACATTTTCGACACACTTGTAACTGTGAGAAGGAAGATCCTAAACTAAGCCTAGTATATTCATGATTGTTATTTATATTTTAAAATATATGTCTTTACCTTTCTAGTGTATGTTTTATGTATAAATTTATAATTTTTGACTAATAAATTGTCCATGTTAAAGGAAGATTAATTAGAACACTATGCTTTTGATGGTGATGTTCTGATGATAACTATAGTAATAATACTTTATATGGTACTTTATGTACCTGTTTTACTAATTTACTAATTTAAAAACTTATCATTTTTAATTTTTTAATCTTAATTTTTATTTATTTTGAGAGAGACATGGAGATAAAGAAAGTGGGGAATGGGCAGAGAGAGGGAGAGAGAGAGAATCCCAAGCAGGCTCAACACTGTCAGCACAGAGCCTGATGCTGGGCTCGAACTCAGGAACCATGAGATCATGATCTGAGCCAAAATCAAGAGTTGGATGCTGAACTAACTGAGCCACCCAGGTGCCCCTAAAAACTTACCCTTTCAAAACACTTTTTTTTTTACCTATTCTCTTCCCCCACCCCCCGCCATAGACATAATATATAATTTTAGCATATTGAAACTTGAAACTCCAAATCAAATGTTGATAAACAAAAGCACTATTTTTGTAACTCCTGAAAGGAAACGGAGAATAATTCCCAGATATTTCTGGAGAAAAAAGCATAATTGGGACTGCCTAAGTCATTAAAATTTAAAGGGGTTAGTAGATTTGCATCTTCCATTTTGCACTGGTTTGGGTTAGTAGAGGCTGGTAGCATGTCCATGGGTATCTTTTGTAATTCGGATCGCTAGCTAGCTAACCCATATCCACAGCAGGGCCTGATTTTGTCCCCCACCCCCACCCCTGCCATTTGATACTCTATCTAGACAAAGGTGGTAGGAAATATTCTGTTTATTATTCAGGAAATACATTTCATTGATTATTTGGAATGCACATAAATAAACTTTTGACTGGTCAGCCATCTGAAAAGCACAAAAAGTGCATTGCAGTAAAAGGAGCAGACATTTGCTGAACAAAAGAGTGAATTTGGTGAAATATAAGTGACAACAAAAACTTTAGATGTCTTTATTTCTTATATCCTAAAGGAGAAAACGTACCTAATACCGCCTCTGGTCTAAGACAAAGTAATCGTCTAGGCCATGTTACTGAACGCTTGGGAGAACAGGACTCTTCTTTGATGTCAATTAATTAATCAACTTATTCAAACAAGCATCAGTTTTTTGATTAAACGCTTACAAGGTGCCCAGCATGACGTGTACTCTCGGTGATGCAGGACTCATAACCTACCGCCCGGACACCACGGGTCCTGCTTTCCTCAGTCCTCAAGCAAAACTCATCGGGAGATCAGTTTCTTCATCATGAAGCTTTGCAGAGAGGGCTGCATCAAAATTAATTTTCAAAGATAAAAATTACTAAAATGAACCTGTTTAAAGCTAGACTTTGAATCAAATGATTTCTCTGAAGTGAAATAGTTCCAGTATCCTAATTTTTCCCGGCATAATTTTAAAGATTAACGCTCTTTCTCCTCCCCACCCCCAAAGAGATCATTTGCAAAGATTTATGTCTATCATATTCAGGAGCAGCTATGAGCAGGGGTGGATATTTTTTACATAAGTGTAATTATATGTAAGTGCTATAATTTAATTACCACGATTCCATCCCTATTGATTTCAGATACTCATCTGGAGCCTACAGATATGGTTGTGTGAAGCTGACAGATCACATCATCTGTTTGAATGCCCATGGACACTGTAGGAAGACAAAAAAGACCGTTCATTAAAGAATATCAAGGAATTTTGTTCTAGGAGACATTAAGGTAACTATTTCACATTAAAGGCTAGATTTTCAGGTAAAGAGGATAGGAATAAACCCGTCATAGAATGTTACTCATGCAACACTTAAGAAAAATGGATACAAAGGGGGCAAAATACATATATACAGATTAAATATAGAGATGTAAATTACTGCATTAAATTATGTACATGTACATAATTTACATGTACATAAGATGTAAATTGCTGCATTAAATTAAACACTAGGTAAACATTTTCCATCATCAACAATTCAAGTCACTGGGATGGTAGTAGATACAAATTTAAAAATTCAAATCAGTCAAAGTGAACGTTTTATACCTATGCCTGTCCCCAGACAGCAGAATGTAAAATATGAACTGGTTAAATCCTTAGACTCCTCCTAATATTCTATAGTTTGGAAAAGTGGGTGCTGGAAAACACCAAGGGAGAAAACCCCTCAGGAGGAAGTTCCGTTTCACAATGGCAGGACATTAGCATGAGCAGGAAGGACTTCTGAGTTGCTGTGTGTTTTCACCATCAGTTCACTGGGCTTTGCAGTGATTCTGGGGCCTTCTCTAAGAGATATTCAATGGGATGGACTCTAGGGTTGATCATCTGTCTCTCAGGACTAGAATTTAAGTTCCAGAAGTGCGGGATCATGTGTGACATATCCTTTGCTACATCCTCAAGGTGAGAATAAAATAAAAACATAATTAAAGGTGATTACTTAATTCATCGACTAATAAAAGAAAAGAAAAATACTGCAAAAGCTATCAAAAGAACTCTGTTGGGAAAAAAATGAAGAAATAGCAACAAACATCTTTTCTACATACTTCTCACCATAGAAGAATTTAATAACAATATGAGCTCAATAAAAAGAACTCCAAAAATGAGTTGGTAAAAGAAAAGACATGAATGAAGAAACCAAAGTATATCATATAGTCAGTCTGATGGTTTCCATAACTGAGTAATAAACATCATACAGTGTAATTTTATATTAACAATCTAGTGAGTACAGAAGACTTTTATCCACAGTCAACAGATGTTGAGACATTGAACTGAGTCATGGCCATAAATTATTGATGCATGTTTTGGAAGGTGTTCTCAAAAATTGTAACATTTAATTAAACTAGTAAAACTTTCCCTTAAAATTTATAGTTTTATTATTAGATTACTGTTGGGTTTTTAATATTCATCTTTGATAATTTTATCTTGAATTCACATGAGGCATTCTGGATCACAGACAGATTTCTGATTAAATGCCTCACAGTAAATAAGAAGTCTGATGGCCCCTTTTTGCCCCTAATTTTTACCTCTAAAGCAACTCAATAAAAACTGATGGGAATTCTTCCCACTTAAACTGCTGGTCTGTGAGTGTGGTGGTTGGTTTTACGTGACACCCTGGCTAGGCTGTAGTGCCCAGTTAGTCATCAAATGATAACCCAGGTGTGTCTGTGAAGTTATTTTTCAAGCGGCTTTGAGCGAAGAAGTTTACCCTTGATAATGTAGGTGGACATCATCCAATCAGATGAAAGGACTTACAAGGTTTCCTTGAAGAAGAAATTCTGCTTCCTTTGTAACCTCTACCTGGTGTGACTTAACCTCTACCTGCAGCCTCACTTAAAGGTTCCTCATTGGCTAGGCGGCCCCCACAATTGTGTAAGTCTCATACTGTCTCTTTAGTTATATTCTACACACACACACTGCTAGTCCTGGTTTTTTAGTAGCATCTTGACTGCGACACGGTTTGGTACCAAGAGTGGGGTTCTGCTATAACAAATATTTAAAAATATTGACATGGCGGGTGCCTGGGTGGTTCAGTCATTTAAGTTTCTGACTTCGGCTCAGATCATGATTTCATGAGCCCTACGCTGAGCTCTTTGCTGTCAGGGTCCTCTGTCCCTCCCTCTCTCTGCCCTCCACTGCTTGTTCTCTCTCTCTCAAAAGTAAACATTAAAATATTGAAATGGCTATGGAATTGGATGGTGGTTAGAAGATTGAAACATTACTTTGAGGGCCATAATAGGTAAAGCCCAAACTGCCTCCAAGAAACTATTGTTAGAAACAAAGCTGTTAAAGGCAATTCTTCTGGGAGTTCAGAAGAAAGTAAGGAGCATGGTGGAGATGGCTTCTGTTTTTTCCAGAGAATATGTTTGTATTTATTATTTATATTGTATTTATATAGTAATGCATGTATTCAAGGATAGAATGTTGGACACAGTGGACCTTCTAATATTCTATGTAATTAATTTGTTTACTATGATTATTATGCATAGTCTGTCTTCCCATCTAGAATTTAAGCTTCATGAGGGCAAGGATCTGTGTCTACAACAGTGCCTGGTGTCTGACAGGCCCACAATAAATACTTGTTTAAAATAAACAGAGGAAGCAAATAGATTGCCTTTTCTCAAAAACCAACACCCATATCAGAATGTGAATTACAGCTGTGAGTTACAGATCACTTAAAAGAAAACAGTCTGTACAATTTTCTGAGAGTTGCAAGTTGATGGCAGCTTCAAGGATCTGACTTAGAAAAGATAATTACCTCAGTGTAGAAAGATGTTTGCGTGAGGATTATTATCACAGTGCCATAGGTAATTGTGAAAAATTAGAGCAAAAAGGAGCCATTAGGATACTGTCATATAAGTTACAGTGCTGGGACACAAGGTAATGTTACAAAAACAATTCTAAATATGATACCTTGAACCAAGGTAGTGAAACGGAAGCAGTGAGAAAATGTCAGAAGATTTCTTAGATATTGATCACATGTTGTGAGAAAAAGAGAACAATCAGTGATGACTCCAAGATGTTCCATCTGGGTAACTGGTAGGTAAGCTTGACATCAAATGACAAGAGGAAGTTTGTCAGTAGATACTTCAGAGGGAAATATTAGAATTTCAGTACGGACATGTTAAATATGACATTTCTAACAGTCATCTCTTGTGGGTTTAATTTTGTTTCCCCAAAAGACATATTAAATTCCTAACCTCTGGTGCCTGAGCATGTAATCTTATTTGGAAATAGGACCTTTCCAGAGATAATCAAGTTAACATAAGGTCGTTAGGGTGGGCCCTAATCCAATGTGACTAGTCATTACGAGAAGAAGTGACGTGCACAGAGGCAGAAGGAAAAAAGACAAAGGCATGTGACAATGGAGACAGAGGTTGGAGTAAAGCAAAGAATTTCAGCAGAGCCATGAAATATATTCTCCCCAAGAGCCTTCAGATGGAGGAGTGCAGTGGTACCTTGATTTCAAGTCCACAGCCCCTAGAAAGGTGAGAAAATGTTTCTGTTGTTCTGAGCCACAGTTTTATTACAGCAGCTCCAGGAAACCAATAGAGTGAGAAACAAGAATAAGTGAGTATTTCTCTTCCTGAAGTGAAAGAAGGTAGCTCCTCTTTTCCGTTCAGGAAGGTCCTGTCCTTACTCCAGTCCTTTGGTGTGTAAACAAATCTCTCCAAAGGCCCATAGCCCTATGTATCTAGGAATTTATCACCTAGAGATGGATGGCTCCAGTGTCCTGAGCTCCATTCATCCATGGGGACCTTTGGGCATTAACTGTTTGGCCCAAATACGGAGAACCAGGTGGCTCAGTCGGCTACGCATCTGACTGTCTATTTTGGCTCAGGTCATGATCTCACAATTCTTGGGATTGAACCCTGCATTGGGGCTGACAGTGCAGAGGAGCCTGCTTGGGATTCTCTCTCTCTCTCTCTCTCTCTCTCTCTGCCCTTGCCCTGCTCTCTCTTTTTCTCAAAATAAATACATAAGCATTAAAAAAAAAAAAAGGTAAGGGGATGTTTGTTATCTTTTTGGATCAGAGCATTAACCAGACACATGACTATGGGTGAAATTCTCAGGGTATATAAAGAGTGTCAGGAGCACTGGGAAATTCAGCCAAGTTTTATCTCTTTGCAATCACAAATGACTAAAATTGGCAATAAAAGCAACACTAAGTAATTTTAAAAGGCTGAAACAATACAAATTATATTCTCTGATCAAAATAGAATTGAACCAGAAATGACTAACGAAAAGATATGTAGAAAATCCCTAAGTATTTGCAGATTAAATAACACACATCAGAATAATTTATGGACCAAAAAAGAAATCCCAAGGTAGATTAGACAATAGTTTAAACTGAATTAAATAAAAACCAGCATTTCAAAATGTGCTTTGTAGTTAAAACAATGCTCTGAGAAAAATTCATGGCACTAAAGATTCATAATATAAAGAGAAGAGTCTCAAATCAATGATCTGAACTTCCACATTAAGAGGAATCTTAACTAACCTTATTATGATGATCATTTTATAATATATACATGTATCAAGTCATCAGGTTGGACACCTTAATCTTACGCAATTTATATGTCAATTATAACTCAAGAAAGCTGGGAAAAAAAGTCAAAGACAAGAAGAGCAGAATAAACCTTATGTAAACAGAAGGGGACAAGTTATAAAGAGAAAAGAGAAATTAATTAGAAAATGGACCTATAGATCAATAAAATGCAAAGCTGTCTCTAGGAGAGAAAATTTAAATATATTCAATCACAATAAACAAGAAAAAATGGAAATAAGTCACAAGTTATCATGTCAGGAGTGAACAAAGGGGCATTACTACAAACCCTACGTAAATTACAGAATAATAATAGCATCAATAACAGGACCAATATCAGAGATACAAGAGAGGACATTGCTAGATAGCCTATGTATAGGATAAGAATATGAAAAGGATTATAGGAATAATTATGAAAAAATTTTATCCTCATAAAATTTTCAAGCTGGGTGAAATGGATAAATACTTCAAAATATACAAATTACCAAAACTCACTCAAGAAGAAATGGATATTGTCTATAATTATATATATATATATTTAAAACATCCAGATCCAAATTGCCTCACTGGTAAATTCAATCCAACATTAAGGGAAAAAATAATAATCCTTCAAAAAAATTACAGAAAATTTACGAGTAGGGAATACTCCTCCACTCATTGTATGAGTTTGGCATTAAGCTGATATTAAAACCAAATTTTAAAAATTTATAAGAGGGACACCTGAGTGGCTCAATTGGTTGAGTGTCTGACTCTTGGTTTTGGCTCTGGTCATGACCTTACAGATTGTGAGATCCAGCCCAGTGTCGGGCTCTGTGTTGGAGGTGCAGAGCCTGCTTGGGATTCTCTCTCTTCCTCTCTCTTTGCCCCTCCCTCACTCACATGCACTCTGTCTCTCTTTCTCAAAATAAATAAACTTTTAGAAAAGTTATAAGAAAGAAATTTACAGCTCAATATACCTGATGGGAATAAATCCAAAAATCATTAAGAAGAGTTTAGCAGTCAAAAACAGTCTTATACAAACAGAGAAATACATCATGAAATAGTTCAATATTTAAGAACCAATATTTCTGCACTGGATGCAATAAATGGGAAAGAATGTTCCTTCCAAACTAGGAAGGAAAAAATGAAAAAACCCAAACTAAGTTCAAACTCATAAATTTCTTTTTAATCCACTGGATAACTGATGGTACAGAGCAGAAAACTTACCCAAAGCTGAAGGAAAGATTGACACCTTCAGAAAGAAGGAATTATACCTTGCTTATTTGGGAAGGCTGTGGTCACACACTGGCAGCAATGAAGGATGCACACAGTAATCAGAAATATGCCATTTTCAGGGTTGTTAGACTAGATGAAATGTGGTAAAATCGTACTTAAAAATAGACTGTGATGAATTGACAACCATCTTTTAAAAAAAAACAACAAGATATAAGACAACAAGGGACAAGATAGACATAGACTCATTTCTCCATGCTTTCCTGCTAAAGCGTGGAAATAGTGCAAGAAGCAACCAAAGGGAAGTTCCAGAAAGGGAAATGTGAACACGATCTGGCTAAGGACCCAAGGACTAGAGGTTTGACAGATAAGCAAGGCATCTTAGGACCTCTGCACCCCTGCTCCACCCTCCTGCCTCCCTGCCACACACACACACACAGCAGATAAATGTGGCCACGCCCAGAATTCTCTGGCCTCCAGGCTGATGATAGAAGGGATCCAGATAAGGTCATTCATCCTCGGGCTGTGCAGGAGTTTTGAGAGACCCCAGCAGAGAATGAAACTCCAGCTGCAGACCAGCAGAAGCCACATATCCCAAAAAGTATCTGTATGAAAAACTGTGGAAATAAAGAACTCTCAAAGCTCAACAGCCACAAAAATCCAATGAGAAAACGGGCGAAACATGTGAAGAGACATTTTACGGAAGAGGGTGTACAGATGGCAAACAAGCACAGGCAAAGATGCTCCAGGTCATTAGCCATCAGGGAACGCAAATGAGAACACAGTGATACCCCTGCACACCTATCGAAATGAACATAAGGAACAATAGCAACGTTAGCAAATGCCGGCCAGGATGCAGAGAAGCTGGGTCATTCATGCGTTGCTGGTAGTGTGTGAAGCCACCACGACAATGGGAAGCCATTTGGCAGTTGCTTTTCACACGTGAAACTAGCACACAAGCCAGCACTTGCACTCCTGGAGATTTATTCCAGAAAAATGAAAACTTAGGTCCACACAAAAACTGGTACGTGAATGTTCATAGCAGCTTTGTTAGGCCAGCTAAAACCTGACAAGAACCCGGATGTACTCAGGGGGTGAAGAGTTTAACTCCAGCACACGCATCGTGGCATGGACTGCCACGCAGCAGTAGGTGGAACGAGCCATTGGCACACACCGCGTGGATGAACCTCAAAGGGTTTATAGGCACTGAAACAAAGCCGACCTCGAAAGGTGACACTGCCACGTGACTCCATTTATGGAGCTTTCTTGAAATGACGATACTCCGGAAATGGGGCTAAGATCAGGGATAGGGTGGGAAACGACAAGAAACAGGAGTGTGGTTGTAACAGGCCACAGGAGGCAGCCTGTAGGCACGTGCAGTTCTGTGTCTTGACTGTGGTGTCTTCCCGGTGATATAACTGCCCATCTGATAAAACTGTATACAAGGAGTGTGCAAATACAAATGAAGGTGTGTGTGTGTGTGTGTGTGTGTGTGTGATGGTGAGGCTACCCAAACTACACGATAAAGTTGCATACAGGGAATGTGCAAACAAAAATTGCATATAAGGGGTGTGTGTGTGTGTGTGTGTGTGTGTGTGTGTGTGTGTGTGTTTCACACAGAAAAATGTGTGCAATAAGAACTGGAGGAACCTGAATAAGATTCGTAGATTACATCACTATCAAAGTGTAAGCACTTTGTGATATTGTACTAAGTTTTGTGAAAAGGTCTCCTGTTGGGTGGCGGGAGGGCTGGGTGGCTCGGTCAGTCAAGTGTCCAACTACTGGTTTCAGCTCAGGTCGTGATCTCACGATCTGTGAGTTCGAGCCCCACATCAGGCTCTGTGCTGAGAGTGCAGAGCCTGCTTGGCATTCTCTCTCTCTCTCTCTCTCTCTCCCCCTCCCAAGTGCATACACTTGCTCACTCTCTCTCTCAAAATCAATAAATAAATATTGTAAAAATAATTTTAAGAAAACTTTCCTGTTTTAAAAGAGGGTAATACATCATAATCTAAAGGGATTAACCCCAGAAATTCAATGCTGTTTCAACATTCAAGTCTTACCAAATTTCAGCAACACTGAAATATCAATGTTAGGCAAGGCACCAACAGTGTACAAAGTATCAACAGACCAAAAGAAACAGGTCACAATTATCTCAGTAGATGCACAAAAAGCATTTATTATCCACTTATAATAAAAACACTCAGAAAATAAGAACAGAGAAGAGATCCCTTAATTTGACAAAGGTCATCTACACAAAACCTAACAACGACAAAAATTAGAACTAAGTGAAGGTAGGATAATGGTAGAATACAAAATACAAGGTCAGCATACAAAGATCACTTTTATTTCTATAAATAATCAATGAACAACTGGGACTCTTAATTTAGAAAAGAGTACCGTGGCTCCACTCCTAACATAAGATTTAGGTTAAAAGCCTAGAAAAATTATGTATGGAACCTGTATTGTGAAAACTAAAACAACAACAAAAAGATGATATTGACAGGGAACAAAGAACTTGAACCTCGATGAAAAGGCCATGTTCACACATGGGAAGACCCAACACGGAATGTCAGCTCTCTGCAAAGTGATCTACAGTTTCATTGCAATTGCCACCGAAATCCAAGTAGACTTTTGGTAGATATTTACAAACTGATTCTCAAGCATGGGTGGAAATGTTAAGACACTAGAATGGCTTGGGGCCCCTGGGTGGCTTAGTCGGGTAAGCGTCCGACTTTCGCTTGGGTCATGATCTCGCGGTTCGTGGGTTCGAGCCCCGCATCGGGATCTGTGCTGACTGCCAGCTCTGAGCCTGGAGCCTGTTTCAGACTGTGACTCCCTCTCTCTCTCACCCTCCCCTGCTCACGCTGTCTCTCTCTCTCTCTCTCCTAGAAATAAATAAAAAATATTAAAAAAAAAAAAAAGAAACTAGAATGGCTAAAACATTTTATTTCATTTTATTTTATTTAAAAAAATTAATGTTAATTTATTTTTGAGAGAAAGACAGAGACAGGGAGAGCAAGAGAAACAGAGAGGGAGAGACAGAGCATGAGCAGGGGAGGGGCAGAGAGAGAGGGAGACACAGAATCCGAAGCAGCTCCAGGCTTGAAGCTGTCAGCATAGAGTCTGATGTGGGGCTTGAACTCACAAAACCATGAGATCATGACCTGAGCCAAAGTCAGACGCTTAACCAACTGAGCCCCCCAGGCACCTCTGAAGCATTTTTAAAAAGAACAAAATGGGAGGCTGGTGCTACCTGATATTCAGCTGTACTCCAAATGTGCAGTCGCCAAAACAGCGTAGAATTGGTAAAGCAGCGACACGCAGACTCGTGGAGAATGCAGAGTATAAATAGCCCTGCTTACATACGTTCTATTGATTTCTACCATGATGCAAGGACAAGTCAGTGGAGAACGGATACGTTCGCCCAATGGGGACGGAGCAATGGGACATCCACGTACAAAGAAATAAACTCCACGTAAATCTTACACTTCATACAAATTATCTCAGAATGGATCACAGGTCTAAATACAATGCACAAAACTATATAACTTTCAGAATAAAATAGAGAGTCTTTATAACTGCAGGGTAGGCAGAGAGTTTTCCGACGACCCGTACACAGGACACATACAAGAAAATAATCCGGAAATTGAACTCATCAACATTCAAAATTCAAAACTGTTGTGTTGCCCAGAATGCCGTAAAGAGATCCTGAGAATAAAGTCGGGCTCGGGGAGAAACTATCTGCAAGTTATGTAGTTAATCCAGATTTCTGTTTAACCTTTGGGGACTGTGTGGGCAGGTAGTTTTTAATTTATGGTATTTTATACTTCAACAGAAAGACATCTTTTCAGGTGGAGGCATTTTCCTCCTTTCATGTACCTACATCTTCGTATGACCAGATTTTCACGTGAGTCTTCAGTGCACGTTTCAGATGGCCAAAATCATTGTTTGATTTTATTCTCAAAAACTGCATTCAGCCCTTCTGTGTATAGTGCTATGATAAAGCTGAAATCGAATGGAGCATCATTGAATGGGATCTTGTCACCAATGCCGTGGGAAATGGCTGGAAAAAACCAGGATCATTGGAAACAGATGCATTCATGTTTTGAGGCAATAAAGTGTAACAAAACCCGGAAATGGACACTCACCACAAAACCCGAGGGAATCCCAGCAACGGGGTCCCTTTCTTCCCTAGGAAATAACTCTCGTTGTTGGTTGTTATTTGAAGATACGTGTGTTTTCCCCTCCCTTCTATTTGATTTGGTCAAGGGCGCTGCAGTGTTTTACCACGAGAAGGAGAGGCATTTCAAGAAATGAGCCACATCGGCCTCATATTTATTTCCTCATAATACGGCTGTTGAAGTCCTGATGTGCACACTCCTCAGAGCTCACTGGGAAGATTTCTGCCTGTCCCAGAAATCCGAGTGGACCGAAAGCCGTCCCCAGGAACCTGGCAATCTGAGACACGAAGATGCAGGAGGCAACAGATGTCTTTATTTTTAAATGGAATGTCCTCTTTATGTGTGCTCTTGAGTGAAACTCAGAATGCTTTTACAAAGTGATGGTTTGGTTAAAACTTCATTTAACCTTGTGGTGTCGCCATGTAGGAAGCCATCGTGCCGTTGGGTTTGCCTCAGACGAGGCGATGACGGAGTCTCGTGAGAAGTTGGGAACCTTCAGGCTGTGACTTTGATTAGCTGCTAGGGTATCTGTTGGCTGCTGTAATTGCCCCTGCAACCCCAAAATTAATATATATTCTTGCAACAAGGGAAGTGTGGGGATATGTGCTTATGGAAACTTACGATTCCTACAGTGCAGTAGAGATTCAGTTTCACCAGTGAGAATCTGTTGCAATAGGGTTCATTAACAAAACATTGAGTTAGAAAAATACCAGGGGACCCACAGATTTTAAGGTAGGCTGCTAGAAATGGTTGGCAGAGATAACTCTTCAAGTTGGTTAAAGGTGAGATTTGAACATGAAGGCAATTTGGGGCACCTGGGTGGCACAGTCGGCTTAGCATCACACCCTTGGTTTCAGCTCAGGTCATGACCTCACAGATTCATGAGTTCGAGCTTCAAGTCAGGCTCTGCACTGACAAGCACAGAGTCTGCTTGTGATTGTCTCTCTCTCTCTCTGGCCCTCCCTGTTCTCCCTCACTCTCTCTCTCTCTCTAAAAAAAAATAAACATTTTAATGAAGGTAATTTTGAGATAATTCTGTTTCTTTAAAATATTAGGGTAAATGATAGCTCATATCGAACATCCTTCAAAAGTAATTATTAAAGTCTTTGGAGTTTCTTTTTTTTTTTTTTTTGAGAGAGAGAGATGGAGAGAGATGACTGTGGGCTTGCATGCAAGTAACCGAGCAGAGGAGGGGCAGAACGAGAGGGAGAGGGAGAATTTTAAGCGGGTTCCACACCCAGAGCAGAGCTGAATATGGGCCTCCATCTCAAGCCCATGAGATCAGGGCCTGAGCCAAAATCCAGAGTCGGATGCTCAACCGACTGAGCCACCCAGGCAGCCCTGGGATTTCTGTTCTTTGGTCCTATACTGTGCTGAATGAGAGGGAAGAAGAATGGGGACCACAACAAAGAGCCATTTTCAGCACTTCGGCTCAATTAGGAGCCCAATGGTCCCACAGACATGCAGTCCTGAGGAAGTGTGGTCTGCTCACTTCATCTCTTGCTGTTCATTGCCGTTACCTTCCCAGCACACTGTTTAACCTTGGCCTCCTTTTCCTTCTGTTTTTAAAAGAAGTGCTTCTGTCTTCCCAAGAAGTGCTAGGACTGAAAGTTCCTGGTAGACAGTTTAAAGATCTCCTGGCTTCAAACACCAGCTGTATGTGCACTGAATTATGAATTCCAAAATTAACTAACTCCAGAACTGGCTGGTTGACTAAGTAGCCTCTGGACCCTCTGAGTACTCCCTGGAGTCCACACGCTTCCAGAAATAGGTGGTTGTGTCAGTATCTGGGGCAGGTGAGTGCCATTCTTCTGCCATTTTGACAGTCTTGTTTATTTCATATCAGCCAGACACCTGATCTTGACCCTAAGTTGTCCTTGCAATTTGGAAGTCAAAAAAGCTATTTACCTTACAAAGAAGGAAGAAGTTACTGGTTTAAACTGTAACAGCCACCAACAAATTATTTTTAAAGCTATGCACACATCATTGTTATTCAGATTCTTGGTCTAAATAACTATCAGATTTTCCCCTGGGGAATCATAAAAAACAACCTCTGTGTTTGAAGTTTTCTTACATCTCAATTATGGCAATATCTTATTTCCTTTCCTCTGTAAAGACCTAATTATTAAAAACTTCAAGAGGAAAACAGGATTTCTAAAAACCAAAAACATAACATTTAAAACTATATTTCCCTGTAAAGATACGTGATGATTCCTTTTCTCTTTGACTCACTTAACAAAGCCCTTTGACGATGATTTCGGCCATGTTTCTGCCTTGCCTTCCTTTCAATTCAGAAAAATAACCGTGGAATAAGGATATCACTTAGCACATTACAAACAACTAGTATTGGGGGTGCTTTTTCTAAAGTATATTTCTCATTGTTTTTTAGGTAATATGTGTATGTAGTTAAAAAAAATTCCAAAAATACATTAAGTAATTACATTAAAAATAAACCTCCTCTTTTTCCAATTCCCACTCATATTATTCATTCATAATATTAACCTCTTATTCTTTATTATTCTGGTGGTTAATATAATTTACATTAGATGTTGTCGTGGACTGTGTCCCCCCCAAAATTTGAATGTCAAATCCCTAACCCCCAACGTGATTGTGTTTGGAGGCAGGATCTAGAAATTCTAAGCTGTCCCTAATTCCTTCACTTGCAAAGTTAGTGAGCTATTCCATCGCGTTTTTTATTTAGTTATTGTAATTTTTATTGCCTTCTCGTCTGTCCATGGACTCTTTCAAAAAATTAAAGAAGGCAATATCAAACCTCAGTCAGAACTATATAATTTTGTTTATATCAGAACCGGATAGTTTGAACTGGTGGAAAAAAAATATGAGCCTATTTCTCTAAATCTGTGCCCCTTGAAAAAGAATGTTTAAAACATCAAGGTCAAATTGATTTCTTTTCCTACATGTCATTAGTTGTTTAAGGCATGCCATTTTTCATTTTATGGAAAGTACCTCCATGGCACTTAATACACATCAGCACTGTTTTAGAAGTATACACGTGTTAACTCATGAAAAGCTGCTATTAACCCTGTCTTACAGATGAAAAAACAAGAGACACAGAGGAGATAAGTAACTTATCTAAGATCACACAGCTAACCCCTGGAGCTGCAATTCATGCATAAGTAGACTGGCTTTCAAGTCTGAGCTCTTATCCATCATGCTAATATCAGGACCATTCTTTTTTTCTGTGGCTTTGTGTAGAATTTTGAGACAGGGAAATTGAAAGGCTCCTTGAAAATCTGCTTTATGCTCCCTTCCTGCTTCTACTCTGGCCAGGACCGCACCTCTGCCCTACATATGCCTTAATGCATGTCCTCCTCGTAAGGGACAAGGAGTTAATGATTGGTTTGGAGCCTTCAGCACAATAGATAATATCTAAGGAGTGACCAGGCGAGGTCAGCATGTGCTATTCCAGACCGGCTAGACATCTGGACGCCAAGACCTCCTGGATCCAGGGAATAAGTGACTTATGATGGACACCTGGGCCCTGTTCTTGCTCTGACCAGTTCCTGGATGCCTGAGGGGACACAAGCACCAGACGACAGTCATCAGTAAAAACCCCAGACCTCAAGCAAGGATCAAATTTATGCTCCTTTTTCTTTCCGAGTCTCCCAGATGTTCCTTCTGTATCTCTCTCTCTCTCTCTCTCTCTCTCTCTCTCTCTCTCTCTCTCTCTCTCTCTCTCCTCCGCCTTCAATAATCTCTGCTCTCACTTCCTACTGGCTCATGTTTGATTTCTCTCCTGCACGAAGCCAAGGACCCTCTTTGCTGGTTCTGGGGGAGCCCCCTCTGGGCCTTCAGAGCCAGCCTGTCCCAAGTTGCTTTACATTTTTCCTGTGAACAAAAGGACCTAAGTATTTCCACTAGTTCACTAAGACTTTCTGGATTCTTAAACATAATAATGAGACTTTATGGAATCTCTGGATGACTTCATGGCAATCCTATTAAAGCCTGCTGACTTGCTTTTCCAGTTTAGACTGAAAGATAATTCAGGTGTCCAAGAGAAAGTGGAATTAAAGTCCACATCATCAGAAGACTGGGGTGCGACAAACCTAGAAAGCGTTTAGACCAAGAATTCTTAAGACTTCCGAACATAAGCCATGCGGGGTAAGATAGCTAGGCTTTGACAGTTCATCCTGAATTACTCTCCTCTGGGAAGGATGCCTTGCTGGCTGTCTCCACTGTCCCCTGGGGTCTGCACTCACTTCGTCCAGCTCTCAGTGCTGGGAGGCTAATCCTAGCAGACTGTATCTACAAGCCTCTCAGTCATCTACCAGCCAGTGGGTTCACCCGATGGGAGACCCCCCCACCAGATGGGGCAAGGGAAAGTAAAGCCAGGTGTGTTCTTTCTTCATAGCTCCCCTTTCTGATGGACCACAGGTTGGGTGTCTGATGGATGCAGCGTGAAATGTGCATGTTTTACACTGTCCTTCTCTAAGCCACCATTCAAGGGTCTTTTATAAAGTTGTAGCTTCCAAATACTGCAAGGAGTTTGAGAGACCTAAGCAGTGAATGTATAAAACCACACACTCACTATTCTTACAGATATTCACCTGGGTAATGTGTCCCCTCTTCACTACCATCATTCATTTAAGAATAAAGGGGCCTATCAGTGTGCAATCGGGGACTGGGAGGGACATACATTTCGATGAAGCATTAATAAAAGACGCATGTGTCTTGACATTAGCTTAGTCATCACTCCTTTGATTTGTTACATTCAACTTTTTAAGCCAGAAATTAGATTTCTTCTTTTTCATTAAACTGTAGAAATTGGCTAAAGTTTATCTAAACTATAGCAGACAACACAGCTCACATTAGTCATTATAAAATCAAGTGTATTGAGTTATAGTTTACCCAAGTTAAGTTCTCCTTTAGTGTACACTTTTATTAGATTTTTAAAAATGAAAATAACTGCATAGCCACCACCATGATCAATACTCCTAAAAGTTTTCTTGTGTCCATTTGTGGTGACCCTTTACTCCAGCCCCAAACCCTGGGAAACACTGGTCTATATATACAATTTAATGTTTATAGAATGGCAAAGAACAAGTAAGCTCTTGGGTCTGGCTTCTTTCACTTAGCAAATGCATGTAAGACTCATCCATATTGTAGGGACTAGGAGTTTGTTCTTATTTACTACTGGCTTGTATTTCATTTTATAGATGTTTCACTGTTTCCTTTTCCATTCATCAATCAAAAGATATTTGGATTATCTCCTGTTCAGGTGATGATGAATAATTCTGCTTTGGACATTTATAGACAGGTATTTGTGGGAATGTAAGTCTTTTTTCCTTGGGGATAAGATCTAGGGGTGAGATTTCTGGATTATGAAGTAATTTTATGTCTAACTTCATAAGAAAATGTCAAACCATTTTCCAGAGTGGCTGTAGATTCCCACTAGCAATGTGTAAAAGTTGTGAATTTTCAGTTTGCTCAGGTTTTTCTTGTTGTAACATTGAAGATGACGTGATGACTTCCAAGCTCCTTATATCTTTGTGCTGAAACCAGAAATCTGATCAGAATTTTGGATTTTCTATCTCTTCGTTCAGTCTCTAAGCCTATTCTTTTTGTGTTTTATAACCCTGTTATTAGATGCATATGCGTTTAGGATCGCTATGTCTTTTGGGTAAATTGATTCTTACATCATTATTTGTTGTCCTTCTTTACACCCAGATATCTTCCTTTTTCTGAAGTTTACTTCATAGGATATTAAGGTAACAACACTTTCTTTTTACTTGTGTCAAGATGGGGTGACTTCTTCATGTCCTTTTACTTTAACTTATCTATACCCTTATATTTAAAGTAGAGATTGGAAGACAACTTAGAGCTGACTACTTTTTTATTCAAGCTGAGAATGTCTCTCTTTAATTGATATGTTTAGTCCATTTACATTTAATATAGTTATTAATATGTTTGGATTAAAATCTACCAGTTTACAGTTGTGAATTTATAGTTTCCTCTCAGTGCTTCAATGTGGCAGGTTTTGACTTCTGGCTGGCGTAGTTCTGGTCGGTCCTTCACCCCTAGCAGACTTTGTGCACCTGAGTCTGAGGGGCAGTACTTCCGTTGGTTTTGATTTCCCTCTCTTGCAACCCATCTCTGCTTTGAGCATTTGTTGGTTCTTGTTTAAGAGAAGGTTTCCTGCCTTTCTCGTGGTATAGGATATAGGATCATGAACCCAGCAGTTTCCAGCCTCTCCCTCAGAGTAGGGGGCTTTTTTCTGTCATTCCCCCATGAGCCACAGTGAGCCTTTGCCTCTACCTGGTGACGGCACACATTTTGCATTTTCCTGAAAAGGAGGCTCACGTGCCATAAGGAGGAAGAGTCAGGCAACTCTTCACACCTCCCCCATGGTGTGCTCAATCCTCTTCTCCAGGCCTGTGTCATCAGGGAGCTGATCTTACTCTCCCCACCCTGCTCAGTGTCTCTCACAAGCACCGGTGGACATCTGAGAAGAGAAGCCTCCAAGTGGGTGGGAGCGTCCCTGCCTCTCAGACTTCCCACTGCCTCTCACACCAGTCCATTCAAGGCCTCTGGAAACACCTCACATTTTCAACTGTGTGACGCCTGGAGCTTCACAAACTCTGCCGCGGGTGGAGAGCAAGCGCCCCGCCCCTGTTCATCTGTCTGTCCTTGCAGTTAGGGCTGCTTGGGGTTCCTTGAGCCCTTACCTTTCTGATGGTCTCAAGAGAAGTTATGATTTTATATAGTTTGTCTGTGTTGCTCTTGTTAGGGTCACCACTTTCTACCTTCTAAGTTTCACACTTTTTTTTTTCTCCAGAAGCCATTCTTTGTACTTGTTTATTAGAATATGGCACAAGGCACTAAGGTGCCTGAATTCAAACATAGAGCTTAATATATATACACAGATATATGTATACACATCTACATAGCCCCACTGATATGAAGGTATAGAACATTCTAGCCCTCTTTTACCCCAATTTTCTGCCAATAACCTCCCCCTTCCAGAGATACCCCCTCTTCAGATTTCGAAAATCAGACACCGGTGTTCCCTGTTACTGACTCCCTATAAACAACATCTTCAGTTTATATGCTTTTGCAGCAAGATTCTTTCATCCAACACCATGTCTGTGAGATTTATCTGTATTGTTGCTGTTATCAGTCATTTTGTCCTTTTTTATAATGTTTATTTATTTTTGAGAGAGAGAGACAGACAGAGAGAGAGAGAGAGCACATGCTAGAGCAGGGTAGCAGCAGAGAGAGAATCCCGAGAAGGCTCCTCACTGACAGTACAGAACCTGACATGGGGCTCGAACCCATGAACTGTGAGGTCATGACCTGAGATGGAACCAAGAGACGCTTAACTGCCACCCTGGCACCCCTGTTCCTTTTTGGATTGTGTAATATTCCCTCATAAAATATATCATGATTTATTTATCATTCTTCTGTTGGGAGACATTGGGCTGTTTTCACTTTCTGGTCACTATACACAGAGCTAATGGGGACGTACTTCCACGTGCCTGGTGAAATAGTGACAACGTTCTCTTGCGTGTGCACCTGGGAACATGTTACCTGGGTTGAAAGGTGGGTGCATGTTTAGTGTTAGTTTCTCCTGCCTACCATTTTCCCAAAGTTTTGGTGACAATGCGTTGTCCCACCAGGAATGTACAAGAATGCCACTCACTCCACACCATCCCCCAAGCTGGCTGCCACAGTAGCGTCTCATTGTTGATGTCCTTTGCATTCTCAAGATGACGAATGACGGTGGACACCCTATCGTGTGCTCATCGAGATGTTTTTCTCGTGAAATGCCTTTGTTGGATAGATGTATTTCAAATATCTTCTCCCAGTCTGTGCCGTGGCTTTTGATTCTATTAATGGTGGCTTTTGTTAAATCAGAGCTCTTAATGCCAATGAGTTGCAATTTATCAACCTTTTGTTTAATGGTTAACGCTTTTTTTGTGTCCTGTTTAAGGGATGTTTTTCCTACCTTAAAGTAATAAAAGTATTTTTTTTATGTTCGTTTCTTGAAGTTTTGTTTTTCTTCCTCAAGGATTTCAGTCTCCCTCTACCACAGTTGTGGTCGAATTTCTTTTATTCCTGACAGAGGGAGAGGTTTATCACAGGGAGCCCCTGAATTGCATAAAGCACTGTTTTCATGCAGGGGCGACTACCTTGTGACTGGTCACCTGCTCTGTGATATGAAAGTTAAGGCTATTGTTCTAGAAGGTATGGAAATTTCCTTGCTTTATTCTGTTACTAATTTTTTTTTATTAGAGTATAAGCTTAATTTCCAATTCACCATATATTCAATGATTTTTAGAAACTATTCTTTAAATTTTTATTCTTCTAAATTATTACAAACTGTGGAGGGAAGTAACATGACTAAATGTCCATATCAAATGGAGAATTTGTCCCAAACATCTGTGAGATTTGAATGCACGGTATTGGATGCCAAACAGCTCAAAGACTAAATTTTTTACATTCCTTGTAGACATTCGGTGCCTCTAAGTTGACTATAAGTACAATGGTACAGTGTGTCGGGGGGGGGGGAGAAAGAAAGAAAAAGAAAACTAACTTAGATGTATAAACGGGACAAAGTATAAAGATAATAGGAAGGAGAATCAGCATGTATTCTGTGCTGAGCCTATCACATCCAGAACATGGTTTGCAGTCTGGAAATCGCATCTTACAAAGTATCCTGTGAGATTGGAGAGGTTTAAAGTGAAGAAGGTGTCTTGGGGACATCTGGGTGGCTAGGTCGGTTAAGTGTCTGACTTTTGGTTTTGGCTCAGGTCATGATCTCACGGTTTCGTGAATGGAAGCTCTGCACTGAGAGTGTGGAGACTGCTTGGGATTCTCTCTCTCTCTCTCTCTCTCTGCCCCTTCCCTGTGTGCACTGTGTCTGTCTTTCTCAAAAAAAAAAAAATAAACTTAAAAAAAAAAGAAGAAGAAGTGAAGGGGTCCAGCCTGGAGTAGAGAAGCTCAGAAGAAGATATCAGAAGCCTTCATATGGTCCCCGCGAGCAGGGCTCTGCTCCCATGAGGAAGAGCCTGGGGTGTCTCCCCGATGGAACCCGCCTGCTGCGGTGGCGCGCTGTCTCACTGAGGAGACTGGAGCACAGGACGGACGAGTCTGTAAAGGATTTTATGAGAGGATCCCTGCATGGTGAAGTCTTTCTTTTCCTTCTTCAGAGTAGAAACAAAGACTCCCCGACAGTATCTAAGGCTCTTTTACTGAAGAAAGGCTAAAAACCTTAGGACAACAGGGGGTGTGGAGGAAAGGGGCAAAAGAGAAGCGCTATCTATTCAAAGGGAGAGGCTGGCCACGTGGAGAGAGGGGTGCAGAAGGAAGGAGCAGGAGGAAGCTTCCAGACAGAGGGCTGCTAGCTAAGGGGCAGAGCCCAGAGCAGGCGCTGCCCGGTGAACCCCCACCAGGGACGCTGGGACCTTCACAGAGTCATCTGTGCTGTGAGCGGGGCTCTTCCCCAGCGGGAAATGGGTGGGAAGGAAGGAACCGTCATGAGTGGGAAGATTTCCGCCTAACAGAGGACGGGCCGGGGCTGGAGAGGCACCTGCTCCGGGGGACTGGGTGGGAGGGAGGCTGGTGGCCGTCGCTGTGCCGGGCGCTGCACCCTGCAGACTGAGGGCCCCGCAGTTAAACTTCGCTCCACGGCCGTATCTCGGGCTCTCAGAGAACTAGGCCTTCCTTCTCAGAGCCGCTGGCCCACACGATGGCACCGCAGCAGCCTGCTCTGAGCAATGGGGGCTTGCTCTCCATTTGGAGGACACGCTTTGGACTGTCGGACGCACCTCCTGGATGTGGATGGGAGTGTTCCTGAGAGCTGATCTGAACTCCACTACATTTCAAGTTCCAAGGCGGGGCGTTCATTCCACTTAAAAATATATATCCAAGGTACGTGGGTGGCAATTAATTCTTCGGTGTGAACATGGTGTCGGTGTCTCTTCCTAATGCTTTTGCACAACTCCTGTGTACTTCCCAGTAAGAAACAGGACAACCGAGGGGTTTTTATTTCCCCTCACCCTCCCTCTCAAATCAAGTGTCTTGTATGAAACAAATCGTCGCAACACCAAGGAGTGACAGTCTGACAGCCTCGTTGGGTCTTCATGGGCATGACAGCCAGCAAATCAGAAATCATGGCAGTGCGGCTGTAGGAACAGCAATTTGTGCTTAGTTGAATAACGGGGAAGCTGAGAAAATCCTGGGGAAGGAGAAGAGCAAGATCAAACGGATACATTTCTATCCATCTGGCACTGCCCGAAAGTAATTGACAAGTTGAAGGGCGGTGTTCAGAAGTTTCCCAGTACTTACTTAAATCCTACTTCTTGACACACCCAAGGGTTTAAAAATCAGACCCATAAAAAGGAAGCCAGAAAGGCTTTCCATTTTCTTCTTATAACACCTGTAGAATACACTGCCCCTCTAATTATTTTATGTTAGACTTGGAGGGAGTTTTTGACTGCGTATTATCCAGAGGATGGAATAAAATTTAGATCAACAAAGAGAAGAGATTTTAAAAGTTACAACGTGGTTCACGAGCTTAGATATTCTGTTTTGTATGCCTCGAGGGCTTATTGGGGCTCTCCCCCCTCTTTTTATTATTTTCAGAAACCAGCCTTCATATTGCTAGCAGGTAGGAGTTAGAGTAGGTATTTTCCCAAAGCTTCCATACTGTTTTTTCCCTTTTCTCCTTTGAAAGGACAAATGTTGAAACTCTAGTGATTAGGAAATTCGATGCTGACCTACTGTTCACAGTAATCATATCACATCACTGATTAAGAAGCTAAATCCCAGGGGCACCTGGGTGGCTCAGTCAGTTAAGCGTCGGACTTGGGCTCAGGTCATGATCTCATCCTTCCTGAGTTCGAGCCCGGCTCTGGGCTCTGTGCTGACAGCTTAGAGCCTGGAACCTGCTTCAGATTCTGGGTCTCCCTCTCTTTCTGCCCCTCCTCTGCTCATGCTCTGTTTCTCTCTCTCAAAAGTAAATACACATTAAAATTTTATTTTAAAAAAAGAAGTTAAATCTCACCCTTTCAGGACTCTCTGGCCAGTGGAAAAAGCACTGAGAAGATTGGGAAGGAGGTGGCTTCTCTGTGCTGTGGTCTGTGCTGGCCTAAGTGGACAGCAGGCTGCACACACAGCTGAGGTGAGGTTTTGTTTGCTTGTTTGTTTTTGGCTGAGGTTTAATGGCCAGAAATGCAACAAAACTGTTTTGAGAGCAAGAGGAGCCTTCAAGGCCAACTCGAACTCAGGTTTGCCAGAAACCCGTGAGAGCCGCTCAAGGGCGAGCAGGTGCACCCGAAGTGAAGTTCTCGGAGAGGAGGAAGACTCCAGATCCCACCGGGCTACCGAAAACCCAGCTCCATCCTGCCTTGCAGCGGGATGTCCCGCAAGCTGGATGCCCAGTGAGAGAAGGGCAGAGAAATTCTCTCCCCCCACTCCATCTTTCTCTCTGTCTCCCTCTCCCTCTGTCTTTATTAGAAATAATGAAGAATTCCTAGTTAGGATAGAGAAAATTGCCCGGGAAAAAGTCCAAACATTTGTTTCAACGTGGTAATGGTGCAAAAGTCCTGCCAAAAGCTTAGTAAAGGGAAGTTCAGGAGTCAACAAAAACAGTCTATCAAGCGTATGCCCCAAAGAACAGAGCTGTTCCTCGCAAAGACCGCTAACATCTCACACGCCGCCGGGGAAGGAAAAGCCCCAGGCCCCAGGAGTTCGTGGATCCTGTTGTGTACCCCAGGGGCAGGAGGCACGGTGGTCTCCCTCCAGCTTCCAGAGCTCTGATGTAACCATACCCACCCCCGCCCCCGCCATGGACAGCGGGAGGTCTTCTCTTCCCACCGGTGACAGAGGGACTGCCAGTTTTCATAAAATGTGTGACTGTTACTCATTTGTGCTGATTCACGGGAGGCTAAATGAGGCCTTAAAAAATCCTAAAGCATGGGGCGCCTGGGGGGCTCAGTCAGTTACCTCGGGTCGCGATCTCGAGGTTTGTGAATTCGAGCCCTGAGTCAGGCTCTGTGCCTGTTACTCTGAGAGACACAGAGACCCACCGAGACACTGAAGCCAAACTCAGGGCATCTTTATTACCAGCCGGGACCACACAGAGCGCGCACAGAGCTCTAAATGTGCGGCCCCTGAGCCCAAGGACCCAGGGCTTCATATAATTGGCAAGCAGGCAAGCGGGTAGGACAGAAGCAGAATGGAGCAGTTACTGTAAAAAGGCTACAAAGTGATAAAGAGAACAGCCCTTATGCTGGTGTGTAGGAAAACACTGGTTATTTTGAAGGCATGGTTTAGGGTTTGGGGGAGTTTCAAGGGCATAGCCATTATCTCAAGGACAAAGTATGCAAACTGTATCAAAAATAAGCATTAACAGGGAACATTAACCCTTGTCTTCTTATTTATTTTTCCCTTGCACCTGAGGATAGTCACGTAGCCCAGCGCAGGCCCAGAAGGTAAACTCTGGGGCAAGATAAAAAGACTGAGGTTAAATTCATGTGCAACAATGTCAATAGCTCAGAGCCTGGAGCTGCTTCAGATTCGGAGTCTCCCCCTCTCTCTGCCCCCACCCTGCTCATGTTCTGCCTCTCTCTGTCTCAAAAATAAATAAACACTAAAAATTTTTTTAAACCCTGAAACTTATTTTTATTTACTTTGAAAGAGAAAAAAAGGGTGTAGAATATGTGTAGTTAGATTAAAAATAAAAGCAAGACCATGTCGTTTACTGGATTGAGGCTTACGATGTCTGAAGGGTAGGTTGGTGGACAGTGAGGAACGTACATCTATAGAGACTTAAAAGAAAGCGTAAGAATTTGATCAGAAGAGTTCCAGCTGAATGTGAGTGTGTGGTAGAAAACTGGATATCGTGTTGGAAATAAGGTATTGGTGTGACATAAAATGAAGAAGAATGGTGGGGAAAATAATGGAGATAAGGAAGAATTTTATAAATTTTCTATAGTTTATTTATTTTGAGAGACAGAGAGAAGGAGAGAGAGAGAGAGAGAGAGAGAGAGAGAGAGAGAGAGAGAGAGAGAGAGAGAGAGGAGAGTTCCAAACACAGCCCAACGTGGGGCTCAGTCCCAGGAACTGTGAGATCATGACCTGAGCTGATATCAAGAGTCAGACGCGTAACTGATTGAGCCATCCAGGTGCCCCGAGATAAGGAAGAATTTTTAGAAGTTGTAAGTATGAAGTATAAATTAAACAATTTTTAGCACAATACAGTAAGTATAATAAATCTCTCATAAATTTGTGCTAAAGGATTCATACATAATTAGAAGAAGAACTGAAAAGAAATTATCCCATAAAGAGAAGTGCGCATTCATTGCAGAAACTCGTGCGAGGGCACTGATGGCACCCTACGTAAGGTTATTCTGATGGGGGCCTCCATCTTGATGGTAAATTTAGTCCTTGTCCACACCCTGCAGGACGAAAGAAAAGTTACTTAATCTCGGTGAGGAGTTCCTGGGACCATGTAGTGGGCATGGGGATGTGGTGCACATTGAGTGGGGAACTATGGGAACGAAGTCCCTGGCACCTGGAAGGTAGTAGGTACCCACGATGGCAGCTGCCCCTTCGGAGACAACTCAAAATGTCAGTTGTGCACATCACTATTTTGGAGCGGTTTTTGACCTCAAGTAATCTAAGCTTCTCAGCCCATGGTGTGGGCCTGCCCACTTCTCTGGCCTCATTATATAAGTCTTTCCTCCCTCTCAACTGAAGTAGTCTGTTTTCTATTGTAGCACAGACTTGAAACTATTCAAAGTGAATATTAAGGGGGTGAGTGTCTGTCCTCAGCAAGCTGAAGGGGAGAACCAATCAGCTGTGGGCAGAGAGGAAAATTGCTAAAAACGTGACCTTTGGTTGCCAGGTGCAAAATATGACTTTTGCTACTACAGAGAGAAATAACTGAGAAGGAGATGATGCGGTCAGAGCAGAAAGGTGCATTCGAGAACAACGGTGTTGTGCCCATGAGCATGAAGGCCGTATGGCCTGATTCAAAGGGTGTCGGAAATATCCAAAGATTACAAACTGTGTGATTCCATAAGAGGATCTCATAACACTTGGAAAGCCAATGGTAGAGATGCAGAATAGACACTAGTGTTGCCAGAGCTTGGGGACAGGATGGGAGGGAGGCACCTGAGGTTACAAAAGGCAGCATATGGGTCCTTGTCATGAAAATTGTGTATTTGGACTGTTTTGTTGGTCACACAGACCTGCACATGGGACCATCACACACACACACGTGCGCGTGCGCACACACACACACTCAAGTGAGTGCATGTATAGCTGGTGAAATCTGAATCAGGCTGGGAGTTTACACACATGCCAGTTTCCGGATTGTGATTCTGTGCTAGAGTTTTCCCAGGGGAAAGGTATACAAGATCTTGTGGTAAGATTTCTTAAAACTACATAGTTATGTAATTAAATCAAAATAAAAAAGATGTAAAATTTTATTTTTAATATTATTTTTAATATTTATTTTCAGGAGAGCACAAGTAGGGGAGGGATAGAGAGAGGGGAACAGAGGATCTGAAGCAGGAGCTGTGCTGACAGCAGAGACCCCAATGTGGGGCTTGAACTCACGAACCGTGAAATCATGAGCTGAGCCGAAGTCAGATGCTCAATTGACAGAGCCACTCAGGTGCCCCACGGTTTAAACACTGTTAAGAAAACCTGGTCAAAGGAACAAATTAAAAACCCCTGGCAGTGGCTAAGCATGTGGGGAGGGTGGGATGGCACTGTGTGACGCAGACGTCTAAGGAAGATGTCAGCCCCTCCCCCAGTCGGAGAAAATGGAGAATAATTAAAAAGAAGGACAGAACACAAACCCGGCAGGTATACGGCGTGGGGATGAAAGGGAATTCCAACTGATGAAAAAGCTCACTTCACTAAAAAAGAAAGACAGAGTACTTACTATGCTGTTTATCACTCTGGAAGAGGGAAAAAAAATCCTGGAAAAATAATGGGGGGGGGGGGCTTTTTTCTAAGAATTGGGTTCTGCCAATAATAATAACTGTTGTGAAGCAGAACGGTTTTATTTTTAAATTAAAAATAGCATAGGAAGTAAAGGCTAAGCACCTTCATGTTTATGTCCCCAACCTTACAAGCTCTATATCAGAAATTTCTAATAAACACCTTCCAAACTATCAAAAAGAAATGCATGATTCTATAAAAAAGGTTCAGATTTCAATGACAAAAACAATGACGAATGACCCAGGTCATAAAGAAAACATAGAAGAAACGACGGGTAGCAAGTTATATTTACAGTATAAATAATCATCGCAAAGGATAATTAAAAGATAACTGAGCGCTGAATTAGCCACTTTGCCACAAAGTACATGCCTCGTCTTCATCCTCCCCACCATCTTCTCTCTCATGCGTAGCATAAGCGTAATCTTGTCAACCAAAAATTAAATCACTGAACCTGGAAGTGACTTTCCTGTGGCAATTTCAGTTTAACCTGGAAACCCCGAACCATGATTTAATGGGTCCATATGTGTTTCCCTCACGTGTCAGCAGTAGAGGCACATTCACCAAAAAAGGCTGCCACAGGATCAGTGGTACCCTGGGGATGGCGATTCCATTTACCCTGGGGATGGCAATTCCATTTGCTTCGAGAGGAATTTATGCTTTTCCGTTTTGTTAAAAAAAAAAATCGGTTTCTCCTGGCATCATCAAAAATCTTATTTGTAAATATTACTTTGGGCTTTTTCAAAACTAGTAGAATATCAATTTTATGTCTTTTCTTTGTCGGTCTCTGGGCCCGATTTGCATTTTGAGATGCCAGACTGCGGCTGTTGATAGCCCTCAGGCAGTTGATCCCTTCTGGATGGAAGCTGAAAGAAATCTTGTGCCTCTCAGGCATCTTGTGAAACACAACAAACACCTCCCTGTTTCCAGGAAATCTTTTCCTTCTTTTTTTTTTTTCTTTTTGTCAACATAAATTCTAAACAAAACAGACTAAAAATGAAATAACCTTGGCCCATCTGTCACACTGAGAAGTCGGTCTGCTACTCCGGTTACTCCCACATCGTCAGCCAATCAGAGAAGAGATCGAAACAATCTGGAGCAATGTTTACAAACAGTTGTTGCCAGGACCTACCTCTTGGGATGCTGAGATTTGGCTGTGGGGATGGGAGGGGGCGGGGCAGGTGAGAAAGAAGAAGCGTCTGAGCTTTAGGGGGAGAGGAAACACTCAGAGAAGTTAACTGGGTGTCCGGGTCCAGAAGAGCTCAAGCCTCGGTCTTCACACACCTGGAGCGGCTCTAGGAAGATCCACAAGGCGGTCCTTTTGCGGCTTCCCCGTTTCATCGGCGATCCTGTTTCACAGACGGGAGGTGGCTGATGGCAACTGAAGTCACTCACAAACCCTAGCCGGGGCTCTCGGGGTGATTGGAGGGAAGATGACCCAGAAGGAAGAGAAAAACCCAGCGCTGCTCCCTGTTGGAAAATACTGCTCAAGAGTCTATCCAGAGTCCAGGCGGACAGGGGCACTTGGCAAGATGACAGAATAAATGCATGGGGAGGGAGGCACTGCAAGTCGGTCCTAGATTTTTCCAGCGTAACTTACCCAAACTGAGGACAGATGACCCATCCGTCCTCGCCCTGAGTCGGCCACCACTCGGTCCCAGGAACTGGGACATCCAACTCAATCAGAAATGCTGGCTCATTTAGTACCTGCTACCATTTTGACAATACCGCTTCCTGCAGGAGCGCTGGAGTTCGCCAGGCCCGCTGCCATCTTCTGGCCCCGCATGCGAGGGTGTCACCACCACACAGACTCTTGGGAACCAGAGTCTCTGAGTAAATGGAGCGTCTTCCCCTTCTCCTGCCACCTCCCTGTCGACTCTGTGATGCTGGACTTGGATCACTTCCAGCAGTACCTGAAATGTCCTGGGCAAAATGGTGTTCTGCACAAGAAGGTGGGAATTCAGGAGACGTGTGACTGGTGACCTCAGAGAAGCACGTGCATGTGGCAATGTTAAAGAAGAATGAAGCTTCATAGAAGAAAAGAAAAACGAGAGGGCAGAGAGGCAACCAGATATAAATGGGAAATAGAAACAAAATCAAGGAACCAGACCCGTGGTGGCAGCAATGGAAGACAAAATGGTATCATAAAAACCAAACTGCAGGTCACCAAAAGTCACATCTGTGATGAGGACCGCCAGCTTGTGAATATAGGGAATAAGAACCATAAAATGAAAGGAACAACAATGTGTGGGAAAAAGAGAATTATTGAACCTTGTAATTACCAATGAGAGATAATGCATTTAATTTTACATTATTGGTAAGATAAAGTCGAATGAACAATATTGACTTTTTATACCTATTATCAACTGTGGCTATCAAAAGAAATGCAGAAAATATTGAAAAAAATGTATATCCATAGGTGAAAAAAACAGGTATAAATTCAGGCAGGTCTAAAAGCTGAAATTTTGCCAGATGGGGAGATGGGTGGGAAGATGATAGAATGGGAACAATGAAGTTAAACAGAATTATTGGCATCAAAATCGAAGGCAAAAATCTAGGAAATAAGAGAGAGCGCCATTAAGCATTTATTTAAAAAATACGGAATATTGCTAAAGTTGTAATAGCAATAATTTTATCCCAGGAAACTGTTTCCTTTTGTAACAAGAAAAATTAAAATTAATTATCTGAGCATTAAAGAACTAATATTTTTTAGAAATTTCCTATACTGTGTTAATTACTATGCAAGGTGCTTTATCAACACCGATTAAATGAACATTTACAGAAACTCTATGGAACTGTTTTCTCCATATGGCCAGACAATTTGTGCAAGTTCTCATGAAGGCAGGGACCGTGTTTGCTGGCACACTTCTGTGTCCTGGTGTGGGAACAAGCTTGCTGTGTTGAAGGAGTTGTGAGTCTGTCGGTGCGGCAGGAACAGCGAGAGCCGGGGGTATGCCTGTTATGACTGACAGGGTGATGTGGACAAGATTCTGACCATCTAAGGTCTCTTTAAAATACTCTGGAGCCTTTCCAGCCCCACGCAAGGCGCTGTGACACGGCATGGCTTCAGTTCTGAAAGGGCTACCATGGCTTCTGTATACACACTGCACCACGAGGGGACAGGAGCAGAGCTGTTGTCACGGTGCTTGGCCGGAGATGATGGAGGCTTGCGTTACGGCTGAGGGATGGTGTCCTCGGGACAGAAAGCAGCACCCGTGGGACTGGCTGGCACGTTGGCGGTGGATACGACACCGAAGAGTCAGGTCTGATTCCCAGGATTTTGGCTTGAGTAGTGGAGGGAATGTCTTGCAATTTATTCAGAAGACCACAGGGGAAGAAGCAGTTTTGGAGACAAAACGGGAGTTTGGATTTGGTTTAGATGCCTATTCCCACCATGTAGATATTTGGAGTGAGATAAAATATTGAACGATAAAAAGCTGTTGAGTAGTCATTAGGCAGGAGTTTGTGGGAATTTCTCTGTGGAGTATTTATCTCCTGGCTCACCAGTACCCAGGTCAGAGGCTTATCAATGCAGACAGATTACAACCGAGTCTATAACAGTGTGTGGCCAAAACATGCATGCGAATAGAGTTGACACAGCCACTCAGATATTTTTATCTACAGCTTGTAGAGGGTTTATTATTTCCATTCTTGATTCAATAGGGTGCATTAGGAGGAATTGGCGTAAGTGGTAAAGATGATGAAGGATGTCACAAAATAACCTTTTCTTTTTATTATAAGAGATGGAGATCAGGGGAAAATATTATGAAGGATCTGAACAGTGAAGGACTTGGGTTTGTTGTGAAAGAGGAGACAGTACGTGTGTGCGTGGGGTTGGGGGTTGGGTACACGGAAGGCACGATGAAAGCCCAGTGGTTAAAGGTCACGGACAACACACTCTCACACCTGCCTGGGGACTGGGTACGGGAGGAGGCAAGCGCAGAAACAGCCAGGGGAGCTTATTCATCAAGCCTCAACTACTGTCTTCGGTCTCTGTATAGAAAAGTGAGTTGTTTGCTTTCTTGATACCATCTATTCCCTCATAGTTTCCACATTAAGCAACTACCTTGAAGTTTATATCATGTTGCTGGGCACAGGAAGAAAGTTGAAATGTGATCAACGATTGGTCGGCCATAAGCTACGAATCTATGACCTACGAAATATCGTTCACCCTATGCTTATGCTGAGCAATCTGTTGTTCAAAAAGACTAAAATAAAATTTAAAAGCGGGTATTGGATTCCAAAGTGCAACATATCATATTATATGTCTTCTATTAGGGACTTCTGAATTTGCACTGTATCTTTCCATAAAGTAGAAAATCTACCGTCAGCTAAATATGTACAGGGACCAGAAGGTTTCCGATGGGTTGGCTTGGTGGTTAATGATGCACTCTAACAAGCTGCAAAGATCTCGGAATCTCTGAAAATAGAAGTGAGAGATATCAGCAGATCTATTTATTGGATATTATAGCTCTGACGTTACACACTGGATTAATTAAAGTAAGCCCTTAATGGGGAAAAAGGTACAGGTCTGATGTCCCACATGGGACAGCTACTTTGATGCAGAAATTTTTTTGTGGACCCCAAATCAATACCTGCGATGAAAGGAAAAATGGGGGAAAGGAAATGTAGCAAAATATTAATATTCCTATATACATTGATTTAAAAAGAAAAAGAACTTCCAGAAAAAAGCAAATAAAAAGACTAGGTCTTCTTACCCAGATTCGATGACCCTATCTGCCTGCATCTCAGCTTGGGCTTGTCTGATGTTTGATTCCTGGCTTGATGACAGGCATGCATTCGGGGAGGAAGACCGCAGAAGTACTCTTATCTTTGTAGGTGGGCAGGTAGGGTCATAGAAGCTGGGAGAAGACACAGATGTTTTTGTTTGTTTTTTCCTGGAAATTGTTGGGGGTTTTTTAATCAATATATATAGGAATATTAATCTTTTGCTGCATTTGCTTTCTCCATATTTCTTTTCATTCCAGTTATTGGACGTGAAGGGTACCTAATGGCAAAATCACCCATAGTGTTGATGCTGACTCTGATGACCTGGATGAGGTTATAAGTCAGGTTACTTATCTCCTATTGTTAGAGTTTTGGTAGTTTTTGATTCTCAAGGAATTGGTCCGTTTCTTATGAATTTTGAATTACGGGCACCAATTGTTAGAATATTCCCTTGCTATTTTTTTAGTGCCTGCAGGATCCGTAGTGAAATTCCAAAACTCATTCTTGATATTGGTAATCTGTCTTTTCTTTTAGTTTTGTCAGTCTTTCTAGAGGTTTATCAATTTCATTGACTTTTTTCCGGAACCAGTTTTTGCTTCATTGTTTTTTCATTTGTAAACGTCATTAAATTCTATGCAAGTCTTTATTATCCTTCCTTCTACTTACTTTGGGTTTATTGTGCTCTTATTTTTGTGGCATATATCAGTGGAGATTTAGATTATTGATTTGAAAACTTCCCTCACTTCTGTGTATCCCTTTAGACCATATGGTATAGTTGTAAAGAATCCATTGTTCTAATTCAAGATGGTGGATCAGGACCATAGGCAGCTTTTCTTTCTTGGTCAAATATCTATAGAAGGTATACACAGACTCATAATTGCACTAAGAAATAAGAAACTGGGATGTGGAATCCCCAGAGGACCAGAAGCCCTAAAAAATCTGTGAAAAATAGATAGTTAGACTTCTCATTGATATAAATAACGTACAGCCCAAGATGATTTAGGGCTGATATATAAAATGGGAGATTCCCAAGGATGTTCTATACCCGAGACCAGCATACAGAGACCAAGACAACTAAAATAATATTTAAGGGGAAATAGCCAGCCAATGTGACCTGCTACCATCCCTTCTGCCTTGCCCCAGAAGAAAGCAGTGCATGTTGGCTCTTGGTTTGTTGAACCCAGACATGGGAAATTAGTCTGTTCATGACAGCAGCCTATCTGCGTGGCTGACTCGTCTGACATCCTCATACTGGACAGGCTGTGGTAAAGGCTATATGCCCTGCTTCTGTCCAAATGCTCTCCATGGAAACACGTGAAGAATATTTTAAAATTAATTAACCTCAGATGCAAAGAAGAGTGCACAGAAAATCACCAGACATTAGCAAAAGCCAAAGGAAGTGCCAAATTCAACAACATTAAAACACAAAGTTGAGGAAACAAAAGCACAATGCTGAATAAGTTAAAAACTAATAGCAGAAGACTTGTCATTGAAATGTAATTGCCTGGAAATTAAAACATTCATATCAGGATGATTCTTGGGTTATAAAAATTATGAGAGAAATCACAATTTAGAAAAGAATAATAAGGACACTTCTGTCTGTTAAGACCTGTGACAGGCAAAAAAATACAGACATGGAGGAAAATAAATCCTTATAAGTCACTAAAATAAGAAAAGAAATGAACCAGTGTTTAAACTTGAAAAAATAAAAATAGAAGGAGACCGTGGCCAGCTTTAAAGATGACATATAAAATGTAGAAATGTTCAAAAGGTCAGAGTTTTATTTAGAACCCAATAACATAAACAAGCCAATGATAACTATTATCAAAAAATAATGATGGTTATCATCTATAAAGAGTAGTAGGAATAAAGAGTAGCATAACCCTTGGTACAGAGTAGACTGAAATACAAAAGAATTCTCAGAGGAACTGGGTGGCTCAGTCAGTTAAGCGTCTCACTCGATTTTGGCTCAGATCATGATCTCATGGTTCATTAGATCAAGCCCAGAGACAGGACCCTGCTTGGGATTCTCTTTCTTCCTCTCTTTCTCTCTCTCTGCCCCCACTTCTTGTGAGTCCATGCACTGTCTCTCAAAATGAACAAATAAACATTAAAAAAAAAAGAATTCTCAATTCTAACTCAATCTATCATGTATACATCTATTTATAAAAATTACCCTTCAAAGATAAAATACAAAATTTGAGAAGGATGTAGTAGAAAACTAGAAAAGAAAACTGTAGAAGAAATTAAATAATAATGAAACATGTGTCCCTTCAAATAGACTCAGATTCTAGTAGTGAATTTAAAAACAAATATATAATAATAATATTTAAAATGTGATAGTAAACTTTAATCAACATAAATAAACTAACAAATCTCAATTTATACATTTGTAAGATGTTTATGAAAAAACTATGAACATTCTTTTTTTTAATTTAAAAAAAATTTTTCAATTTATTTCTGAAAGAGAGAGAGAGAGAGACAGTGTGATCAGGAGAGGGTCAGAGAGAGAGGGAGATACAGAATCTGAGCTAGCTGTCAGCACAGAGCCTGATGCGCGACTCAAACCTACAAACCGTGAGATCACGACCTGAGCCGAAGTCGAGCGCTTAACCAACTGAGCCACCCAGGCACCCCTGAACATTCTTTTTTTTTTTTTTTTAATATTTTTATTTATTTCTAGGAGAGAGAGAGAGAGACAGAGCGAGCAGGGGATGGTCAGAGAGATAGGGAGACACAGACTCTGAAATAGGCTCCAGACTCTGAGCTGGCAGTCAGCATAGAGCCCGACGCGGGGCTCGAACCCACGAACTGCGAGATCATGACCTAAGTGAAAGTCGGACACTTAACCGACTAAGCCACCCAGGCGCCCTAGCCCTGAACATTCTTTTTTTCTTTTCTTTTTTTTTTTTTTAACAAATAGTTTATTGTCAAATTAGTTTCCACATAACACTCAGTGCTCATCCCCACAAGTGCCCTCCTCCATGCCCATCCCCCCTCCCCCCCACATCCATCACTCCTTAGTTTTTGTCAGCATTCAAGAGTCTCTCATGGTTTGCCTCTCTCCCTTTCCCCCACCATTTCCCCCCTTCTTCTCTCCCATGGTCCTCTGTCAAGTTCCTCCTAATCCTCCTATATGTGCAAACATATGATATTTGTCCTTCTCTGCCTGACTTATTTCGCTCAGCATAACACCCTCAAGGTCCATCCATGTTGCTACACATGGCCAGATGTCATTGTTTCTCATTGCCATGGAGTATTCCATCATATAGATAAACCACATCTTCTTGATCCATTCATCTGTTGATGGACACTTAGGCTCTTTCCATGTTTTAGCTATTGTGGAGAGTCCAGCCCTGAACATTCTTAAGAGACATTAAAAATACCTGAAAAACATGGGTAGCTATGTCACATTTGTTCTTAAGTATTTTATTTTTTTATTTTTATATTTTTTAAATTTTTTAATGTTTTATACATTTCCGAGAGAGAGAGAGAGAGAGAGAGACAGTGTGAGCAGGGGAGGGTCAAAGAGAGAGGGAGATACAGAATCTGAAACAGCCTCCAGCCTCTGAGCTGGCTGTCAGCACAGAGCCCAATGCGAGGCTCGAACCCACGAACCACGAGATCATGACCTGAGCCGAAGTCGGACGCTTAGCCGACTGAGCCACCCAGGTGCTCCTGTTCTTAAGTATTTTAAAGATGGTATTCTTTCCCATAATAACTCTTTAAGTTCAATGCAATCCTTAAAATTCCAATGATTTTGAAATTAAACTTAAAAGCTAATTTTTAAATTGATCTAGGAGAATATAAACCTACAAATGTTCAAAACCATTTGAAAAAGAATAACAAGGACACTTGGACAACAAGAATATTTTAAAGATAAAAATTTTAATACCTTGACAGTTATAGGAATAGGCAGGTAGATCACACATATCTATCAATGGGAGAATATTTCAACAGAAAACAGTACTTTACAAATCCAGCCAGGAAAGAGATGCACTGAACTGGGGAAGATAATAGAGCCAAATGCATAAATGAAGGGTGAGCTACAAAGCAGAAGCAAAGAAGCACTGCATAGAAAAATTAAAATAAGCAGAAACCACAAATTAAAGTGGTAGAAATACATTTGTAATGACAATAAATGTAAATGATCTAAACCTGCCAATTATGACCAATATTATATAGGGGGTATGTGGGTGTGTTTACTAACTACACAGCTAAAACATAAGAACTTAGAAACGTCAACAGTAAAAGGATGGAAAGGTTTCTTAAACAATGAGAAGTTGGAGTAAGAAACAATAGCATCTTAAAATAAAGACTTTATTAAAAATAATGAAAATTATTTTAATGATAAAAAATACATTCAGTGAGAACATCTAATTCTAAATACATATAAGTCTGATGAAAAGTATCGAGTCACACGAATAAAACTTTTCAGATTTTAAAAAAGGATTTGATAAATCCATGGTCATAATGGAAAGATTTATTACAACCTATCCAGTTATTGATAAAGGAACAAAAATTGGTAAAGATATAGAAGAGTGGAAACATATAATTAACAAATATGAGTTAATGTATATACAGAGATTCCATCACACAACAGTTAGACTAATTTTCTCAAATACATATGGGAGTTCTACGAAAACTGAAACTTTTCAAGGCCATTATGCAAATCCTAACACATTTTACAGAAAGAGTAGTATCTAGACCCTATTTGTAAATTATCAGCAATTAAGTTACAAGTTAATAGTTAGAAAAGAAAACCTGAATTGTTTTTTAAAATTTACGTTTAGAATTCTTTAAAAGAATCAAGAATAATCGAAGGAGGTCATAATTCAACTCATTAGCAATATGAGTCTTATAAAAGACTCATTAGCAAAAGATAATAAAAATATCACATATCAAATGTACAATTTTGGTTAACACCATACTTAGAGCAGTTTGTATCTTAAAATTTAATGTTATAAAAGAATAGACTATTAATTCAATTTATTTTTCTTTTCCTTTTCTTTTTTTTTAATGTTTTATTTATTTCCAGGAGAGAGAGAGAGAGAGACAGCGTGAGCAGGGTATGGTCAGAGAGAGAGGGAGTCACAGACTGAAACAGGCTCCAGACTCTGAGCTGGCAGTCAGCACAGAGCCCGACGCAGGGCTTGAACCCACGAACCTCGAGATCATGACCTAAGCGAAAATCGGACGCTTAACCGACCAAGCCACCCAGGCGCCCCAAATTCAATTTATTTTTAAAAGATTAATGTACTAAGTAGGTAAACTCAATAAAAGGATGAAATAATAAAGAGCAAAAATTGATAAAAGAAAAAAGTCAACATAATGGAATGAGATAACAAAGCCAGAATTGGCTTCATTGCCCAAAATCTTCAAGACTCATAAGGGCATAGAAGACACTAAAAAGCAAGATTAGGTACAATAAGTGTGTCACAATTACAAATACAACAGATTTTTAAAAATCAGAGAATATTATGAACAATTGATGCCAATACGTTCAAAAGCTTAGACAAAATGAACAATTTACCACAAAAATATAAATAACTCAAGAAGAAACAAAAAAACAGTATTTCCGTAATATTTTTAAAATTCAAGTCAATACTTTAAATTCTTCTGGATACAAAATAAACAAAGACACTGGCCAACAAAGAGTAAACACTTCCCCCATTCGTGGGCAGTCGTATTCGAGTGTCAAACTAGGTAGGCACGATAAAAAAAAATAAAAAAATAAAAAAACGGAAAACACTCGGCCAATCTTAGTCCACTTGCAAATATTATCAGTAACATTTCAGCCAATTTAAGGCAGCAGGCATAAAATAAGATAACGTGTTATTCTCAAATTGAGTTTCCCTTGGAAATGCTAGATTCTTTACTACTTGCGAGCCTATGAAGGTAATTCACCGTATTAGCAATCGCAAAGGACACAGTCTACGGGATTGTCTCCAAAGGTGGCAAAAGCATCTGATGAAGTGCCGATACTAATACGTTCCCAACTCCTTTCCAGGCAGTCATGGCAAACCCTTTGGGTTCAATTCAGTTAATCTTCCTAACAACCCCATGAGGCAAGTAGTCCTATTATCTACTTCATTTTACAGCTGAAGAAACAGAAGCATGCAAAAGCGAGGTAATTTGCCCAAGGTCAAGCATCAGGTAAATGGTGGGACTCACTCTTTAGCTCCACGCCCAGTGACAGCAAATCTTTCAATGCATCTGTACACATGGATGCAAATAAGCCGTCTCCAACTGATGGAAGATTTGGCTCAAAATTTCACTTGTAGTTTGGCTGGTAAATTAATTCTAATTCCCATGGTGTTTTGTTAGGACATTCAATAAATCTTTGCTGAATGCATACATTCCTCTTCCCATTGACACAATGCTTGGCTTCTGGGACTAAATAGAATTAAATTATAATAAACTTAAAGTTCATTACCAATAATGTTATTGTAGCATATTTAGCCATCCTTTTAACCTTGCTTCTATAAACAAATGCTTTCAGATTCTCATCAGGCATGCCAATAATATCATGCTTACCCACCATGAAAACGCTCTTCCTAGCAGAGGACATTGTTTTCCACTAAAAATATTGGCACCATTTTAAAAATAATTTAAATAACTTACGCTAAATGTGAAGACTGACAGAGGAAAGACGTCCTCTATCATGTATTAACCGTCTCCATTGTCATTGTCACTATCGGTGCTTAAAGCCATATATATTTCTCACTTTTTCATGCCATTGTAAGTTCTTGAGTTTTCTGAAAAACCAGGTATTAGTTCAATATATTTAATCACATTGTTAATAAATTTTACCTTATAGAGTTACCATAGTACAGGTGCTCAAAAATATGTTTGGAATGAACAGATCATCAGAGAAGAGATTTCCTGCTCCCGTGAACTCACCTGCAGACTCTTGACACGCTATTTTGTAGCTCTGCTCTCAACCTTACCGCGCTCCCTGAACAATCGTGCTGGATCCTCACACCCTATTTTTCTTTCCCTTGGAAAGAAAGGTTTCCCCCTTGGATGCTTGATTCTTGCATTGCCCTGCGGTCTCCACGACTCTGCTCTGTTTTCTGTCGCATCCATTGCTCTAAATGCCAGACCTCACTGGCATGAGCTGAGGTCAGCGTCAGCAAACAGGCGCATCGGGACCAGCGCCTACGGTGTGATTGTGGTTTGCTGTGCACAATTCCAAAACCGCCCATCAATCCCAGGGAAGCTTTCCGGCTTAGTCAGCACTGTAAAATATCCGTCCGACGAGCATGACCTGTGGACCAGATCATGGGGGACCCCACTGACTCCCTCACTTCCCAACCGGCTGGACCTGGGTGCGGGTCCCCATCAGCCACGTGGACGGCGCGGGGGTGCCCCTCCCTCCAGCAAGCCCTCCTGACCGCCACCCTTGTTGCCCTGTGTTGTCGCCTTGACTTGGAAACGCAAATCTCATTCTCTTGAAGCGTGGGCGTCAGCGGCCAGTGACGATCGTCCCCACGTCCAGGAATGAAGCTTGTGCAGGGCTGGTCTCCGAAGGGCCCACGTGAGGGTGGGGGAGCCGGGGGAGTTTGGGAGCAGACAACACTCTCCGAAGAAAACAAAACGGCGGGGTGTTTTGCAAGGGACTCAGAGATAAACTGCACCTGACAGGCCAAAAACAGGGTGGAGAGAGACAGGTGCAGCCCGAGCCTCCCTCTCCCCAGGAGACACAGGCTCTGTGGGGTCCATGGGGGGGGTCCACCCCGGCAAACGGACACTATGAGTCCTGAGCTGGATGGAGTTGACCCAAGAGAAGGTGAAAATGTAAAAGGACTAAAGATTCATACAGGACTAGAGCTAACAGAATCAAGCCCTTGCATTTCGGATCACTTAGTAAGTAGCATTTATCTAAAAAGAAAGTCCAGGGGTGCCTGGAGGCTCAGTCAGCTACGTGTCCAACTTTGACTCAGGTCATGATTTCACAGTTCGTGAGTTCGAGCCCCGCATCCGGCTCTGTGCTGACCATTCCGAGCCTGGAGCCTGCTTTGGATTCTGTGTCTCCCTCGCTCTCTGCCTCTCTCCACTCACACTCCGTCTCTCTGTCTCTCAAGAATAATTTAAAAAATAAAGTAGAAAAAGGGACTAAAGAAACAAGTCAGAGGATGTGTACCTGTTCTTTGTTAAAGAGAGCACACAATCCCCCCTGCCCAGGGGAGAGTCCGTGTCAGGTGGCCCATGTGTCTCTGCAGCATGCCTCACCCCCTAAGAGGGCGGCTGTGCGCAGGTGGGTGTGGGGGGCTCACCGATGCTGCTCCTGAGGGATTTAGAACGACCTCTGTGCTAAGCCACCAGCACAAGCACACAGCCATCACCTTCAAGGGATTTAGGCTCCAAAAAACGTGACCCAAACATGTCTTAATTTGAATCTTGGACTACATACAATTTCTTCTCCTTCCTGGCCTTTTATATTTTTTTAATGTTTAAAATGAGAAAGAGACAGAGTGCAAGCGGGGGAGGGGCAGAGAGAGAGGGAGACACAGAATCGGAAGGAGGCTATAGGCTCTGTGCTGTCAGCACAGAGCCCGACACGGGGCTGGAACTCCAAACTCATGAGATCGTGACCTGAGCCAAAGTCAGACGCTTAACCGACTGAGCCACCCAAGCGCCCCTTGGCCTTTTACTTTTAACACCTGATGTGTTTTGTTGCCTGACTGATTTTGAAGCAGACCAGTCAGAGCATACCCAGCCTGGGGATTCAGGGGCGGCCACAGATTTGACATCCGTGTCACCCATGCTTCTAGGCACAGGAAGCCCGGCGCGATGCCAACTCCCAGGGCAGGGCACTCCGTTCCCAAATCTGACATTTGGCAATAATCCCGGCCTGTTCCCAGGGCCTCCTGGAGTCTGGCCCACGGCACCCAGGCCATTGGTCCTTCCGACACCCCAGGGAATCCATCATTTGCTTCCTCCACTCCCCCGCTCCAGGTGGGGCTGCACCTGTTACCTGTGGCCATGGCCCTGCCCAGCTGTTACTGGTACATCACTGGCACCCACACCCTGAGCTCAGCCCAGGAAGGGGCTGAAGGCCAGGAAGAGCCATTCTCCCCTCCTGCTCACTTGCCGAGCACTGTTGTTTAGACCTCACCCAGACACCCAGGCCTTGGTCTAGGGGAGCCGGGAGGGGCAGACACTCGGAGAAGAAGCTCTGCACGTGTCCAGGGGCGACCCCTCTCCTTGACCAGAACCCCTCTGCCCACCGCACCCTCAGCACCGCCTCCTCCCAGGCGGTTACCGGGCCGTGCTGTGAGAGTCCCTAGTGGGCCCGACCTCCCAGATGGATCTACTCCGTTAGCCTGACCCGTCAGGCTTTGACCTCAAGTCACGCTCCGGGATTTCCCCACGGTTTCTCGTAGCGGCAGCAAGACAGGCATGCGGGTCCCTTGTTTGTGCGTCGCTGGGTCACCTTCCTGCTCCTAAGAAAGGTGGCAGATTGTGACATTAACTCCCCTGCTTTTTGGCATCTCTCCCCAGGCTGTGTCTTGCAGACACAGTTCGTTTCTTCCTATTCTTTATTTTCCGAGTTACGGAAGATACGTACGGCCCTTATCGCTGCTGTACCAGTGAAGGGATTGAAAAGAGAACAGTCCCTGCTCCGCTCCTTCTCCAGACCCTCCGTCCCGGGGCAGACTGTGGCGGCCTCTGGCCCCTGGCCTCCTTCAGCCCTCTTTGTGCAAACATGTGATCATTTCCAAAAAAAAAAAAAAAGCTGGGATCACCCCTGTGTCAGACCCTGTATCTCCCTGCTCCCGCTTTCAAATACCCAAGTTGGCACAGAGGGACTCACCACACAGCTCTCTGTGGCGCCTCTGAGCCTGGCACAGTCTACCTTGCTGCGCACTGATAAACTGTGACTTACCCACCGCTCTTCTGATCCGGGTGTCCGGCCGCCCACCATGAGCAGTGCGTACTCTGTCCTGAGAATGCATTCTTATACACTGGCGCTGGGTTTGTGTTTTTGTGTTTTCTCCTAGGATAGATTCCTGAAAGGGGGGTTGCTGATTTCAAGAGTTGTTATATGTTTAAGTTGAAGAATATTTCCAAGCTTACTTTCAAGAAGTTGGCACTACTCTATCCCCTGGACGTGTCTGAGCCCCTCCTTCCTGCACTCGGTGGCCTCGTAAGGCATGCTTCCCCCCACCGCGTGGCCAGCCTGGCTTCATTATTGCTTTCCGCTCCATCCCCATGGCTCTCAGCAATTTTAACATCTTTCTGTATGTTTACCGGTCCTTATGAATTACCTGCTCATATTAACAATTTTCTCAGATTTCTGGTAATCTTTAAGCGACTTTCAGGAGATGCTTGTACATAGAGGATGGCAATCTTTCATTACATGTGCCATAAATATTCCCAGCCTTCTGGTTCTCTTGATTTCTATTTATCATTCCTGGCCACACAAAAATGTTTAATATCAGTGCAGTTGAAATGCTTAGTTTTCTCTTTCACACACATTAAGTATTTAATTTACATGCCTTTTCTGGCGAACTTAGTTTGCCAAAGGCTTCCTGGTATTTTAAAGGCCATAAAGTTGTCATTCTCCTGGAAAGCCTCACATAGATCCACACCGATGGGGAACAGACTCATCTATTTTAGCTGGTTTTGTTTTTCCCTTTTCTCATTTAACAGCCTTTATGTATCAAACCTGGCAAGTCTATTAGCACTGTTATTGGGGAAAAAAAAGTTCATCTGGAAGGTGAAAATAGACCAGAAAATACAGAGTATATATTTTGCGCTTTCTCCATGAGTTAAATAATTTTTAGTTTGGGTGTATTTGCCTAACACTTTACTTTCATTTATGGAAGAAAATAGTCACGAGCCTATGGAGCCCATCTCTCCCAAACCTGGCAGAAACAGATCGTCTTTCTCCCGCTGCTCACCTCAGAGGTATCGGCCCTGAAATGTGAGCAGTTGAAAGAAATTATGAGTGACATACTTAGCAGAAGAGTGACAATATGTGGAGGGGCAAAAGAGATGTATTATGTATATTGTGAGGAAAAAAATGTTAGATTCTGTTGAGAGTAATGTATATTCAGCACCAATAGAATTAAATTATTTAAACATGATTTTGGTATGACTAGTAACAGGAGATTTATAACTACTGCTAATTATAGAAGACACAATAGGATTATTTTATTTCCTTCTCCATTGGCCCAGGGATCACGCTGAAAGTTAGGGGAGATAATGACAGATAGACAGATAGATAGATACATAGATATATACCTAAATAGATGATAGGTAATAGATGGATAGATAGATGATAGATAGATAGATAGATAGATAGATAGATAGATAGATAGATAGATGATAGAAGGTAATAGATGGATAGATGGATAGATAGGAGATAGGTAATAGAGAGACAGATACATGGGTAGATAGACGGATAGACAGATAGACAGATGATAGATATAGATAGATAGATAGATAGATAGATAGATAGATAGATAATAGGTAATAGATGGATAGATAGATGCATAGATGATACATAGAGATAAAAAAATGAAACAGTAAAAAAAGACAAATTGAAAAAAAACCTCCTCCCTCTGAATGAGGGTTTGCTCTCCCATGTACACGATGCAGCAATGTATAAAAATCAAACTCTTCTGTAGACCATTAGTTGAGATAAGACTGGAGACAGCAGCAGCCTCAGTGGAGAGAAAAGAGCAGACACAGGAAGGCACCCGCCAGCACCTCTGCGGAGACGACTTGCGGGCTTCCAGTGCAGAACTGGAGTCTGTCCTCGAAAGCTGCCGTGCTCGGCGGCTGCAGGCCCTGTCAGTGCGTTTGCGGAGCCTTGCAGCCCATCTGTCGCCCATGCGCTCGGCCCACGCCGCACCCTCCTGCCTTGTATCTTCCCGGGCATCCCTAACGTTCTGCTTACATTGACTTACATTTTCCTGCACTGAAAATGGGGAACTCGGCCCCACCTGCAGAATATATTTGAAAGGGAAGACTTTTCATCTGGTTTAAACGAAGCGCTGTGTACACACAGGGACTGGTTAGCAGGCTTTCCCAGCACATCGCTGCCACTTTCCAGTTTCCCTTCAACAGCCAGGCAGCCGTCACCTCGCTGGCTCCGTGCTCCGATGCATTTCCTCCTTCCCCTTCTCATTATGATTAGTTCTGTTTATTTGTATTGTTTTGCTTAATTACATGTTGTGTTTCATATATCTTGTGTTATTTCTGAAAAATGGCATTTAATGAAGTGAAAGTAAACAGGTAACTGTCAGGAGGGGATGACAGTCTGTTAATTTATGTAAAGTGTAACCAACCAGATGTTCTAGAAAATGCTGCAGTCAGAAATAAAGAATCCTATAAACACAATACTGTTTTTAATAAATAGGTAATGGCTGCATGTTGAGAGGAAAATGCTTTTCCGGGGAGCTTTTCAGAGCTCAGTGGAGACCCAGGGAGATCAGGGCAGGGCACCCGAAGGCAGGAGCCTGGACCCCAGGTGGGTGGGCACACAGCCAGAGCTGTCCAGGGGGCCGGTACCCTGTGGGGAGTGAGCCACAAGCTTGCCTTCTACTCTGCACGTTAGCCATGTTAAGTGTCACAGAGAGGTCTCATGTCATAAATGTAGCTTCTGTCTTACCGAAAGTGAGCTTTTAGGTTCTAAAATCTTATAGACCAAGAGTGGACACCATTTTTATTACCAGTAACTAATATTTATCTAATACTGACGAGCGCACATCAAAGTCTAGGGGAGAGAACAGATCGTAACTGTCATTATTTCCCTCTTTACAAACCATACATCAGTCCTACCCATCATGCTCTCCTGAGCTAACACTTATGACATTTATTGTCCTTGTCAATTTTGGGGGATGGGGGGGTAATATGCCTAAATGATTCCATTCAGTTTCCTCCTGATGAGTTTAAAACAAAATCCAGAAACCAACAGACGGGTCTTAAATTTGCAATTATTCTCGTGGAATACAGAGGTATCACTTTCCACTCCTCCTAAAATGTCTTAATTCATTAGAACTCCATTTCTTTGAAAACGAAAATACCAGTGTGGCAAAAACAGTTCAACACCCATCTTTGAAAAGAAGGTCACCGGAGGCCAAGTGTGATGGATCTTTCTTGTTCCTCCATCCACGGTGCCCACGTATCCACTAACAAAGGCCTGCTCCGCGATAGGACTTGATGAGTGAAATCAATTCTTAATGGTTAGATGTAGTCCTTAAATGATTACCTGCGTATTTCCTCCTGGCAACCCAGTGTCCGCGTTTAAGGTCACTCGTGGATTGCAAGGTCACTTGCACGCAGAGGGGCTCATAAGATCCCCTCACTCACTAAACGGAAGCATGAAACTACACATAATCTCGTCCTTTGTTTATCTTCATATCTTTTCTCTGTTATAAATTCTTCTTTCGACAACAAAATGCCACTTTCCCTGCGTAGAGAATTTTGGAGGCCTCGCTGAAGGGATGGGGCCGTCCTGTGCAGGAGCGTCCGGGCCTTCCCGCCGGGCCCACCGTGTGTAACTTGAAGGAAGGGTGCGCACATCTGTATGCAAATGAACATATCAACAGTCTGTCTTGTCAAAATTCATTGTGTCACGCTGATTACCAGAAGTCCCACTGTGCTGCCAGGATTTTACATCCATGACAGCCACGAGAAGACGAGCTCCTGTCCTGCCTTTCTCTCCCCCTTTGTCCCTTCAGGCATCTGGCTTCCCAGCCCGGCAGAGCGTGCCAGTGTGAACTAGCGGAGCCACACGGTGAGATCAGGGGCTGGGATACCAGTGCCACCGGCGGATGGAGTCTGAGACCCGATGCCTGGAAGGGAAAGCGCAGAGCGGCTTTCTTCTCACCGCCGTGTCATTCCCCTCGTGGTGCTGCACGTCCTGCTCGTGGAAATGACGCCCCGGTAGCGCACGTGTGAATACTTCCCTTCCATGTCCCGCACGTGCAGCGTGGGTGCTGGCCACAGGTGCAGCCTGTCCCGACAGCAGTTAGGTTTATTCCGGGCACTGATGGCTGAGAGCAGGGCGGAGGGGGCGTGGGGCGTGTTTGCTCCTAAAGCTCAGAGAGAAATGGCTCATCATTTGAGGATCACATAGGAACCTACCATCGTTCTTGGGCAGCCTCACATTCCTGGGCAACATGGGTTAAAAGCAGAGCAAATTTCGAAGACCTAATTTAGTTTACATGCAAATATTTCACTCCTAAAAAACTTTGCTTATTTAACTATAAGTCTATACAGATAGACGGAATCTCTATTGCATTTATATACGGTTCTAGACAAAACAAAGTCATTCTTTACTTTAACTGATGTGGTTCTTGGTTCTTCTCAGCCCCAATGTGAACTCGTTCTAAATGTTATCCTGAGCATGAATATGAACTTATTATCAGTATCGGTCTTTTGCTCTTCGGCACACCCTTATTCTCTTTTACCCCTTACCAAAGAGACATCACTTTGGCTTTCTCTCAGCCTGGTTCTCTCACTTAGCCTGCAGTTAGAAATACATTTAGTGTCAAGGAGAAGTATATATTTATATGGAAAATGAAACAAAATTGAGGTTTACTTACCATATCTATGACATAATTTGGTAGACTTGATTTTTCTATACTGTTCCACTGTATTCCGTAAGATTCTCCACTGTTCTATTTTATAAAGAGAAAGATTTTGTTTCAGCCCACACAGTTGTGTTCACAGCCCAGTCTCAGGCTTCTGGAAGGAAGCAGGGGCAGAGGGTGCTGGTGGTGTTGCTGGGGCCCCCAAAGCCTCAGCCCACCACAGCCCCTGTTGCTGGGGAGTCAGTGGCATCGAGTTTTTAGCATCAAAGTAAAGATAAAACTTGAGGGACCTACTTACAGACTTTCTGACAGAAAGGCCATTTTCTCTTGGTTATTAGGGTAGTGGGCAGGGTTTGAAAGAGCCTGGGTAAAGTTGGAGGAACACCGGCTAGGCCATCTCTCACCTTGCCAATCATCACCTCTGCTTGAAGAGCGGGCGCCATCTTGGGGGCATATCTGAGCTAAGACCTCAGGAGGTGGGTTAAGACTCTTAAGACCATCATTTCCCCCCTTCTACTCCCCCTTGTTCCTCCGTCAAGTTCCTCCTAATCCTCCTATACGTGCAAACATATGATATTTATCCTTCTCTGCCTGACTTATTTCATTCAGCATAACCCCCTCAAGGTCCATCCATGTTGCTACACAGGCCAGATTTCATTCTTTCTCATTGCCATGGAGTATTCCATGGTATAGATAAACCACATCTTCTTGGTCCATTCGTCTGTTGATGGACACTTAGGCTCTTTCCATGTTTTAGCTATTGTGGAGAGTGCTGCTATGAGAGGCAAACCATGAGAGACTCTTGAATGCTGACAAAAACTGAGGACTGATGGATGTGGGGGGGAGAGGGGATGGGCATGGAGGGGGCACTTGTGGGGATGAGCGCTGGGTGTTATGTGGAAACTAATTTGACAATAAACTATTTGTAAAAAAAAAAAAAAAGAAGAAGAAGAAGAAGAAGAAGACTATTAAGACCAGAGTCAGTTTGGATTTGAATCCTGACTCCAGGCTTTCTACTTACTGGATGTGTGACTTTAGCAAGCTTCTCTGGGTTTCAGAGTGAGTCTGGATTTTTTGGAAAGTCACTTTGTCAGATGTGGCATCCCAGGTCATTTGTGGCCTCCTCCTTGGGGACGGATTTGCTTTCTTGCTTCTGGATGGTTCTCTCCAGCCCTGGTTCCACGTTGACCCGCAGAGTTTTCCGGCTGTCTCCCGTTACAGTCCCAGATTTGTCACAGCTGAGTGAGCTTCAGAAACCATCTGGCCAAATCCCAATTTTAGAGTTCAGTAAACTGACTTTGCAGTTAAGCAGACTGAGGTTAAGTGCCTTTTCGTTAGAAAGTCTCATTTTAACCTGATGTACTAGGTGTAAACACCCATATTTCTTGGGAACAGAAAAACGGAACACTGAGATTCTCACTAAATCCCCAATTATTGTGTTTGCTTGTGAATGCCCAATTCATTTTATCACCCTGTTGTGTCCATTTACAATATTTGGGAATTTAACGTGTGGTTTCCTTTTATCATAAACATCACTGCTCTCCAAGTCACATACTTTTTTTTCTATTTAGATGCATGCCTCAATTAACATGAGTTAAAAAAACCAATAATGATTATCAACCGATTTTTCAGTAGGAAAAAAATCCGAAGGCAATAATATAATACTTACTAAAAATGTAGTCATGCAAACTTGCATTTGATGTTATCTAAGGAAAACTCTGCTTCATGTCTGAATACATCCTTCTTCCTATTTAATGGACAACCTTCTTCACCACTTCAGATTTTTAGGTAACTGAAATGTTTGTGGAGCTCCATGCCAGATTGCAAGGAAATCATTTTTACTAGCCTAGGAAGACAATCTTAGGATGGGCTATGATCCACCTCTAAAACATTTTATTCCCAAATGTTGGTGAGCGCTAAGTATTCTTAGTTTATGAAGCAAAAGGTCAAGTAGCAAATTAGCATGAAAACAAAATGCTGAATGCCTATCAAAATGGGGTGATTTCACTTCTGAGGCAAATACACAGAAAACAGCATCCACTCGAGGAAATAGGTGTCAGAACATCTTGTCAGGGGGTGAATGAGTGTCTTGAAAGTGCACCCAGATATCCATACATGCTATAAAACAAAATCAGGGGCGCCTGGGTGGCCTAGTCGGTTAAGCGTCCGACTTTCGCTTAGGTCAGGATCTCGCGGTTCGTGGGTTCGGGCCCCGCGTCGGGCTCTGTGCTGACTGCCAACTCGGAGCCTGGAGCCTGCTTCAGAGTCTGTGACTCCCTCTCTCTCTGACCCTCCCCTGCTCACGCTGTCTCTCTCTCTCTCTCCTAGAAATAAATAAAAATATTGAAAAAAACAAAACAAAACAAAACAAAAACAAAGTCAATAACTCCAGCCCACGAACAGGGCAATGCCTGGGCAAGAACTATACTTTCCAGACTTCTACCCACACTTCACTTTTGTTTAATCATGAGTCACTTTGCAAACACCCGTAACATACTCTCTCTTCATTCTTGCTTTGTCCGTGTGCCCATTTAATCGTGTCTATCTGGAAATTAAAGGCTGCTCTCTTATTCAGAGATGATGCTCTATTTCTGTCTGGGTGTGATTTGCTAGATCTCACGCTGCACATCCGCAGCCACTAGGATTGTGCGCTTTGTGAAGGTTTGTTGTTATTGCCATTGTCTTCATTTTTTCCTTCCTGGATTTGAAATAAAGGCAGTGGTTTTACCTTTTAAAAACTCCACCCCATCATCTTATTTCAATATCAATAACATAAGGCCTCCTTATGATATTTGAACACAAATATCAATAACATAAGGCCTCCTAGTAGCCAGGAGCTTCCAACTTCACCAGCCCGGAAGTACCTGGCAATTTTGTTATGTTCACTTTAAAACCGTATAACCCTTAAGACTGAATATTTTATTTTGTTAACTGGGGTGGAAGGTGGGGAGATGGTGGGAAAGAAACCAAACTGAGGGTCCTGAAGTTTAGGTAGAATGGAAAGGACGCTTGAGAGCCTGCCCCCTTCTCCTCTGACTTGTGTTACTTTGTTTCCATTTAAAGATGTTTACTCATAAGTTCCCCTGGTAGCTACAAATCTAATTTAAAGGGCATTACTATAGGATTTGTTTCTCTAATTTATGTGTGAACCTCAGAAAACCAACATAATTCTTGAAGTTTCTCTGAACAACGGAGGCAGTCCTGAGGAGCCTGTCAATCAAAGCATGGCTTTCCAACAGGCACAAACTCTCCATGTCTATGCAGGCCTTTCTCCTTCTTTCTTCTACTTAGACAAGGATCTTTAAGATGATGTAAATCTACTCTATATGTGTTCCTTTTAATGCTTGATTGACTACCTAAGAACTCATTGTTTCTTCATTTACATTTTAGACTTTCTTTTTACTTATTTTTAAAAATTTTTAATGCTGATTTATTTTGGAGAGACAGAGAGAGACAGAGCATGAGTGGGAGAGGAGCAGAAGGAGAGGGAGACACAGAATCCAAAGCAGGCTCCAGGCTTTGAGCTCTTAGCACAGAGCCCAATGCGGAGCTTGAACCCACAAACCATGAGATCATGACCTGAGCCGAAATCAGATGCTTAACTGACTGAGCCACCCAGGCACCCCTAGACTTTCTTTTTAGATAAATGCTATTTACTAAGTGATCAGGAATGCAAATCATGCAAGGGCTCGATTCTGTTAGCTCTAGTCCTTTATGAATCAGCACCCCATAAACCATCATCAATACTTGTATGAAAAACATATTCACTAACGTTCACAGTGGCCTGAGACACAAAGGAGGACTTGTGTTGATCGCACCGCAGATCTTGTCAAAGGGCTGCCCTGAGAAGAAAAATACAACCATTTATCAGCTCGGGAAGGAGAATGGGCTGTGGTGAAGGCACAGCATGGAGAAAGTCAAAGGGACATCAACTCCCAGTATTTCTAAGTCATGTTTTGGAGCTCGGCTTTTTACACCATTGAGGGGAGGTGAAGTGTAGAACTAATGATCTGTAAATGTAGAAGATTACTGGTACATAGGTCTGTCAATGAAAAAATCTACACTGATTTGTAAATCAACCTTTGGTACCTGGTGGAACACAGGTTCACATGTTTTTAAGTTATTATTCAGATTTGATACTGGAAGTCTCACCCTAACTATTGACTTGCATATTTGGAAACTAAAGATCAAGAGTTTGAGGAAGCCAACTAATTTTGGGATCATCTTTGTCATCAAAGATGCAGATAACTAATGAGATGCAACCTGGCTTTAAAAAAAAAAAAGAAAGAAAGAAAGAAGGAAGGAAAGGAAAGCACTTGCTTTCCTTTCATCACTGAAAGCACTGGATACCTTACATTATAAAGCTTTCCTGGTTGACTTTGTGACAGCTGAATGAACGAGTGAATGAATGTCTATCTGATGTTAGAATTACCAAACTGTCCCTTTTTAAATTTTGGTGCTTCCATTTTCTCTGGCAATAGACATCCTTTCAGACAAAATTTTTTAGGAAGTTAACATCAGTAAAGGAATCCTGTTTTCTCTGCTTGGATTCAAGTGTATGTAGGAACATGGATATGTCTTGTGAAGCAATCTACTCACTACTATACACGCTTGGTCTAGAGGGATCAGATATATAACTTACATGCTTCTAAATGGAGCTATAAGTTGTTTGTTCCAGGCAGAGTGGTTACGTAGTTAGTGTGAACAATTGATATTCACTTTGAGATCTTTTTCGACATAAACACTGATTGAATTCTCTTTCTCCCTGTGAATCTCACAGTTGTGTGCAAGAGGCCAAAAATGGCCTTAAAATAGACAAGAGTCTATTTCTAAAGGTGATCATAATGAAACAGGGTGGGACACACCGCCCCTCCCCCTCGCCAGTCAGGAATCCTTGCAGAAGATATAAGCTCTATCCATGAAGCGAGACTTTGCACTTGAAAGCAGGGCCTGTTAAAGCAAAGGGTCAAGTTCTGTTCTTGGGTATTTTCCCCACATAGGCATCAAACCTCAGTGTGAGCTTTGTTTTCTTCAACCACCAAATGAGGGGTTTGGATAAATCACTTCTGGGTCTTCTTTGGGATCCTAAATTCTGTGATTATCAGGAAAGTTGTTAGTGTGAAGGAAATATTTTGCTCAATTTATGACCTCTACCTCCTCCTTACCCTTGATGTTTTAAGACCCTGGTCTTGGAAACTTCTTTGTGAAATTAACCCCAGTTAGTGTTGTTTCAGTAAAACTTGTGGTGAGTGTGGGGCCAAGTACCTCTCTTTCTGTCATTCTGAATCTACACAGAGTTCTTATGAATGAAATACCTGGATTTCCCATTATCCTGAAACAATAAAACTTTAAAGAGTGGTTTTCTACTGGTTCCCTTCTCCCCATGTCACCTCCACCCCTCATTCTGCAGACGTTCTTCCTCTGTCCTCAGGACTTCCTTCTGCTCTCTTGAATACCTCTGTGTCTCTTTGATGTGCCTCCTATCTCCTGGACACATTGGGCGTGAGCTCCTCTCCAGTCTAGAGGAAACCATACTTCCTTGACTCCTCATCAGGCTGGAGTCTAGCAGAGTCCAAGGCCTAGGCTGGACCTACTATGAAGAGCCAGGAATGTGGGATTCTGAGAGGAAGATCATCCAGTAGCATGGAAAATGCTCCCTCAAGACTTTTTCAATCTGAACTACCTTTGATGACGTCTGGAGTCTTGTTCTGACATCAACCTTAGGTTGCCAGAGATGAAGCTGCTCTTTAGCATCTTGGGGTCTATTCCAAGTAAAACAGGTCCTGTGAAACTTTCAAACAGTATCTGCAATTCCAGAGCAAGAGAAGAAACTCGCTACAATCAAGTAAATCACAAAAGCATAGAGTAAATTACAGAAGCACAGATCTGGAAGAGGCCTCCCCATTGTCGAAAAAAAAATCATTATGGGCCAGAATAGGAAAAGTGATTTTCCAGGGTCTCACAGCTCTGGAATGAGGATGGGGGTGGGTTGTTTTCTCCATGTCTCTATGCTATTTCTCAGCCTCCACTGTTTTTTGTTTTGTTTTGTTTTTGTTGAAGTCTGACTTTCCTATGGCCAGGTATCTTAGTAGACTGGCCTTACCTGATAGTAATATTTGGTTTTCCAGTATTTGGTTGCCTAGTATGCTGTGTTAGCACAGGTAGGGAATCTTCCAGAACTTCGGGTTAATGGTAACTGGCTAGACGCCTGAACAGATGCTCATTCTATTCCAGTGGCTTTTATTGGCCCCCCTCCCCCTACCCCATTTACTGGCTGGCAAAGGATATGTGGACAATATAGATTCGTTAAATATACAAGCACTGAAATGATTGGAATTATGTATTTTCAAATAATTTATGTAATTGTTGTAATTCATTTTTGTTTATGTCACATTTGAAATAAAAAACAATAAGATAAAATTTTTGAAAACCCTCCTTACACACAAAGGACTAAGTGCTTGCAATATTTTGGTTTCTTCATAATTGCACCATTTTTTACTTTGATTAGTAAAGGAAGAAAGTGCCCAACTAGACAGGAACAACATCTGGGTCCATTTAAATATAGGACTTAATCCACTTGAGTAGCACTCAGATTGAGGCCTGCATTTCAAGCTTTAGGACAATAATGCTATTTGCTATACATCTTACCAGGTCAAGTTCAGTGGCGTACATAGAATCCTAGGTCTAGGAGAGATGAAACCAGCTTCATGTTGACCAGAAATTCCACTACAAGTTAGCTGCATTCTCAGAGAGCCTATCTACATCCTTTTTGTGTAGAAGACAGCAAAAAAAAAAATGCTGTTTGATTTGTTCTTTTAGTCACTAGAAATATCCCAATACAATTTTTTCTTGTTTGTTTGAAAATTCAAATTCATTCTTAGAAAATTCAATATTTAGACAAATGCCAAATTTTCCTTTCCCCTAATAGAAGAGTCTTGGGAAGCAGTGAGCTGGTTTTAACGGGAGAGGCTTAAGTGTAGACAAGACATGGAGAGTCACCCACGCCAGAGAGAAAGGCCACCCTTAGGAAGGCAGTGAGGGTACAGGACCACTCAGGATGGAAAGCGTCAGACGGTGGCTTTGAAAAAACAAGAAATTGTTTTATGAGAGAGCGTGCTAACAATAGAATCTGCCAATCTGACCTGTCCTTTCAAGTGGCGATTCCTTTCCCCACTCCCGGCAGGATGGCCAGCGGGTCCCCACCTACACCTCCAGAGACAGGGAGCACCATTCTGTCAGAAAGATCCTGCCAATGTTGGCAAGTTTTGGTTTTGGAAAATTGTTATTATGTTGAGCTAAAAACCTATGTATCCCCAGGACCAGCCAATTCCTCTTGCATTTGGTGCCTGACCAGTTTTAAATATTTTTACTCAGCAAGGGGCACTGGGTGGCTCAGTTGGTTAAGCGTCTGACTTCAGCTCAGGTCATGGTCTCACCGTTCATGGGTTTGAGCCCCGCGTCAGGCTCTGTGGTGACAGCTCAGAGCCTTGAGCCTGCTTCCCATTCTGTGTCTTCCTCCCACTTTGTCCTTCCCCTGAATGTGCTCTGTCTCTCTTGCTCTCAAAAATAAATAATTCAAATAAATGAATGAATATTCTCAGATGGCACTCATGTGTTCTTTAAGTTTCTTGTGTTTTCCCTGATCTTGAAATCTCTTTTCTTCTAGTGGTTCTCTACCAGAGCTATAGGGAAGTGTCAGTAAATGAGCAGGGTTTCTTGGTGGTCTTAATGATTAGTATTTACTGGGAAGGTTCCAAAGGCATTAAACTTCCTGTGGAGATGGCTCGCCTCCAATGATGAAAACTTGTCCCGTCCCAAAATGCCAAGAGAAATCCATCTTCTTCATGTGACAAGGATCTTCGTTCTCTTCGTCACTCTCTTCAGAACATATCCAGAAAGTGGGTTAGTGAGATGCAATAGCAGCTCTCAAACTCTAGGCCATTAGGGCACAAGATTTGGGGAAATGAATTTGGTTGCGTGGATTCCAAGTGTTCATGTGGTTTTAACAACACATCCTGTTGGTGAAGCTATGGCAAAATGGGAACTCTCAGATGAAAGAAAAACGGTATCAGCTGCATGGAAGAAGGTTTGGAGGACAGCTAACAAAATGACACATGTTTTTATCTTTTGACCTACTAGCCTTCTTCTTAGGAATCTAGGAACCTACTCAGGTGGTTCCCCCATTAAATACAAAGCAGCATAATAACAAGAGTGTTTACTGCAGTTTATTTATAAAGGTGAAAGACTGACTCAATCCAAATGAGCATCAATAGGGAAATGACATTTGAATAAATTATGACAGAACTGCATAATAGAATAGCACACAGCCTTTGAAAAATGAGGAAGGTCCTGGGGTGCTTGGGTGGCTCAGTTGGTAAAGGGTCTGACTTCTCACAGCTTGCAGGTTCGAGCCCCACATCGGGCTCTGTGCTGACAGCTCAGAGCCTGGAGCCTGCTTCGGATTCTGTGTGTCTCTCTCTCTGCCTCTCCTCCACTCATGCTCTGTCTCTCTCTCTCTCTGTCTCTGTCTCTCTCTGTCTTTCTCAAAAATAAACATTAACATTTTTTAATGAAGAAGATCCTTATGAAAAAATAAGTGAAAAACCAAGATACAGAATAGTATACATATCATGCTTTCTTTTTGTGAGAAAGAGAAAGAAATTAGAAGTATATAAAGTATATTATTATATATTTTATATCATTACATATGGAATATGTAGGTACATATTTCATATTATTAAGAAAGAAGCAAAAGAAAGATAAATTCACAAATTAAATAAAGTGATTGCCTACAAGGCAGATGGGGACGGGTGGAGGGCATGGGGATACAGTGAGCATTCTCTGAATGTATCCTTCTATACGTTTTCTTGATTTAGGAATCACTTAAGTGTTTTACACACTCAAAACCTTAAAAGAGATTAAAAAAATGTTTTTCCTTTTTTGGTCTAGTCATTCTATTTCTGATAATTGAGTTTATGGAAATGCAAAAACTAAGGCATGTATTTACAAATGAGCTCTTTGTAGTACTATGTTAATAAAACTACCAAACTAGAAATAAATATTCAATAGGAAATAAAAGACTAAGTAACAAATGACCAAGTCAGATATAAAATATTAAGCAGTCATTAAAATTATGTTTCTAAAAAATACCTAATGATATGGGGAAATTTCTCTATTCATTTGGGACTTCAACTGACCATTTTAAGGGACCATTGGGCCACCGACCTGGTGGGAAGACTCACAGCTTTTCCCTCTCTAAACATCTACCAGAATGTTCCCTAAACATCTGCCAGTCACCACATCTGCTGCTCTCTCTCCTGCTCTTCATGCCTTGCCCCCAAGTGATAACTGTCCTGCTACCACTTCTGAGCCCTGACCCCTTCAGTGAATTGCCTGTTTCAGTCTGCCATGTTTTCTTGCTCTCAAGCTAACCAGGAAGAAAGACTACCCAAATCCTTGCTTCTTAATGAGGCTTCATTTCTCATTCTGGTTTGGGGAAAGATAGCTGGTTCATGAAAACCCCATCAGGCCACACGTTAGACAGTGTCAGCACTTTATGTGTTACATCTGGATGGCCAGGTGTGGGTCCTCATCATTCCTTCACCACCAGGGCTCTGGCCTTTGAGTTCATTGTAGAAAAGGTGCTTGATTCTCCTAACGGGTGCCAGATACTGTGTTGGAATGTGAAGGTGGCCGCACAAGGTCCTTGCACATAGGGTCTAAAACCACACAGAATAAAAACAAAATGTGAACATGTAGCTACAATTAACTGAGCTAAATAGAATGAAAAAAAAAGTGCATAGAGCATTATGAGCAGTGAAGAGGGAAGTACTAGCCCAACAAACAGGGGACGGCCGGAAATGGCTCCTCGGGAGGGACACTGTCTCAAAGGTGAATCCAGAGGAAGTGATTCCAGAATCCAGAGGAATCTCAGCCAGGCTGAGAAGAGACAAGAAGGACTTTTCAAGCCAAGGAGGCAGTATGAGTCAAGGCACAGACACACACGGCATTGCACGTGAAAAGCTGTACATATTTTAAACTGCCAAAGTTTAAATTGTGACGCAGAGCATAGTAACAGGAGAGATTTAAAAGGTATGCAGGTATTACTTCGTGAGAGAAGCCAGTCTGAAAAAGCCCTATTCTGTGTGTTTCCAAGAATCTAGAAAAGGCGGAGCGAGGGAGAGAATACACGGCTAAGTGGTGGCCAGGGTGCAGAGGAAAGGGAAGAGGGAGCAGTGGGCACAGGGAGCTCTTCTGTGTGAGGCGGTGATGGTGGACACGTCATTGTCCATTGTTCAGACCCACAGGATGCAGCACCCAGAGTGAACCCTGGTGTCAAGTGTGGACACTGGGGGATAAGGATGCGTCAGTGCAGATTCCTCAATTGTGACAAATGTGCCTCTCCTGTGGGGGACGTTGTAGTACGGAGGAACAGGCATGTGAGGGGGCAGAAGGTGATGGGAAATCTCTGCGTTATCCTCTCAGTTTAGCTCTAAAAATAGTCTATTTTAAAGAAAAAAGGTATGCTGAGGTGAGTTTCAGAAAAGATAGTGAGTTTCCTTTTATCCCAGTTTTAGGTGCTTGGCTCCATCCATGTGCAGCCCCATCACGAACCCCCTTCTTGTGAGAGGGGAGGTTGAGTGCTTCGTAGTCGTGTGGCCACCAGCCAACAAAGCAAATACCCACATAGACAAATCACAATCCATCCAGAGGACAGGACTGTGGAGATTCAGAACCAGATTATACACCCCGCACACACTGTCACACACACACACAAACTCTTTCACACACACTCATACATACACACTCTATCTCACACATACACACACCACACACACACACTGTGTACACTCATACATACACACTCTCTCACACATGCCACACACACTCAAAAGGAACTGATGTCAGCTTGAATATTCACTCTTTTGTGCCAACTTCTTGGAGCATTTTTATCCCTTTCTTCACCAGCGCCGTACAGTCCCGGCAGGCCGACCTCACTAAATGTGGGCCGTTGTTTTCTCCAGGTTTCTGAAAGGCATCAATTATTTGCAGCTTGATAGCACGGCTCCCAGGTCTTGCCAAGGGTTAAGTCCTGTGCCTGCGAGCAGGTCCCCACGTTGATGAAGTCTCTCCTTTGCTACACTTTGTGCCATACACCTTCCCAGGCCTTGAACTGCCAGCCTCAACACCTACTCAGTCACACACTCGCTCGCTCCCCAGGGACACACGTTTTCTGGGCTCTACCCTTCTCTGCTGTTAGGTCCTTCTCGTCTGTCTCGTCTCAGTGTTCCCCAGCTGAGCTGAGGGGTGACCTATCCCCAGCGAGTGCTGTTGTTCAGGACCCTGGAGGTCACATCCCTCAGACCCTCCTGTCTTTAGTTGATGGTAGAGCACTGGCCTCTAACAGGTGACAGTCAGTATTTCTGTGCGCTGAGGACTGGGGGGCCCTGGGGACCCAAGGCCACCTGGTGCATCAGTGAAGATTTCCTACTTCTTTCCTTTCTCTTCCTCTCCTCTCCTCTCTTTTCTTCTTCTCTCCTCTCCTTTCCTTTCTTTAATTTTCTTTTTTCTTTTTTTTTTTCTGACAGAGAGAGAGAAAGAGAGAGAGAGAAACCTAAGCAGGCTCAACAGTCAGCACAGAGCCCAATACGGGGCTCAATCTCACAACCATGAGATCATGACCTGAGCCAAATTCAAGAATTAGATGCTCAACCGACTGAGCCACCCAGGCGCCCCTCAGTGCAGATTTCCTGATCTGACCTCAGAGCTCTATTCCTTCCCACCCAAGGCCCTGAGCTCAGCCAACAGGCTTGTCTAGGTCAGAGCTCCCCCTCCTCAGGGACCCTCTACCCTTGTGATAAAGTCCTGAACATGGCCCTCAGCAGCCGGCTCACTGGCTACAGGACACAGGGTCCCGTCTGCAAGTCGCAGAGGAGGCCTTCTGCTTCTCACAACCTTCATCACTCTTCAACTTCTCCCACCATTTTCAAAGCATCAAGGGTGCCCAGTATGAGTGGTCCAGTCCTGACGTCCTTACAAGAAGTCAGAGGCACAGAGAGGGAAGTGCGCATGATGACGAGGCAATAGCCCGAGTGGGACGGCCAAGGGTCCCTGAGCAGAAGCTGGAAGATGCAACAGCAGAGGGCTCATCCCTCGGGGTTCTGGAGGCCCTGCGGACACCACGGCTTGGGACCCCTGCTCTCTGGAAGGGCGAGATAAGCTACTTCCAGCCCTAGGATGGAAACGCAGATGGTGATGGGAATTGTGAAAATCAGTGAGGCCGTCCAGGTAGGGGGACAATTAGCAGGCACAGAGCCGGTGTGGGGAGCACACAGGGGGCGGGGGTGGGGGGTGGGGATCACATCAGAAGAGCAGGAGCAATGCAGAGAACAGTGGGCCATGCAGATAACTCAGGAGGCATTAAGAATAAGGCCTTTTGGAAAAAGGGGGGGCCCTGGATTTAGCTGGACCCATCTGAAAGGCTAATCAGGAAGTCAATAGTTATCAATCAGGGTGTGTGAATGGATTGGAAAAACAGCATTGCGTTCTGTTTCCTGAGAACAGTGTAACTTATTTGTGATCCAACAGGCTTGATTTGACATTTATTTCCTTTCCTTTTAAAATGTAGCATATATCTATTTAAAACAATATTAGTCTTGGCATTGTTTAGCTCTTGTGTATGTTCCTGTCAAATATGTGAGAGAGAGAGAGAGAGAGAGAGAAACTCTGGCTCAGACTGCCACTGATTTATATGACAAAAGTCTCTATCTGCCAATGTTTGCCAAAGGAATGTTACAAGCTTGAATCATTTCATGCAATTGATAAACACATTTAAATGAAAAGAAAATGTTTTACTTGTATTCTGCATCTTGAATGTATTCGTGGCTGAGTGTAGAAGACAGGAAGTAACCCACCCTGGGGAACAGCACTCACAGACGAGGCGCCCTTCTTTCTAGGGTTATTAAAGCAAGAACTTTTTATTTTTTCTTCTTATATGCAAGTTCTAATATTGTATTATACATCAAGTCAAAATAGCAATGCACATCGATTAAAATGTGGGTTTAAAAAATATATAGCAATTTTAAATGTCTATAAGGAACAAAATATAATAATGATATAATAAAAATATACTTGTTTACATAGTGCATGTATTTTTATATAATAATATTATAAACAAATACTACCAGTAAATACAAATCTCTAATATCCACAGGACCTGTGGAAAAGTTCTGAAAAAATTCTAAAGGCACAAACCTTCCCATCAATTCAAAATTCTTCCTCACGGCTGCCTCAGTGATGCTGAATTTTCTTTGTTCCCGGGCATCCCTTGAAGCTCCTGAAAAGCCAGATTCCTCTCCCAAGCATTCCAAAGCCTGCTCTAAATTTTGGAGTACTGAAAGACTCATGTGTAGCCAGTGTGATTGCCACAAGATGCTGTTTTTAAATATTCATTATTCAAAACAATCAGACTCATAATGGACTGTCCATATATGTATCTTTTGATCAAATGTCACTGAAATTTAATGTGCCACATGCGAATAAGAGATTATCTTTTTTTGGTGACTTTTTCCCACTCTGATTATCAACCTTATTATAACGATTTTGTACCATATAATCATGCATGTGGCTGGAGCTCTGTTCTGGAAAAATATTGGTTGGCGTCTGATCCATTATCTTATGGATATACTCTTCTGTATTTAAATTTATGTCTTCTGGGTTCCTTCCCAGAACTGGATAGATTGCTGAGAGTAAGACAAAGAAAGGAAAAGTTTTGCATGGTGAATCTCTGAGATCCAAGAAACTGATAAAGTGCTCCTTTCTTAGTAGATGTGTCAAAATACAATGTCCTACCTTCTGCAGGACTTCTAGTGAATCCCATCATGTAGGATAAAAGTAACTGCAGAATTATTTTTTCATGCATTCTACAGGGTTGGGCTTATTATAAAATAATGTTGAGCTAGCAAGGTCAATTGCTTTTACATCTCTTCCTCATGTCACCTGGCATTGTTCACAGTTAATGACAATACTTCATATAATTACCATTCAGTTCTTTTAAGGACATTAGCAAACAATAATTTATTGTTTTCTCAAAACACTCCTGACCTGTGAGTTAGGAAAGGCAGTTATTGTTTCTATTTTCCAGATGATGCTCAGCCAGGCAAGTAATTTACCTGAGACACACAATTACTAAGTGAAAGGCCAACTCCAGAGCAGTAGTCTCAACTTTGGCAGCAAAACAGATCAACTAGGTGCTTTTAAAAAGAAATATCAATGCCCAGGCCCCACCCAAGATCAATTCCTTTGGAACCATCAGGGGCTGGGCTCCGGCACCTACATTTTTTCAAAGTTTCCCTGATGAATCAACATACATTCAGGTTTCAGGAGTTCTCCTGGAAGACAGAAGTTCTCAGGCTCTTCACCCAGTTCCATATGAGTCATTACTTTTCATTCTCAAAAGCTCGCAGTGTTGTCATGAGGATTAAATGAATTAAAGTGTGTAAAGTACTTACAACAGTGCCTGGCTCAGAGCACATGTTCCAGAAGGGTAGCTACCGTCATCATCACCTTCATTATAATGAACATCATCATCATCACCACATTCATCATGATCACCATCACCATCACCATCATCACCACATTCATCATGATCACCATCACCGTCACCATCATCACCATCATCATCATGATCACCATCACCATCACCATCATCATGATCACCATCATCATCATCATCACCACCATCACAGTTATGATCACCATCACCATCATCATCATCACCATCATCATCATGATCACCATCACTGTCACCATCATCATCATCATCATCACGATCACCATCACTGTCACCATCATCACCATCATCATCATGATCACCATCACCACCATTGCAATTATGATCACCATCACCATCATCATCATCATCACCATCATCACCATTATCATGAAAGAAATTCTCAGATAACTTGATTCAAATCACTCTCTAATTATAAAACATTCAATTGTGGCTCATGACTTTTCCAATTTCTAGCATCTTTGTTAGTGCAGAAGAACCCATGTGGAGCTGGGGAAGATGCAGATAAGAGGGGAAGGTGATCACTGCCACCCAGCTCCCTGGCGACACTTTCATCGCTCAATAACATCCTGTGCCCAGAAGAACATTCACATTCCCTAGATTCCAGAAGTGGGATCCAAATGACATTAAATGACTCCCAAAATGACTAATTTACCCCACAAAAGGGAATAAGATACATTGAGGAATCTTTCTATATTTTAATTCATGGGGAGTGATTTTACTAAATATATATGGTTTCTATATACTTAGTGTTAAACATTGGATTTAACCAAATTTTTATCAATCAATTAATGTAGAAAATTAGGTGGTTTTTATTGACAAATTTGTCATAATAGTGCAAAGCCTTCTTACGTACTAAAATTATAAAACCTTGAAAGTTAAACAAATGTGTGCTTCTAATTTTGGCAAGTGCCCTATTTTATATGTTTTTTAGACTTTATTAAATGAATTGATTATTTCTTAATAACAAAAATCTCATTATAACCTCTTGGAAATTATCATGGTACTGAAAAATAAGTGGTCTCTTTTACATGGTGAGTATACCATTAGAGTAATCAGATTTCCTTCTGTATCAAGCTCATGTGCCTGAGAAGATGGATGGAAGCAATAGATGTTGTTATTTTGACTTAGCAGGACTTTGGTTTCAGGCAGGATGTATATGTTAGCAAAAGGTAAAATGTCAAATAGATTGTAACTGTGTAACTAATTTCTTTGGTAGAATACAACTATGAGATCCTGTATCAAACATACAGATTTAAGTGCGTGGGGGAAGAGGTGGGGGGTGGGGAATCTCTGCATGACTCCAGAAGGCTCCTTCAGAGGGCTCGATAGCATGAGTATTATCCCTAATTTGATCTGAAATGTCCACTTTTAGTCACTACTTGGGTGAGAGTTGTGGTCCCCTGACTGGGGAAACAATAACATTTGCAAACCATATTTAGTAACATATGCAAAGCAAGAATATAAAATAGTAATATTAAAATTATACCAAACAACCCTACCTACCGTCTACTATAACCGATATTTCATTACAGACAGGTCACTTTCACAACGACAACAATAGGAAGGACATAAGCCCAGAATTGGTCCTTTCAAGTGACCAAATCTAGCCTCATGAAAAATTACACTTGGTATTATTACTCTTGGCATTTTGGTATGGTGAAAGCTTTACCGTAGTCACGAAGATTTGGAAACCATTGTCTAAGATGATAAAAATGACGTCCCTCAAAGCCTATGATTTGGCTGCGTGTCTGCTACCTGCAAGGGAAAAAATATTGTGGCACAAGTAACTGAAAAAATACTTGCACCCAGAATGTACAAAGAACTCCTACATATCAATAATTAAAAGACAATCCAATAAGAATCAGACTTGAACAGATACTTGACAATAGAAGACACAGCAATAGCTAACGCATTAAGATATCACATTGTTAATCATCAGAGAAAAACAAGTGAATACCACAGGGAAATACCTTACCACACCCACAAGAGTGGGTACAATAAATAAGATTGGTAATACCAAGTGTGAGCAGGGTGTGGACCGCTGTGTTACACGCTTCTGGAGGGAGTGTTGAAGGGGTGATCATTGTGCTTCCCAGTTGCTACAAGAATAAACAGATCTGTGCTCTCTCAGGGATCCCATTCCTAAGTATTTACCCCAAACAAATGAAAATATATGATGCAACAAAACTTTACAGTATAATGATTTGTAAGAAATATATATGAAGTCATTCAGATCACCAAAATATTTCTCATATATTTGGTCTTCACCCATAGTTTTTGAAGACACTTCAGAGCCATTAAGGTGAAATGTATGTACTGTTATTGATGAAGGTGACTTTTGGACCCAACCAAATGGTGGCCTGGTTGCCAGGAGGACCAGCCATGTGGTGGGAGGGGGTGAACCTCCAGGAAGCGAGGCTCAGAGGATGGATTAGCCAATGGCCAGTGACTTAGTCAGTCATGACTCTGCAGTGAAACCTCCATAAGAGCCCCAGAGGACAGCCATTTGGTCCTGTGTCTCAGAGAGTCTCCACACGTACTTCCACGTGCCATTGAACTAGGCTCCAAGCAGAGCTCCTCTGTTTGGGACCTTGCTCTTGGTATCTCTTAATCTGGCTCTCATTCCACATCTTTTGTCACACCCATTAACAAACTGGTAAACATAAGCAAGTGTTGCCCTGAGCTCCGTGAGCTGCTGTAGCAAAGAAATCAAATCTAAGCAAGCAGTCACAGGCATCGGTCACAGCCCGGGGTTTGTGATGGGCATCTGACGTGGGGCATGGAAAGACGGTCTTGTCAGACTGAGTCCTTAACCTGTGGAATTTGATGTTGACTCCAGATAGACCGTGTCAGATTTGAGTTGAATTCTCAGACACCCTGCTAGCGTCCAAGAAGTTCTCATTATTGTGGAGAGGGAGACTCTCCTGTCCTTGATGTTGGAATTAGTTCTGGAAACCCTTAAAGAGGCTTGTACAGGAATACCCACCGTAGTCCTATCCAAAATAGCCCCAGGTTGGAAGCAACATACCTGTCAAGAAGAGAAGAGAGAAATAAGCCACGGTATGTTCAGATCATGGAATACCATTCACTAATAAAAAGGAATGAGTTATTGATACGCGCAAAAATGTGGCTGAAACTCAAAACCAGTCTCCCGAGCAACAGGAACCAGCACCGAGCATACATACTGTTGTTTCCCTGTGTTGGAAGAAGACATGCACTTAGTCTTTGGTGACAGAGCTCAGGAAAGTGGCTGCGTGTAGGGGCTGCACAGTGGGCTTGGGGGGCTTCCTGAAAAGGAACACAAAGGAAATATCTGATATGATGGAGAAAATCTATACCTCGTTCTGTTTGGTAGTTACACAAGTGTATGTAATTGTCAAAATCCAGCGAACTGACCACACAAGACGTGTACCTTTCATTATATGTAAATTACACCTTCATTTAAGAAAAGGCAAAAGACACGTGTAAAAGTCACCTCACCATATTGCCAAAGGCCGCATCTGCTCCGAAGGAAAGTTTGCCTGTTCCTGCCAAGCACCAGGCCTGTGCTTCTGTGGGGGGCCCTGCGCCCACAGGGTCCTTCCAGGAACATCCATCCTGGTGATGTCTCTTCTAATGAGGCTCGACGTCTTTTCTAAGCCCGTAATTCATGTGTTCACTCAGCAAATATTTATTGAGAGTTTATTATGTGCCAATAGCTGTGGCTGACCTCAAGCACCCAGTGGTGAATGAGGCAGACAGATGCCTCTGCCCTCAGGAGGTTATACTAAAAGTGAGTTTAGTGATGAGCTGGACGAGTTTCCACGGGCAGACTGGTGGATTGACATTTTTGCATTTGGAGGTTTCCGTTCAACTGCTAAAGGAATACACCCCAGGTCCTTGTTCTACAAACTTTTCCAGAAAGTTTTCATATGAAATGCCTACGAATTCCTGCAGTGTCTTTAAAAATTACTATCGATTTTCATCAATAGTGCATTTTGATATAAAATAATACAAAACAACAATTTCAAAATAGAGTCTCTTTATTAAGAGAATAAAATTTCAAAATATTTTATTTACCCACAATGCCCATTTCTTCCTGAAAGTGTGTAAAAAAAAAAAAAAGAACAAAAAGAACCTATGATTCCCTTGCTTTGATTGTCTAAGCAGAAGCTTTGAATTTCTCACACAATGTTTCTCTCACTGTAGCTTTTCTTTACCTCTCTAAATGATTGTGGTTAAAATCAGGCTATGTCATGATCTGCAAGTTCTTCTCTGTTTTCCCTGCTTTTGTCTTGCTGTGGAGAATAGTGAGGATAATTTTGCAAAAGCCAAGCATTGATAGAAAGCAGAGAAAGAATCATGGATTTGAAGAGTGCATTTCACATAAAAGTCATGCTTTCTATACTATGTGCATTTTTAAGGCATTTTTAAATGCCATTTTTCAATTGAGCCCTATAGATCAAGATAAAAGATTAAATAAATTGTCCAACTCCTTTGGATATCTAACTTTACCACCTGATTCTAGATTGCATTCTCTAATTGGGCATTAAAAACATGATATCCTGGGGCACCTGGGTGGCTCAGTCGATAAAGCATCTGACTTTGGCTCAGGTCATGATCTCGCCATTCCGAAGTTCGAGTCCCATGTCACGCTCTGTGCTGACAGTTCAGAGCCTGGAGCCTGTTTCATATTCTGTGTCTCTCTCTGTCTCTGCCCCTCCCCCACTCACACTCTGTCTCTCTCTCTCAAAAATAAATAAACATTTTAAAAATTAAAAAAAAAACATGATTCCTACATATTTTTCAAAGAAAATTTCTAAAGCTCAGATACACTTCTGCAAAAGAAAAAAGAAGAGAGAGAGAGAGTTTCTATTTTAGACTATCCTGTGATGATTCACTCACTAGATAGCTAAATGCCAACAGTTCACTAAGCCAGTACAAAGAAACAAAATCTGAAATGCTCTCTGATTAAGAGATCCAATTACTAAAACGTATAGGAAGTGTAGTTGAAAATCTGTACTTCATGACAGAATTGGGGTTGGTTAGGGATATGTTGGAAGAATTATTATTTTTCGTATAAATGCCATTCCAGAAGATATCTTCGAAGTAGCAGGTCAACTTCGCAATAGTCACATGCTTTTCTAATTTGATTTCTCTTCTATGTGATAGATTTTTACAACATTATGAGAGTAACAAGGTTTCCCTTAGCCTAAACGTTCCTTTCCGCTGTTTTGTGGACGATATCATTTTTAAATAGTAAATAATTTTGCTTTCACTACACTGGAAAATCTGCACACATCTTTAAAAAAGAGCACCAGAATTTAAAATAATACAATGTAGAAGAGGCAGACCTTTGCAGAGGATGGTAAGGCCATTATTTTTCAGGACCTGAAGAATTTTATTTCATTAATTCTACCTAAAATGGAGTTGGTTATTTTCCTCTCATTTCTAAAAACATACTATTGTAGAAGAGGGTTATTGAGGAGAGGCTTGGTAGCTGCCCTCTGAAATCCATTCCCCCCTTTGCAGTGGTAACATCACCTTACCCTTGTACCACACAATTGCTTAGCTAGACTGCATTTCTCTGCTTCCCTCGCAGTGAGGTGTGACAGTGCACTTACGTCCTCCTGACCGGAATGGAAACACAGGTGGGGAATGTCCCCGCACAGGTGGGGAATCAAGACTTCAGACCCATCTCCTTCCTTCCCCCTCCCTGCTGATGGGGACCCAGAAGCAATGGCTGAGCTTCGACCACGGAGAAAATGGCAGCGGTGTTGGAGATGACCGAGCAGAAAACAGGAGGGAGGCTGGGTGTCTGAATGACCTTAGAGGGCAGACTTGCCGAGTTAACCTGAATTTCCCACTTGGGAGTTGTGTGTGAGGGGGAATAAATGTCTGTGCTCTTGAAGTCACTCCATGTTGAGCTTAGTTGGGTCCCCTTATTTAGCTAGATGTCCTCGTTGGAACACTAAGGGAGAAATCCAAACTTCTCACATGCTCTTCCACACACTGTTAAGACACTCTTCGTTTATGCCATTTTTGTGAAATCAATTATTTTGGTGCCGTGTATAGAGAGGATGCATGAAGATCTACTTCAGCTTATGTCTCAAAATTGGAACATGAAAAGGAGCTTGGAAATAACTGATCAGTTCCATATCCCTGGCCTTCACAGTAGGTGGAGAATTTGGGTGTTAACCCTGAACAAGAGTGTAAGTATGTACAGTACTGCATTTGGTCTTCAGGAAATATGGTTGATAACTGGAGATGGATTCTATATTCTGGATGCTGGCATGAACATAGCTAATGAGGTAGATGTGGGTCATTCTGGAGAAAGATTTCAGTAAAATCACGGGGTAGGGGGGAAGGATTTATGTTGGACTGAGGATGGGCAGTTGAGTATGGACTATTTTTTGCAAGAACATTAACAATGGAGTTTCTGGCAGGAGAAGCACAGGTGTCTAACCCACTCTCAGAACGTTACGGAAAGGATCAACATTTGCTCTGAAAACCAGACAAGAAACCATCTCTCTGCCTTAACAAAAGAGGAATCCGAACTATTCAGAGCATTGTCGCTTTCCCCGGATCCCCTCTCTGCCTCCGCTCCCAATGCCTGCCCCAGGGCTCTGCTTCTTCTCAAAGCTCTGACACCAGCTACCCCACCCCCCACTCTCAGCCCAAGGCCAGTCCAGCTTCATTTAGAAAAGAGAAGGACATTGCCGCAGACCCCACCACCATGGACACGCAGCTGCCTTCATCTGGGCCCTACACCCCCCCACACACCGTGAGGGTAGATCTGCCAGTGAAGGCTGACCTGCCCACTCACCTGTCGCATTCCTGCTGGCGCCCCTCCACAACATGGCCGCTGTCTTCAGGCCCCACCCCTCCACACCCCCAGGAAATGCTCAGCATACCCTGACTGCCCATCAGTCAACCCAACCCTCAGAGCTGTCCTGGCCCCTCCCTCCTTCACGTCCTCTACCGGAACCTCTAAGAAAATCCCATTGACTCTGGTCGCCTTCTGAACTTCACGTCCGTTCACTGGCTGTGATGCTCTGAGCCGTGTCTCTCCCGTGGATGGCTGGGATGCCCCTGAACTGGCCACGTGTGCCCTTGATGCTCATTCTCAGTACGGCTGCCCGTGTGGTCAGCACTCCTGTGTTCAAACTACCGTGGTAGCTCCCTGTCTCCAAGAGTAAAGGCAGAGTCGTGACCCCGGCCTGCCAAGCAGGGCCTGATTCACCACCACAAACGACACTTACTTGACCCTGTCTCCTCCACGTTCCCCTTGCTCACTTGCACACAGCCACAGCCACTCAGGAGAAGCATTGTTCTCAAACACACAGTGTGTTCCCACCAGGGACCCTTGAAATTGGTAAGCTTTTATTTAAAAAAAGGAAAGAAAGAAAGAAAAAGAAAAGAATGAAATAATTAATGAAATGTTCAGAAGACTTGACTCTGCCAAAAGGCATAGTGAACAAAATTCACTATCAAGAGACAAAACGGGTAAAATATTCATGACGGAGGACAAAGAATGGCTAGCTATAATACATAAAGACATTTTATAAATTAATACAATATACAAGGTCTTTAATTTTAAAAGTGGACAAAATTTATCAATTGACAATTCAGAAGAAAGGAAAACCAATGCCCTATTAGCATACAACTATGAAAAGTTTTAAAAACATTCAATTCAAAGGTCAGTTTGACCTCATAATTCCTCTCTGAGTAATTTGTACCTGGGAGTTCATTAAGAATGTGCCAAAGATTTCAATGAGAAACAATGAAATCTGGCCATGTGTAGCAACATGGATGGACCTTGAGGGTGTTATGCTGAGCGAAATAAGTCAGGCAGAGAAGGACAAAGATCATATGTTTGCACGTATAGGAGGATTAGAAGGAACTTAACTGAGGAACAAGGGGGAGAAGAAGGGGGGAAATGGTGGGGGAAAGGGAGAGAGGCAAACCATGAGAGATTCTTGAATGCTGACAAAAACTGAGAACTGATGGATGTAGGGGGGAGAGGGGAGGGGCATGGAGGAGAGCACTCGTGGGGATGAGCACTGGGTGTTATGTGGAAACTAATTTGACAATAAAGTATTTGTTAAAAAAAAAAAAAAAAAAAAGAACGTGCCAAAGATTTAGTCACCGGATTACATTTTGGTAAATTATTTAGTAAATTTACATTTTAGTAAGACTGAGAATCAGAAACAAGCAAATGTCCAATATTACGAGATTGAATAAAATAAATGGTGCAAACCTTGCTTGCAGGAAGCCCAACATATATTATAAATAACGTTGCCAAAATATACAAGATTTTTACAGTTTGGAGAAGTGAAAAAGCAGGTGACAAACACCATGTACAAACTAGTCCATCTTTATAGTACTTAAATTTGCTGAAATTTTGTATCAGTATATGTTATTGACAATGATTATTTTATTACTTAAATGGGTTTATAAATTTTTCCTTATTTTGCTTTTTTTCTCTTCTGTAGTTTTTCTACAATGAACACGTAATAGTTTCATAAAAAATAAAAAGTGTTTTTGCTTATAACAAATAGTCCATCAGTTTCTTTTAAATATGGCACAACAAATTCTGGCTTTAATTTACCTTTCAGAAAGCATATTTATATTTCAAATATATATATATATGTATATAAATATTAAATAAATATGTCATGACTAGTATAAAAATGAAATAAATAATACTGTGATAAAAAATGAAACAAATGAAAACAAAATGAGCAGGGATAAAGCCACTGTCTCATTTATATAACCAATGATTATATAAAGAGTATGTGCCTGACCTATTGCAAGAGCTCAAAAAATGATTTTTACCTTATATTGGAGAATATTTGATCACTAGTTTTCTGACAACAAAACTTTAAATTTTTGAAAACTCAAAATGTACCTCTTCTGGTCCAAATAAATTTAACCCCTTATGTTTTTTCAACTTATTTTTTTTTTATAATAAGTAACCCTTAATGTTTAGTCTCTTCAAATTCATTTGATCATATTATTTTGGATGCACTCCAATGCTTTTCATAAAGGGATCCTCGGCTCTTACGCAATTGACCTCACGTGAGCATGGCTTATGAACCAAGTATCTATGTTCCGCGGCCAGCGGGTTGACCCATTACGCCTTGACCTACAGTTCATGGAGCTCCTTGTGCAATGGTCAGGAGTACACATTCCGGAATCAGCTCTCAGGCTATGAATGTCAGCTGTGTCCCCTATGTCCTGTGGGGCCTCGGTCCTCTTATTTCCTTGATCTTGCCTTACTTGGGCTTAAAGCAACTAGAATCGTACGCAGCGCGTCCAGTTACTTCCGAGCAGATTCTGTTATGTATGGTTTACTATAGTTTCCATATTGTAAGTTTTTATCCCTAACCCAAGCTCTTTATGCAATTTAAGCCTATCCTTTAGGGCACTAATTTTCTCCCCAAAGGGACATCATCAGTAAGTGTAATCAATATTTCCATCCTGGTAAGCTAAGCAGTACCAGCCCCAACTGGGTGCCACAGCTTGTGTTCCCGCTGGCGCTCATTACCAGCAGATACTGGGTCAGGATATTTCAACCTCAAGAAGGAAAACCCTGACTCGAAGACAATAAAGTGATTTATTTTCTCCTATGACAAGAAGCTTCAGGGGCCCCAGTGCTCGTGCTTCTGCTCTTGGCAAAGCGATGATGGGCCGGGTTCTTTCCCTCTCCTAGCTTCCCCGGTTCAACATGCTGGCTTCGTGCTCAGGCTCACCTGTTCTGCCCAGAGCAGTGCAGAGCCACACCCAGGACAAGATCGCATCCAGGAAGAGGAGGCAATTGTTTTATCTTTTATTAACTCAAGAGCAGGGAAACCTCAAACCCCCATTGGAGGTTTCTCTGACCGGACACAGATGTCATGGCTATTTCTAAACCGACCCCAAGGGGGTGTGGGTCCCACAATTGGCAAGATTTACCCTTAGGGCTGCAATGAGAGGGACTTCCCCCAAAACTCACAGAAGAGCTTTGGCACATCCGTGGAAGAAGGAGTGAGTCTGGACAGGAATGAGCAAGTGTGCAGTGCGTGGCCAGCGGCCTCTGCCACTGTTGACCCATTGATGGCATAAAGTAACATTTCTTTTTAACGTTCAGACAGAAGATGGCTATATGGAGGGAATCAGATCAGGTCCACCACTTGGCTACATCTATATCTATATCAAGTTAAAGAGAGACTACATCTTAGTAATAACTTAATTTTAGATAAAAATGGCCGTAAAACTCAAAAATGTACCTTTACGGCTGCATATGTATATATACATTTATAATTGCTCATATATAAATTATTAATATATAAATAATAATCTAATGTAATATAAAAATGTGATGATATACAAATTATATATTAATTGTATACATTTACATATGCTCATATATAATTTAATATATAATTTAATTATGTATAATCATATATATTTACATTATATATAATCATATATAATTAAATTATATGTTGTATCATATATTATACAATAGATACATAAATGTATATGTAATTAATATATTACACATAATATACATATAATAAAACATATACTTATATATATTAAAATTGAATTCAGATTAGTTTAACAGTAATAAAATCAACACATATAAAATGACACTGAGGCGTCTCATGCAAAAACCGACTATTTCGTGAGTGTCTTAATAAATGCCTGAGCACCGCTGGGAACATTTGGTAAAGAAGGAATAGTCTCCACCCTCGTGGGGGTTATATATTAGCATTTCTCAAAGTCTTTATACTGGCTCTATTTATGCTCCAAGGTTTTCATTTACATTCATGGAAAGAGATTCATCCTCACAATTTATTTTAGATAATCAGAAATCCCCATGGTTTACAGTTTTCTTGATAAATACCAAAAAGGAACACGTTAAGAATTTTTAGAAATTCAAATCTCAAATAGGAGAAAATGACTTAACATGGTTTAGAAATAATTATCAACCAACCATCTATGTCACTAGTATACAAAATGTGAAGTTCATAATAGATTTTAACAAACCATTCATGTATGTCTCAGGTCTCAGAAGTATGTGTTGGAAAATATAAGAATTTCTGATAAATTCATACATTAGGAATATGCTTTAAAATAAAATGCTCATGCTAATATCTTTGTACAAATGCATGTCTCTTCTTTTAAAAAATCAGATTCTCCATTTCTATCATAAGCCCCCAAATAATTGTAGGTTTCAAGGATGAGAAAAGGATCCAGATTGAAAAACAGAAATGAAAATGAAGTAGGCTTTAAGAGTAAAGCCAAATGCAAATAATAAGGAGTGGGTTGGCTCTCTGCATTTATTTACATTTTCTGCATTCACAATGTTAGTGATATCTGCAGAAGTACATTTCTCAATGTGATCAAGGAAAGCAGAATTGCTGTCTTGGAAAAGCCATTTTGTTTTTGGGTTAAGCGTTTTTGGTTTAAGTCTGATGTTACCCTCTGCTACGGACTTGAAGAGTTAGCAGGTAAACGAAGGCTGTTAATCTTCAAATTACACACCATTCAGTATCTGTTATTCACGTATCAGGGCCTCCCTGAAGAGATGCTGGCGAGCAAATGGACATGGATGTCATTTTCAGTGAAAAGGACCAAAAATCCTAGTTGACTGAGCCAGCCACGTGTCCCTATACCTCTCTGTCCCCATCGCTACTGACAGATATCCAGTCGTAGACACACAGCATATAAATATCGTCCTTCTGCATAACTCACCTGGTACATAGATTCACGTTCTAATAGTTACTTGAGTGATTTGTTTGTAGATTTTTTTTGACACAAATTGGTTTTTCTTTAAGGTAAATTTACAAATTCACAGCAGTCAATCCTGCATTAAACCTGGCTGATCAATTTTAATGAAATGCCCTAAGTCATAATAATAATTTAAAAAAAAAAAAACAGCCCTGTTTCATATTACAACAACAAAGGGATCTTATTTGCCCCCAGGTCCTAGCCTCCACCTGCTCCTATAAAAAGAAAACGTAGTGCAATAATAGTGACATTTTTAATTATGCTGTTTTTCTGTAAAATCCTGGTTTGTGTATCATGATTATATAAGGTCGCAATAAGCTTCCCAGTGGTGTGCTGACCTCAGAGCCCGGAGCCCCTGGGTATTCCACAAAGACATGAGAGGGCGGGCTACTTCAGCGTGCAGGTTTGGAATTCTCTATTTTTTAAATTACTAATAAAAATCATTTTGGAATCCTCCCTTGGCTCTGTTTTACCGTCTGGCTACACCCTGCCTTTCACCCTTCCTTCCCACTTCTTGAGCAGGTTTACACCTGCTGCTTCATCCCCGACCCTCACAGTCCAGGACAACTTCTGACATCAGTGTGTCCCATCGATTTCTTCTTCTTTTTTTAAAATTTCAGTTAGAGAGAGGGAGAGACAGAGAGAGAGAAAGAGAGAGGGAAAGAGAGAGAGAGTGGGGGTGGAGGAGAGAGAGAGAGAAAGAGAGAATCCCAAGCAGGCTCCACACTTAGCTTGAAGCCCACCTCAGGGCTTGATCAAACCACCCTGGGATCACAACCTGAGCTGAAATCAAGATTCAGGTGGTCAACCGACTGAGCCACCCAGGCCAACCCATCAGGTCCATTGTGAAGATTACCAGTGGCCTTCCAGTCACCAATCTCACACGCTCTCCTCTAACCCTCTCTTGACACCATCCCTCCGATGAGGCCGACCTTGTGTTCCGACCCGTGACCTCAAGCTCCCAGAGCCCTCTGCCTCTCTGCTGGGTGACACTGCTCCATGCTGTCCCATTTCCCCCTTCCTGTCCTCACCCTACTGTCCAGGTACAACGCAAATGCTCAACGCTCAACCCAGAAGTGAAACTTTTGTGGGTCCCGGGAGGTGGGGGCAGATGTGGCAAAAAAGACTCAGTCTTCCACATCCCCAAGCGTGAGGACAGAGCGAGCAGTGTACACAACTCACAGGCACATCACAAGAGGGTTTCTGCACACTGAAGTGTGTGTTAGAAAGCAGCCTCTGGCAACAACCCAGAGCCTCACACACGTAAGACCAGAGGCAGAGATGAGAGAGGGGGCCACAGAGCAGTCCCACAGGATATGGTAAAGGTGCCACAGTGGCTTTGGGGGCAAAGTTAAAAGTGGAGATGCACAAGGAGGCCTGGGTGGCTCAGTCAGGTGAGCATCTGACTCTTGGTTTCTGCTCAGGTCATGATCTCAAGGTTGATGGGACTGAGCCCTGCGTTGGGCTTTGTGCTGACAATGCAGAGCCTTCTTGGGATTCTCTCTCTCGCTCTATCTCTTCCCCTCCCTTGCTCTCTCTCTCAAAATACAATACAATACAATACAATACAATACAATACAATACAATACAATAAAAAGTGGAGATGTACAGGGAGAAATGAGGACTGCTGGGGAGTCACCTTAGAGCCTGTCACTTACTCGGACATGGGGACGTGGGGCAGGATATGCAGGTCTCTCCCTGGGGTCATTTCACCAAGAGGGAGCACAAGGAGGAGCGCTTCAGACTGCAGCCCCACTGAGTGTCGCATTCAGCCCCGTCTACTGTCCCGGAACAACACGGACTGTGGACTCTGGCCACAGGTGCTGCTGACTGCTCACAGCTCCGGAGGCTGGCGGTCCAGGATGCAGACACCACCACATTCAGAGAGCATCCTCTTCTGAGCTCACAGACTGCTGTCTTCTCACTGTGCCCTGCCAGGGCGGACGGGGCGAGGTAGCGGCTCTGGGGTCTCACAGAAGTGTGCTAATCCCATCCATGAGGGCTCCACCCTTGTGACCTAATCACCCTCCAAAGGCCCCACCTCCTAATGCCATCACTTCAGGGGTAAGGTTTTAATGAAAGAATTTGGGGAGTTGTGGGGGTGGGGTGGAAACATTCAGTCGGTAAGAGGAAGGAAACCTGGACCATGTGAATCTTCCCTGGGTCACTTTCCTGCTGACCCCTGCAGCCTGACATTAGCCTTTCTTCCCTGCCTATCTGTGTGCCAGCGCATTATGAACTCCAAAACACTTGCCCATGACAGCAAAATAGGCACACAGCAGCACAGAATTCCAGAGGTCATAGGACCTTGCTCCGGTGCTGGTGGAGGTTTGGGGCCAGCTTTCCTAGTGGAAGGGGCATTGAAAAATGCATTGGTTTTGACAGATGAAAATGGTTATGGGCACAGAGGAACCATGAGAAAGGATTGAAGGTAAAACACAGGGCCATTTAAAAAGGAAGACATTCAAGGAGGAAGGAGAGGCAGAACTTGGCTGGAAGTCAAAATTAGAAGTGCCTTCTGCTCCATGGGATCTTTTATAGTCACCATGGCGCTCTGAGTTAGCCTGCATAGTCTCAATGATCAAATATGGCATGCCAAGTCTTCTCAAATTCTTGTACCTGACCTAGACCTCTTCCATGGGCTCCAAATGTACCCATTGACTGCTGACCTCTGTCTCAAGCTCATTAAAGCTGTGGTTGTTATTTCAGATCTTTACGGTCCTTGAGTCAGCCTTTTAAATGGCAAGTAGCATCTGAAAAGCAAGTGGGAGTCTTTAGATCTGAGTGAGCTTAACTCTGATCTGCGTCTAATACATATTCTTCATCACTTCCCAAACTGTTGAAATCGGGCAACTCCTTGGCCACAGTCTTGCTCCAAATACCTTCAACGTAGCAGAGACATGTCAAGATTCCTCCCCTAAAGCTTCATAATAGTCTGGATTGTTATTAAAGGGAAAATCTTGGAAATAAGGACCACAGTCTGACTTTTAGTCTTATTTTCATATAACCAATGACGCTGCTGGTCATGTTTAGAGACCTCCAAATTCCAAGTCTGGAGGAGAAGGAGTCACGGGGCAGCACACGCTGGTTTGGGGTTCACTGAAGAGTCTGGAAGATTTATTTCAGCATTTATCTTTTTCCCTCTGGGCAGTGAGACCTGCTGCTCTAGATTTTAAAATAACAAAGATTGATCTTAAGTTCATTTCCATAAATATGCTGGGCACATAGGAAGCACTAGAATGCACAGTCATTCTGGTTGAAATGTGGCAGCTCAGCTGAAGGAGCAGTCCATGCTCACTGTGAGATTTCCCATGAATACTTAAGCTTCAACAAGGGGCAGTTTCTTCAAAAAGGACTTTGGTCAACAGATTTGTACTGAAATAAACTTCACGAGTTGACGTGAGCTTAATTAAAAAGTGATAAATCTCCCTTGCCTCGTCTATCAGCTATTCAAAAAAGAGAGAAACTTCAGGCTCTCGCTATTAAGCCACACTAGTTGGCACTTATAAACACAATTTCCATGATGTTTTATAACCGAGAAATACAGAGCCCATGCATTTTTCTTTCTAGAAAATGTTAACTAGTTTTTCATATATTGATTTTCATCATTTATATTGTTCAATTCTAGGGAACATTCAGCTGATGAGTTAATGTTGCATTTGCATGACTTAACAGTGTATGTTCTCTTACCTACAGTAAATAAAGCAATATGACTTAAGAACGAAGTTCCAAGTATATAATGGTATGTCTGCTTCAATGCAAAGATTAAGATGCTAGTGTCTTTTATGGCTATAGATGGATATCTGAATTCATCTCAAGACTTCAGATTCTCAAACCATCTGAAGTAAATCTTCATTTGTGGGAAGAATCTCATGCATGGCTCCCCTCAGTTCCACAAATGCAAATGCAGGAAGAGTTCCTCACCATATTGGTGAGAAGACTCCAGAGAGCAGCCTGCACAGTGAGTGGCTTCATCAAGTAGCTACCTTTCCCTTCCCTACAGGATGGTTCTCACCAGGGTGGAAAGGACACTGTGGTGGAAAGAATGGTATTTGCATCTTTAAAGACAATGAACTTGGCTCTGGTCAATGCTCTTAGGGTTGGCTCTTATATTAAGAAGAGGCTAGAGTGAGATTTGTTGATTCTTTCTCCACCTCTCCTACACCTCACCCTATTGTGGTTTCCAACCCTCTGAAGGAGCAAGTAACATTCAAGGTCTGTTCTGGACATCTCACTTTCTAAGTTTCCTCCACAATACAGGGGAATTTCACATCCCTTCACCAAGCAGCTCCTACATCATCCACATACAGCTACTATATACTTACTTCCCTCTTGAAATTTCAAAAAATTTTAAAGAAAGGAAGAAGATAAAAACAAAGAAACAAACCTTTATTCCTCTCAAGTGGTTGCTCATGGAATTGAAAGCCAAGGCTTTCAAAACCTAATTTAGAACCAAAAACCAAGAGACTGAATTTAGTTTTATTGGATCTTTTTGTACTCTCCCTTCAAAGAGAATATTTCTTAGTCTTATGAGAAAATATAACTCAGTTTTAAAGGAAGAAAAGATCAAAATAAAAGGTATTATTTTGTTTAAAGTAATTATAACAAGGAATCTTACTAATATTTGTACTATTATTGTATCATAAGTAAACTTACATTTAAGGACGTGAGAAGATGTTGATGAACATACTTTAGAATCAGAGGACCCTGAACAACCAAGTAAAATGTAAATGCATTTGCATAAAACCAAGAATGACTTAGTAATTGCCATACCTTTTCACTTGGACTGAAATCCATTTGTTTTATAAATGTGGAAAAGTACTATTATCCTTATCTTATTTTGACATTCCAGGAAAGGAAAAAAGAAGATCCTGTAATGCCTGTTCTCAATTTCTCTGAGCTCTTTTCCTTCTGATGTGTTTTCTATAGTTATATTTATCATGTATCTGAATATCCAAAATCAAGACACATAGTCTAACAAAGGATATTTTCTCATTTGTCGATTTGTTTATATGAAAAGCCTAATACGAAAAGCTATAAAAGTTTAGTTGTTTTTAACTTTGGGCAGACAAGTTGTACTTATTGAGATCTAATTTAACAATAAATAAAATTGTGTGATATATGGTTGGTTTCCCTACAGTAGCATTTCTTCGTGGTTTAGAATACAAATCTCCCCTGGCTTCATTCCTTTCTCTCCTGCCAGATCAACACCCAATAAGCATTATGATGTATACTCTATAAAGCACTTTTTAATCTCTCTTGTATCTCAACTGATTTTTTAAAAAAACACAAAAGGAGAAAATAAAACCTTTATGTCAGATAGTACGTAATGGAGTTTCTGAAGATAACGTTCTTTATGGTTTCTTTATACTTATAAGAAAGAAAAAATTATTGACCTATTTTATCTTCCTGTGTAATGGGTGGGGCTGAGTGAAAGGCAGTTTCAATCTCCCCAGGCATGCTGATGGAAAGTGAAAAATGATTTTTCCCAGTCAAAGAATGAATTCCTATAAAGCTAGAAAGGTATTAGGACACCATGATATTTTCACACAAAGCAAACAATTAAGCTGTTCTGCAGATATGTGACCTGAAAGAGACCCCTGAAAAGGGAGGTTTAGTAGATCTAGGTAAATATGTTTCATTCCTTCTTTCTCTGATTAAATAAAAATATTCTTTAAATCTACACTGTTGGTGGGAGTGTAAACTGGTGCAACCCCTCTGGAAAACAGTGTGGAGTTTCCTCAAAAAATTAACAATAGAACTCCCCTATGACCCAGCAATAGCACTGCTAGGAATTTACCCAAGGGATACAGAAGTGCTGATGCATAGGAGCACATGTACCCCAATGTTCATAGCAGCACTCTCCACAATAGCTAAAACATGGAAAGAGCCTAAGTGTCCATCAACAGATGAATGGATCAAGAAGATGTGGTTTATCTATACCATGGAATACTACATGACAATGAGAAACAATGAAATCTGGCCATGTGTAGCAACATGGATGGACCTTGAGGGTGTTATGCTGAGTGAAATAAGTCAGGCAGAGAAGGACAGATATCATATGTTTGCACGTATAGGAGGATTAGGAGGAACTTGACAGAGGACCGTGGGGGAGAAGAAGGGGGAAAATAGTGGGGAGAGGGAGGGAGGCAAACCATGAGAGACTCTTGAATGCTGAGAACAAACTGAGGACTCATGGGGGTGGGGGGAGAGGGAGGGGGGTGATGGGCAAGGGGGAGGGCACTTGTGGGGATGAGCACTGGGTGTTATGTGGAAACCAACTTTGACAATATACTATTTAAGAAAAATAAGTAAAGCCAATTTTAATTGGCAATTGCCATGTGAAGAGGCTGGCAAATCATCTCCCACATAAATAAATATGAACATGTATGAAAAAATTACTTTGGGCTCTGAAGATTGGTGAAATTTAAACAATAAGTTGACAGTATGTAATCATGAAAAACTACTAAGATTGGGTAAAAACTATATTAATCTCTGGACCTCTGATCTGGGACTGGCTCCATTTCCCACTCTCTCCCCTCCACCCCCCAGTTCACAATGTACTACTTTTACCAGGACAGGGAAAACTTTGAAAACCAGCACTTTGCTCCATGGGGAAAGAGAGTATCAAATTGGAGCCCAGGCTGAACGTTCAAGGTGGCATCGTCAGTGTTTGCAACAAACTTGTTAGAAAAAAGTGAATGGAGGAAACACACATCATTTCTAGGTCCAGGTTTCAAAATCAAAATCAAATCATCAGAAATTTAATGGGTACATCTTAGATATGAGAAGTCCCCGGAGGGAGAGAGATGAGCATTTCCCACATCTCTAGCTGATTATAAACTATGCCATGTGCAAGGACACCTGAGAGGGCTGAGAAGAACATAAAAGCTCGGATATACTGGGGAAGAGGCTGAACCCTGAATATGCTCCCCAAGTCACACACAGATCAAGTAGCAAGTGTTACAGCCAAACAGATACAAGGTATTTGAGCAAAACTTCTGCCCAAACCATTGACTGATCACTAGGCTACGCAGACACAAGAGTAATCTCACAAGGTCAGGCTAAAAAATAATGACTATAGAAAATAAAAACTCAATATAAAATCAGCAGCCACACTCCACAGGGGAGAGAGACTCTAGTTTAAAACCACACAACTATTACAAAGGGAAAAAAAAGTCAGGGAAAAAAAGAGCACGCTGAATCCAGATTAGCTAAAATCTACTTTCTAACGTGTTTACTATTTGAGAAAATTTATAAGACCTGTTAAGAAACAAGCAAGTGTGGGGCGCCTGGGTGGCTTAGTCGGTTGAGCGTCCGACTTTCGCTTAGGTCATGATCTCGCGGTTCGTGGGTTCGAGCCCCACGTCGGGCTCTGTGATGACTGCCAGCTCAGAGCCTGGAGCCTGTTTCAGTCTGTGACTCCCTCTCTCTCTGACCCTCCCCTGCTCACGCTGTCTCTCTCTCTCTCCTAGAAATAAATAAAATAAATAAAAAAAAAAACATAAAGAAACAAGCAAGTGTGATCCACACTCAGGGGGGAACAAAATGAAACCAATAGAAACTGATTTGAATGGGTCCAGATACTGGATTTGGCAAATAAACACCTCAAAGTAGGTATTATAAACACATGCAATGAGTTAAGGAAAACTATCCTTAAAGAATTAAAGAAAAATATGATAATGAATACTCAACAAATAGGAAATGTCAACAAAGAAACAAATGTTTTTTTTTTTAAACCCAATGAAAATTCTATAGTCAAAATACACAATAATGAAAATGGAAAAGTCACTACTGGTCTCAGCAATAGAGTTGAGATGGTAGAAGAAAGACACAATGAACATTACAATAAATAAATAGAAATTATGCAATCCACAGAATGGAAAGAACAAAAGTTTAAGAAAAGTGAACAGAGCCTCAGAGACCTTGGAACATCAACTATACTTCTATATGTGTAGTGGGAGTTCCATAAGACAAGAGTGAAAGAAAGGAGCAAGAAAAATATTTGAAGAAATAATGACGGGGAACATTCCAAATTTAATGAAAAACATGAATCTGCAGATCCAAGAAGCTCCAAAACTTGCAATAGGATAAACATAGAGATATCCACACCTAGGTACATCATGATCAAACTGCTAAAACACAAAAACAAGGATAAAATAATCCTGACAGCAGCAAGAAAACAAAAAAGACTCATTATATGCAGAAAAGTAATAATAATATCAATAACTAACATATGATCCTAAACTGAAAACCAAAAAGCACTGGAATATCAAAATGGTGACAGAAAATCCTGTCAAACCAGAATTCCATTTTTAAAAAAGAAGGTAAAATAGAGACTTTCTCAGATAAACAAAAATTGAGAGCATTTATTGCTAACAGATTTGCCCTTCAAAAAATGTTATAGACTACATTCAGACTGCAAGGAAATGGCACAAGATAATAACTTCAGTCCTTAGGAGAAAATGAAGAATACAAGAAACAATAAAAATGGGGTAAGTATAAAAGATAGCATATATATTTTTCTCTATTGAAAAATTTCTTTAAAAACATAGGTTACATAAAGCAATACCATAATAACTATACTACTGGGTTTATAACACACACACACACACATATAATGTATATGAAAATAATACTACAAAGAAGGGGGAGAAAACAGCCATACTGGAGTAAAGCTGTTATATATATTTTATCAGATTTAAGTTACTACTAACTTTAAGTAGACTGTGATAAGTTAATTGCATAATAAAATTTCTAGACCAATTACTAAGAAAACAATGCAACAAATAAGTAAATAGTTTTGAAATTAACATGGGGATTATGTTGACACAGTTTAAAAATATATTTGACAAAGAACACAATGAAGAAGGTACACAGAAACAAAAAAGACATAAGGCATAGAAAACATCAATATAGATCGTGTGCAATTAACCATATCAAAAATTACATTAAATATGACTAGGCTAAGCACTTCACTGAAAAGGCAGAACCCCACTCTTAACAATGGGTAGATCACCCAGAGAATCAAGAAGGAATCAATGGACCTGAACAACACTGCAGATCAAATGAGTCTATCAGGCATAGACAGAACATTCTAGCCACAACAGTAGAATACATATGCTTCTCCAGTGCACATGGAACATTTTCTGGGATAGACCATATGTTAGGCTTACGTCTTAACAAATTCAAGAAGACTGAAACATAACAAGTATCTTCTCTGACCTCAGTGGTATGAATCTAGAAATCAATAACAAGAGGAAAATTAGAAAATTCATGGACTCATAGAAATTAAACAACATTCTCCTGAACAAAAGATTGACCAAAGAATAAATTAAAGGGGAATAAAAAAATTCTTGAGACAAATGAAAATGGAAATAAAATATACCAGAACTCATGGGCTTAGCAAAAGCACTTCTAAGAAGGAAGTTTATAGTAATTAAAACACCTACATTAAAACACATGAAAGACCCCAGAGAAATACCTAACTCCACATCTCAAGAAACTAGAAAAATATCTTAGCCCAAAGCTACCAGCAAGAAGATAATAATAAAGATTAAACACCAATAAATTAAATAGAAAACAGAAAAAACATAGGAAAGATTAGCCAAACTGAGAGCTGGTTCTTTGAAAAGAGAGATAAAATTGCCAAACCTTTATCTAGACTAGCCAAGGAAAAAAGAGATAAAATAAATCAACAAAATTATAAATGAAAAAGGAGACATTGCAACTGATAGCACAGAAATGCAAAGGGTCATAGGAGGCTAGAACTGTCATACGCCAACAAACTGGAAAACATAGAAGAAAAGAGAAAACTCTAACATATATCTTACAAAGACTAAACCAGGGAGTCTTTGTAAATAGAAAATCTGAATAGAGCAATTACTAGTAAGGAGCTTTAATCAGTAATCAAAAATCTCCTGGAGCACCTGTGTGACTCAGTCAATTAAGCACCTGACTCTTGCTTCTGGCTCAGGTCATGATCTCACAGTTTGTGGGCTTGCGCCCCACAGCAGGCTCTGTGCTGACAGTGTGGAGACTGCTTGGGATTCTCTCTTTCGCTCTCTCTCTCTCTCTGTCCCTCCTTCATTTGCGTCCTCTTTCGCTGTCTCAAAATAGATAAGTAAAAACTTTTTTAAAAAGTTTCACTTTGGGGCGCCTGGGTGGCTTAGTCGGTTAAGCGTCCGACTTTCGCTTAGGTCATGATCTCGCGGTTCGTGGGTTCGAGCCCCGCGTCGGGCTCTGGGCTGACTGCCAGCTCAGAGCCTGGAGCCTGTTTCAGTCTGTGACTCCCTCTCTCTCTGACCCTCCCCTGCTCACGCTGTCTCTCTTTGTCTCTCCTAGAAATAAATAAAACATTAAAAAATAAATAAATAAATAAATAAATAAATAAAAATAAAAAGTTTCACTTCAAAGAAGGGAAAACAATAACTTGGAAAGATATCTGTTCCTAGCAGAATTATTTACAATAGCCAAGACATGGGAATAACCTAATTATGGATGGCGAATGGATAAAGAAGTTGTGGTACTGATGTACAATGGAATCTTATTCAGCCATAAAAAACTGTAATGAGGTAATCCTACTATGTGCCACAACATGGATGGAACTTAAAGGCATTATACTAAGTGAAACCAATCAGAGAGAGAAAGACAAATACTCTCTGATGTCGCTTATACACAGAATCTAACTTTTAAAAAATCAGAAAAATATATCAGATTTGTGGATGAGGCAGGAGGTGAGTGGAGGGGGAGTTGCATGATGATGGTCAAAAAATACAAACTTCTAGTTCCGAGATCATTAAGTTCTAGTAATGACTGTAGTAACTGTGCCGTGTGCTGTACAGGACAGTTGCTGAAACAGCAGATCCTAAGAGCTCTTATCACAAGGAGAGTATGTTTCTTTTCTTTTTATTGTGAATATGTGAGTTATGTCAATTATTTCTCACTAAAACTAGGGGGGGAGGCTGAGATTGACAGACCACGGATAAAAAAGAATTCTTCCAACTTGCTGCTTAAATCCAAACTTGACTTCTTTTTAAAATAAATATGGAAACAGTAAGTGATGTGCATTCATAATGGTCAGAGGACATTGTTCTAGAAGGGTAGAATTTGACTGTAAATCTGTTAAGCACTTCTAAGCTGACAACTCTATAGACCAAAGGGAAAGAAACTTATCGGCTTGATGGAGACTCATGGGATTATATAACCCCCACCTTTATAATTGCTAATTTTCATGGTCATTCCTACTTCCTTCTCTTTACATAGAAGTCAGATAGTTTAAGTTCTTGGAACTGCCAAACATCACCAATTTATCTGAAAGTGAGTCTGAAGACAAATTTCCAGCTGCAGTTCTTGATACACTTTTTAAGATACTTGGCAGAGATACTGCCTTTTGTCTAAAATTAAAGGGCATATCGTTTTCCATTTTCGCAATGGTTACATTGATGAGCTAAAAATGGCAGAACAAATTTCTGATTATCTTAAGTATGTATAGACCAGTCAGCTCAGGTACTGATTGGTACTCATGTACAGTCTCTATAAGCAAAAGCCAATGCAATGAACAACCAGCACAACTTTCTCAATTTGTTACTCTTCACGGCCCCCCTCACTATGGTGTACATTAAACAAGTGTGGCAGCTGTTATCAACTTTAAGTATTTCCAAGTGTTTTTCTTTTCCGTATTGAACAGATCCAAGTTTCCTTTCATAATAATTTTCTTTAGCTATGACTCAAAAAGACGACTACAAAATTTATAATTTTAAGTCCATTTTACACAAGAACTAAGTAAGACAGGAAATCATGTGAATGACTTGTCACCTTCCAGACATGTGAACATTGACAAAGCTGAACCAGCATTCAAAGCTCCTCATGTACCCATTCTGAGTATGACCTCCTAAGTGTGACAAAATCAGTTATGCACTGCCTCGGTCAACACTGGAGGAACCAACTAGAACAGAGTCTGTTACACAGAACCGTGTATAAAAGCCAAAAGAAGATAATGATGGGAATTTCCTGCCTCAGTGAGTGAGTTTTGATTATAATTTGGAATGACTCATAAAGTGGTGAAATCCACTTACTTTCTTGGACAGACTTTTTTTAATGGGATGGGATAGGACAGATCAGGACAAAATAGCAATAGAAGAATGGATGGATAGGATAGGATGGGATGCGGTGGGGTGGGGTGGGATGGGATAGACCAGAGTGTACCCTATCTGTTAAGTATTTCTTCATGGAATTCATAAATATATATAGAAGAGTTGAAGTGAAAATGTTTGAGAAACATTTGCCTAAAGTAGCATTGGTCTCATGGTTTCTTCATATTCCAAATCATCGTTAAACCATTTAGATCCCTTTAAGATCCAATTCTATTTCATGATGTCAGAAATAAGGAAGAAAGTTCCGCCACTTCTGCTTGATTGTGCATGTGTGTTCTATATCATTAGAACTTGTTTCAGTAAGACTGTTTTCAGATCGTATAAGTATGTTGAAAAGGCACAAAAGTAAATGTAGTATAAGTTTAAAAACTCTGACCAAACAGTAATACACTATTTGTTTCTCTACCTTTTTATTCCTACCTTGGATAACCAAATGCTTTGATGAATTTTCTTTAACTCCCCTCATCACATTTGCCACACCCAGATGACTCAAAATAAAATAACTCAGTTGTTTAGGGGAAATATAGTATTTATCCCAGCCTATCTAACCATTACCTTCCAAGTATCTATGAGCTGATAACGAGCTTTCTAAAAGTCACAGGAAGAAAGACAGCTCTTCTTTCTTTTCTTACATGCACACGTTTCCCTGAGCTGTCCATGTCTCTGTGCCTGTATCTGTGGGCACACATGTGTCTACAGGACACTTTTAAAGGGAGAAAGAAATGACAGCCATGCCAAGAGAGGGGTCTCAACCACTGTGGATAAATCAACCCATCTAAACAAAAAAAAAAAGAAAAGAAAAGAAAAAAAAAAAACAATTCTGCCATGAAACGTAATCACTAAAGGTCATGTCGGGGAGTGAGGAACAGATTAAATTAGCATAGTATCAGATATGGAAAATGATTTCTGTCAAAATCATCTTTACCACAATTATAATATGTTAATTACGTATTTCATTAAGGAAGTTGATTATGGTTCACGGATGAAATCACGCCTGCCAGGACACCTGGAAGGAAGCAGCAGAGCCTGACACCGGCCCCAGCTCCCTCCCCCACCTTGGGAGGCGCTCTCCCCCGCTCCCCAGCCCCTCTCCTGTGTATCCCCGCGTGCCGCCAGGCATCAAGGGTTTCTGTCTTTAAGGGGATGCCATCTGGGGCCCCCTGGCTCTGCGCTTAAGGAAACGTGGGTTTCTGACAAGTGCAGGGTGGCCAGAGCGCATGGATGGCTGCAGGCCGAGCTGGTTCAGGAGGCCCAGCAGCCCAGGTCCAGGTTTGCGGCCAGGTTACAACACCCATCCACAGAGATGACCTCCACACCCTCCTCCCGCCCACGTCCCCATGCCCCCGAGAAGCCCCCACCAGGGGCCGTTTGGAGAGGCCTGGTGCACCACGCAGACATTCTGCTAGTGCTCGCTTTGACAGCACGTCATAATCCGCCCCGGAAGGTGGCCACGAGAAGACCCCAAGGAGGATGGAGGCAAAATGCTACTGAGACCTGCAGGCCAATCATTTTAGTCAGTAATCCGTGAGCCTTTTCCTCAGGATCATCCACTCATTTTCTGAGCGATGGTGCCATAGGAAGGAACTCACAGGGAAGTGTGCAAGTATTCAGGTTCCAGGGTTTTATTTTGCACCTTCCGTGGTCCATGCTCCCAAGAGCAGAGATTCGGGCTCCACTGCAGTGTCCTCTCGGTGATGTCCTTTTGCAGTGAGATCCTCAAGGGTATTTTAAAAGAAGAAGAGGGCATAGAAAGACCACATGTCAGACTTCACCCAGAGTGAGCAGGAGTCAACTCTGCCCAGCCCAGCCCAGCAAAGGGAGGAGAAAACAGGCAGGTGACCGAAGGTAGGAGACTCTACCTGCCTATAAGCAAGAGGTGCTGGTAAGCATCCGAGAACAGAGGCTGTTGCGTCCGATCCGCACATGGTTCTGTCTTCCTCGTATTTCCCTGCCAGCGCGAGTGCCCCAAGGCTGATGTGCCCTTGTGGCGGGAGATTTGGCCACACAGAATAATCATTGTGGGAATTAAGCATAAGTGTCAAGAAAGCCTTGGTCATCACTAGAAAGACTGTCTCGTCCGACTGTCCCTTTGCTTTCCAACCATAATTACTTCAGTAATTAATCTCTGTCATTTAACTGTATTACATTTTGAAA